>SJYV01041532.1:412980-454639 GCA_006410875.1 Neotragus pygmaeus | reverse complement strand
TAAGATAGTACCTGGAAACCTCAGGTGAAAGAATTTCTCAAGCGATTTCTCTAAGAAAAAACTATGTAACTATTCATGCTCTAATGTTGTGAAAATGATGCTCAGAGGTTAATGAAAAGTGTGAGAAGAATAAGTGTGTAGCCAGGAATCAGGTACAGTAATATATGCAGCTCAGTTTAGTTCAGTCACTCAGTTGAACTGAGTGCAGTTCAGTTCACTCAGTCAGGTCCAACTCTTTGTGACCCTATGGACTGCAGCACACCAGGCCTCCCTGTCCATCACCAACTCCCAGAGTTTACTCAAACTCATGTCCATTGAGTCAGTGATGCCATCCAACCATCTCATCCTCTATCATCCCCTTCTGCCCCCACCTTCAATCTTTCCCAACATCAGGGTCTTTTCAAATGAGTCAGTTCTTTGCATCAATTAATGCATCAAAAACTAGGGCAAGAAAAAGAATAAGTGCAAATGGAAAAAAATAATTAGAAATGAACTAAAATCATATGACCAGCATTCATTTGTAAACAGCCTTTACATAGGCATAATAATGAATAATAAAAAAATGAATAATACTTATTCAAAACTACAACTACCTATAATGGAAAGATAGGGGGAAAAAGAGTAGCTGAGAAAACTAATCTAGAAAGTCAGTAGAAAATATATGAAACAAAGATAGTAATAGACACACACTGTTTAGAAATACAAGGGTGCAAAATGCCTGAAGATACTGTTAAAAAATACAAACCTGGTGTCCAGTTGTAAGGGTTCTGATTGACAATGAAGTACAATCAGTAGGGAATTGTTCAACTATAGTATTAATATTTTGGTAATATTCAGCCTTTTAAACTATATATACATATGTATATATATTATATTGGGGCTTCCCTGGTAGCTCAGTAGTAAAGAATCCACCTGTGATGCAATAGCCACAATATTGATAAAAAATTTAAGTCATTAAAATACCTAGGTTAATCACCATTTTATCTCCTGTATCCAGCACATTGACCATGTCATAGTTAGTAGGCCTTTTAAATTACAGTATAGTTAATTTATTATGTCAGTTTCAAGTGTACAGCAAAGTGATTCAACTATACACACATATATATGTACGTGTGTGTGTGTGTGTGTGTGTGTGTGTGTGTGTGTGTATCACAGCCTTTTCATGGCAAAGGGGCTTGCATAACTCAGTGAGGCTATGAGCCATGCCATGCAGAATCACTCAAGAAGGACAGGTCATAGTAAACAGTTCTTACCAGTTCTGACATAATGTGGTCCACTGGTGAAGGAAATAGCAAACCACTCCAGTTTTCTTGCCTTGAGAATCCCATGAAGACTAGAAAAAGGCAAAAAGATACAACCCCAGAAGAAAAGCCCCTGGGTCAGAAGATGTCCAATATGCTACTGGGAAAGAGCAGAGGGCAGTTACTAATAGCTCCAGAAAGAATAAAGTGGCTGGAATGAAGAGGAACAAGGCTAAGTGGTGGGTGTGTTTAGTGGTAATAGTAGGAGCCAATGTTCTAAAGAACAATATTATATAAGAAGACTGTGTTTAAGGCTGCATAATATTCAATTGTATATATTGTATAGAAATCTGTAATGTTAGGTCCATGAATCAAGGTAAAGTGGAAGTGGTCAAGCAGAAGGCAGCAAGATTGAACAATCAATCTTAGGAGTCAGTGAGCTAAAATGGATGGNTGTTTAAGGCTGCATAATATTCAATTGTATATATTGTATAGAAATCTGTAATGTTAGGTCCATGAATCAAGGTAAAGTGGAAGTGGTCAAGCAGAAGGCAGCAAGATTGAACAATCAATCTTAGGAGTCAGTGAGCTAAAATGGATGGGAATGGGTGAATTTAATTCAGATGACCATTATATCTATTATTGTGGGCAAGAATTGCACACACAAAAAATGGAGTAGCCCTCATAGTCAAAAAAAGATTCTGAAGTGCAGTACTTGGATGTAATCTCAGAAACAATAGAATGATCTCAGTTCATTTACAAAGTCAACCATTCAACATCGCAGTAATCCACCTCTGTGCCCCAACCACTGATGCTGAAGAAGCTAATATCGATCAGTTCTATGAAGACCTACAACATCTTCTAAATCTAATAGCAAAAAAAAAAAAAAAGATATCCTTTTCATAACAGAAGATTGGAATGCAAAAATAGAAAGTCAAGAGATACTCAAAATAACAGGCAATTTGGGCCTGTTATAAAATACAGGTCAAAATAAAGTACAAAATAAAGCATGGCAAACGTTAACAGAGTTTTGTCTAGAGAACTCCCTTATCATAGCAAACAAGCTTTTCCAACAACCCAAGAGACAGCTCTACACATAGATATCAGCAGATGATCAATACCAAAATCAGATTGATTATATTCTTTGCAGCTAATGATGAAGAAACTCTATTCAGTCAACAAAAACAAGACCTGGAGCTAATTGTGGCTCAGATAATGAGCTTCTCGTTGCAAAATTCAGGCTTAAGTTGGAGAAAGTAGGGAAAATCACTAGGCCATTCAGGTATGAGAGAAGGGGGAAAAGTAGACTCAGTGACAGATGTTATTTCCTTGGGCTCCAAAATCCCTGTGGATGGTCACTGCGGTTATGAAATTAAAAGATGTTTGCACCTTGAAGACAAAGCTACGATAAACCCACTTATCATTGTTCAGTCACTAAGTTGTGTCCAACTCTTCACAGGTTCATGGACTGCAACACCCTAGACTCTTCCATCCTCCACTATCTCCCAGCNAAGACTCTGATGCTGGGAGGGATTGGGGGCAGGAGGAGAAGGGGACGACCGAGGATGAGATGGCTGGATGGCATCACGGACTCGATGGACATGAGTCTGAGTGAACTCCGAGAGATGGTGATGAACAGGGAAGCCTGGCGTGCTGCGATTCATGGGGTCGCAAAGAGTCTGACAGGACTGAGCGACTGAACTAAGCAATTTGAAAACAAAGAAATTCTGCATATTATTGACACAAGTAATAAGCTTGCTGACACCCTCTATATACCATCCCTAGATTTTTAAAAACCTTTTTATTTTGTATTGCGATATAGCCGATTAACAATGCTGTGATAGTTTCAAGTGAACAGCAAGGGACTCAGCCATACATATATATCCATATATATCCATTCTCCTCCAAACTCCCTTCCCATCCAGACTGCCACAACACTAAGCAGAATTTCCTGTGCTCTACAGTAGTTCCATGTNGATTAACAATGCTGTGATAGTTTCAAGTGAACAGCAAGGGACTCAGCCATACATATATATCCATATATATCCATTCTCCTCCAAACTCCCTTCCCATCCAGACTGCCACAACACTAAGCAGAATTTCCTGTGCTCTACAGTAGTTCCATGTCAGTTATCCATTTTAATTATAGCAGTGTGTACAAGTCCACCCTTAACTCCCTAATTATCCTTTCCCCCCATCCTCCCCTCACCCACCCCCTGGCAACCATAAATTCATTCTCTAAGTCTGAGTCTCTTTCTATCTTTTAAGGCACACTTTCTAAAGGCATATCTTCCTTGACCTCTACAATGGAAATATGAAAATTCAAGCTGCTTCCAAAGCTTGCAGAGTGCCCTCACATATAAAACTATCTGTGGAAAAAAATTTAACATCATCGGTTATTTGTTTTTGATGACTCTGGAAAACTCTTTCACACAGGAAAACATAAACTTATGATCATTTATAACAGAATTCTTAAATGAGAAACCTCTTGTGATCAATTTGTCTGGATGTTCTATACCATAACTCTTTATGTGTAAGACTTTGCAAATTACTGTTTTCCACAACTCTCTGGAATTTTGGCTTTGTTTAGCTCCTTTGTTAGATGGTGCGAGGCTAATGTCATTTTCCTCATCAGTGACAGAAATTTATGAGCATATTGTGATATCACATGCAAAAATGCATCTTCTTTTATTAAATTAAGTCTGTTTTCCTATATTCAGGCCCAGCATTTACTGGAGAATAGACTATTCATTTGCTTTCCCAATAATAGAAGAATTTACATATGTATTGCCATCTAATTGCCATTAGTCCCACTTTTAACCCCTATCAGTTAAAAATTGTATCTCTAATCTCTTTCATGAAGATAAAAGCCGGGGAAGAAATTCTAGTAGTAATCCAGAAGACTTCCCTGGTGGCTCAGATGGTAAAGCATCTGTCTACAATGCGGGAGACCTGGGTTCAATCCCTGGGTCGGGAAGATTTCCTGGAGAAGGAAATGGCAACTCACTCCAGTACTCTTGCCTAGAAAATCCCATGGACAGAGGAGCCTGGTGCAGGCTACTGTCCATGGGGTCGCAAAGAGTCGGATACGACAGAGCCACTTCACTTTCGCAATCATATAATACTCAACACTTCAACTAGTTCTGGATTTTGGCCAAGACACTTGACATTTCTAAGCTACCATTTTCTGAATAAAAAAGAACAGTAGAACTTCCTTGATGCAGTGGTTAGGAATCTACCTCCCAACGCAGGGGACATGGGAGGATTTCGACATGCCTTGCTGCTACTGCTACTGTCACTTCAGTCGTGTCCGACTCTGTGCGACCCCACAGACGGCAGCCCACCAGGCTCCCCCGTCCCTGGGATTCTCCAGGCAAGAATACTGGAGTGGGTTGCCATTTCCTTCTCCAATGCAGGAAAGTGAAAAGTAGAAGTGAAGTCGTTCAGTCGTGTCCGACCCTCAGCGACCCCATGTACTGCAGCTTTCCAGGCTCCTCTGTCCATGGGATTTTCCAGGCAAGAGTACTGGAGTGGGGTGCCATTGCCTTCTCCGTCCACGTGCCTTGGAGCAACTAAACCCATGCACCACAAATACTGAACCTGTGTTCTCCAGCCTGAGAGTTGAAACTACTAAGCCCGTGAGCTGCAGCTACCAAAGCCCGTGAGCCCTAGAGCCCACGCTCCACAACAAGAGAGGCCACTGCATTGGGAACCAGAGAACAGACCCTGCCTGCCACAACCAGAGAAGGCCCGTGCAAAGCAACAGAGGCCCAGCACAGTCAAAATTTAATTACTTTTNATGGGTTGCCATTTCCTTCTCCAATGCATGAAAGTGAAAAGTGAAAGCGAAGTCGCTCAGCCATGTCTGACTCTTAGCGACCCCATGGACTGCAGCCCACCATGCTCCTCCGTCCGTGGGATTCTCCAGGCAAAAGTACTGGAGTGGGATGCCATTGCCTTCTCCCTTAGATGTGCTGTTTCAGAGGGATAACCTGTGCCAGAGGGAAGGCAAAGCAAAGACAGAAATGAGGTGGCCGGTGTATATATGGATGAAGAACTTGAGAACCACACTGGATACGGCTTGAGTAGTCATCAACAAATAAAGAAGTGCAATTGGTTCTCATTGTTCATGGTTATTTTGCTCAATAAAGCCACCACAAGCACTAAATTAACAAAGACTGAGATAATACTCTTAGGGGAAATAAATG
Source organism: Neotragus pygmaeus (assembly GCA_006410875.1). Taxonomy (NCBI): domain Eukaryota; kingdom Metazoa; phylum Chordata; class Mammalia; order Artiodactyla; family Bovidae; genus Neotragus; species Neotragus pygmaeus. The sequence continues at coordinate 449,190 of SJYV01041532.1, read as the reverse complement.
ATTAGGTTACTTTGGGTCTCTTGTCATAAAGTTTTTGTCAATCAATACATAACCCTGTTTAATGTTGTTTTTCACCCTGTAAGTTATATCCAACTCTTCGTAGCTCCATGGACTGCAGCACATCAGGCTCCTCTGTCCTTTGCTATGTCCTGGAGCTACTACAGTAGTACATGACCACTGGAAGAACAATAGCTTTGACTATACAGACCTCTGTAGACATCAAAGAGATGTCTCTGCGCTTTAAAACACTGTCAAGATTTGTCATAGCTTTCCTTCCAAGGAGCAAGTGTATTTTTTATTTCATTGTTTTTATGTGTTTTCCTGGGGAAAACACCTTATTTAATATATACAGATGATTTATTAACATTGAATGGCAACAGCACTATAACTCATGCCTGAGTGAAGATTATCTGACACACATATTGATATTTTCTCCACAAGATACATCACCGCCTTCCTGTGCTTAGGAATACTACACAGAACGTTAGTATCATGCTTGAGACCATTATAAATAGTGAAATGGCAAAAAAAAAAAAAAAAAACCCACAAAATGCAAAGAACATGGCACTAAAAAGACTGCAAAAATAATATGTACATACAGTATGAGAATTGAATCAAGAAGGCAGGACATCACTATGAGCACTGACATGAGGTGACTCAAATTTTGCCCCTCTGTGCCTGTCTGTGATCAGTTCTGAAAGTACCACNAAAGAACATGGCACTAAAAAGACTGCAAAAATAATATGTACATACAGTATGAGAATTGAATCAAGAAGGCAGGACATCACTATGAGCACTGACATGAGGTGACTCAAATTTTGCCCCTCTGTGCCTGTCTGTGATCAGTTCTGAAAGTACCGCTTGTACTCCTCTGGGGATTATAAATAAATTCTGGTGGGCAGGTGAATTTGCAAATATGAAATCAACATATAATCAACTGGACTTTAAATCAGTCAAGAGGATAAGAGAACTGGAGATATAAGCAGAGTGAGACACTCCCCCCCGGCCCCCCAAGAGAAAAGGAAGGAAGAGGAGCTTGTGAATGTTCTGGAGCAGAGAGAAAGAGAGAAAGATGAGGAAGCCAGAGTCTTTGAGGCCAAGGAAGGGGAAGGATTTGAGAAACAGGATGTGTTCAGTAACGTGCAGGGCTACAGACTCTACAATGAGGCAGGAAAATAGTGTTTAGCTGTGTCTGTTCTACCGTGAGGACTTCCCTGGTGGCTCAGACGATAAAGCGTCTGTCTACGATGCGGGAGACCCGGGTTTGATCCCTGGGTTTACCATGATGACTTTGAGGGGAGTGGTTTCAGTTGTGTGGACAGTGGCCACTAAAGTAACTGCATTCCTCTATGGTGCTAGTCAGAGAAGGAGTGGGGAGGCTCTCAAGAGGTTTTCTGCACCTGGAGAAATTAGTCAGCAAAAGTCATTCACTTATTCAACAAATGTATATTGAACCCTACTACACACCAAACATTATTGAAGCACTGGGTACAGAATCATACACAAAGTAGGCAAAGTTTTGTCTGCCCGGGGTCCCCATTTAATAGATAAATAAATAGAGTCCTTAACATATCATGTCAAATGCTGAAAGTGCTATGAAGAAAAGTACAGCAATACAAAAGGAAACATACTGATGGAAGCTGCTATTTTAGCTAACATGGTGAGGGGTGAAAGTTGGACAGAAACTCAAGGAAGCATGGGAACAAGTCACAGGCACATCTTGACCAGCAGTCTCCCCGAAAAAGACAACTTTAAGTACAAAAGCCCTTCCTCCTGCCAGGACGTGCTCATTTATGTTCTAGAAACAATCAGGTCACCAGAGCAGAAAAGTTGAGCCAAGTGTCAAGGGCCTTGAACTACAGTGTCTTGGCTTGAGCTGCTGTGACAGCATTCTGCAGCTGGGTGGCTTAAACAAGAGACATTTATTTCTCCTGTTTTGGAGGCTGGGAAGCCCACAGTCAAGGTGCAGGCAGATTCAGTTCCCAGTGAAAGCCCACCACCCGCCGTACAGCAAGCACTGGCTATGTTCCCACGTGGTCTTGCCTTGGTACGTGTGCATGGAGAAATCTCTCTCTCCCTTATTCTCAGCCTGTATTTATAATTAGGGCACTAACCCCATTACGAGGCGCCTACCTTCATGACTTAATCTAAACCTAAAGTGAACTGCAAGCCGCTCAGTCCTGTCCGACTCTTTGCGACCCCATGGACTGTAGCCCTCCAGGCTTCTCTGTCCATGGGATTCTCCAGGCAAGAATACTGGAGTGCTTTGCCATTTCCTTCTCCAGGAGGTCTTCCTGACCCAGGGATCGAGTCCAAGTCTCCTGCATTACAGGCTACAAGGGAAGCAGGAACACCCAAAGGCCCCACTTCTAGATACTATCACATTAAGGTTAGGCCTTCAACATATGAATTCTAGGAGGGCACAAACTTTCAGTCCTTAACACACGGCAATCCAGAGTAGGACAGGAATAGCTGGCAGAGGTAGGAAGGTTTCAGGGGACAAGTTAAACTTGAGTCAAACATTATTAGAAAATATTAAGTTATATGCACAGAAATGGAAGGACAGATAATTTGTGTGTAAGGGCAGGGGTGAGGGAGAACAGTTTAAAGAACACAAGCAAAGACAAAAAGACCCCTGAAGCCAATCTGGCTGGCAGGGAGCATCAGTGTAAGCGGGACTGCGGAGCAGACCTCCGGGCTTAGGTAATCTGAACACAGGAAAGCTTGAACGCCAAACTAATGAGGAGCCCTGGAAATTTCTGAATAGCCCCATGTTAAATAACCAGGTGTTTTGGAAAGTTGAAGATGACAGTGACATATGTCAAGGATGAATGGAAGACAAAACATTCAGAGGCAGGGAAACAAATGAAGAGATGATTACAGTAGCCCAGTTGGTCTCTGATAAAGTCTATGAGTAAGATTCTTGCTCCTGGAGTATAAAGACAGCATCAAACATTATGAAAGGACAATGGTCAAGGTTTAGAGACTTAGCAGTGGGAAGGAAACACTGGAAAGATCATGACACCCTTGAGAGAAGAAAAAGAAAAAACACAGGAGAAGATCTGGTTTAGGGATTGGGCGAAGAGAGAGGTTGTTGTCATATGAGATGGAGCTGTGCCACAGTATTTGAAGATGGAAATTCAGGAGACAGGGATCTTAAGATAGGGAAAAAGTCCTCTCTGATTCATTTTGAGTTATCAACAGCCTAAACATAGGGCTTCCCAGGTGGTGCTAGCGGTAAAGGACGAGCCTGCCAATGCAAGAGACTTTAGAGATGTGGATTCAAGACCCAGGTTGGGAAGTTCTCCTAGAGGAGGGCATGGCAACCAGTTCCAGTATGCTTGCCTGGAGAATCTCTATGAACAGGGAAGCCTGGAGGGTTGTACTCCATAGGGTCACAAAGAAATGGACATGACTGAAGCAGCTTAGCATGCATGCACCAGCCTACACACAGCATCTGAAATGCAATAATAAATGACTGTGACATGAGCAAAAAGTAATTATGCCATGAGCTGGAGCTTGTTTGATGGAGGAAAGCGGTAAGCAAAGCACTGAAATTTGGACTGTGACAGTAATTGGTAGAAAGAGAAAGAAAAAGGAAACAGAAGAGAAATCACAAAAAATGTCTAGAAATTTCACCAAGTTGCACTAAGCTCCTTAGAGAATAGAACCAAGTGGATAGGAATTCCCAANTGTCTGTCTACGATGCGGGAGACCCGGGTTTGATCCCTGGGTTTACCATGATGACTTTGAGGGGAGTGGTTTCAGTTGTGTGGACAGTGGCCACTAAAGTAACTGCATTCCTCTATGGTGCTAGTCAGAGAAGGAGTGGGGAGGCTCTCAAGAGGTTTTCTGCACCTGGAGAAATTAGTCAGCAAAAGTCATTCACTTATTCAACAAATGTATATTGAACCCTACTACACACCAAACATTATTGAAGCACTGGGTACAGAATCATACACAAAGTAGGCAAAGTTTTGTCTGCCCGGGGTCCCCATTTAATAGATAAATAAATAGAGTCCTTAACATATCATGTCAAATGCTGAAAGTGCTATGAAGAAAAGTACAGCAATACAAAAGGAAACATACTGATGGAAGCTGCTATTTTAGCTAACATGGTGAGGGGTGAAAGTTGGACAGAAACTCAAGGAAGCATGGGAACAAGTCACAGGCACATCTTGACCAGCAGTCTCCCTGAAAAAGACAACTTTAAGTACAAAAGCCCTTCCTCCTGCCAGGACGTGCTCATTTATGTTCTAGAAACAATCAGGTCACCAGAGCAGAAAAGTTGAGCCAAGTGTCAAGGGCCTTGAACTACAGTGTCTTGGCTTGAGCTGCTGTGACAGCATTCTGCAGCTGGGTGGCTTAAACAAGAGACATTTATTTCTCCTGTTTTGGAGGCTGGGAAGCCCANTGAAAAAGACAACTTTAAGTACAAAAGCCCTTCCTCCTGCCAGGACGTGCTCATTTATGTTCTAGAAACAATCAGGTCACCAGAGCAGAAAAGTTGAGCCAAGTGTCAAGGGCCTTGAACTACAGTGTCTTCGCTTGAGCTGCTGTGACAGCATTCTGCAGCTGGGTGGCTTAAACAAGAGACATTTATTTCTCCTGTTTTGGAGGCTGGGAAGCCCACAGTCAAGGTGCAGGCAGATTCAGTTCCCAGTGAAAGCCCACCACCCGCCGTACAGCAAGCACTGGCTATGTTCCCACGTGGTCTTGCCTTGGTACGTGTGCATGGAGAAATCTCTCTCTCCCTTATTCTCAGCCTGTATTTATAATTAGGGCACTAACCCCATTACGAGGCGCCTACCTTCATGACTTAATCTAAACCTAAAGTGAACTGCAAGCCGCTCAGTCCTGTCCGACTCTTTGCGACCCCATGGACTGTAGCCCTCCAGGCTTCTCTGTCCATGGGATTCTCCAGGCAAGAATACTAGAGTGCTTTGCCATTTCCTTCTCCAGGAGATCTTCCTGACCCAGGGATCGAGTCCAAGTCTCCTGCATTACAGGCTACAAGGGAAGCAGGAACACCCAAAGGCCCCACTTCTAGATACTATCACATTAAGGTTAGGCCTTCAACATATGAATTCTAGGAGGGCACAAACTTTCAGTCCTTAACACACGGCAATCCAGAGTAGGACAGGAATAGCTGGCAGAGGTAGGAAGGTTTCAGGGGACAAGTTAAACTTGAGTCAAACATTATTAGAAAATATTAAGTTATATGCACAGAAATGGAAGGACAGATAATTTGTGTGTAAGGGCAGGGATGAGGGAGAACAGTTTAAAGAACACAAGCAAAGACAAAAAGACCCCTGAAGCCAATCTGGCTGGCAGGGAGCATCAGTGTAAGCGGGACTGCGGAGCAGACCTCCGGGCTTAGGTAATCTGAACACAGGAAAGCTTGAACGCCAAACTAATGAGGAGCCCTGGAAATTTCTGAATAGCCCCATGTTAAATAACCAGGTGTTTTGGAAAGTTGAAGATGACAGTGACATATGTCAAGGATGAATGGAAGACAAAACATTCAGAGGCAGGGAAACAAATGAAGAGATGATTACAGTAGCCCAGTTGGTCTCTGATAAAGTCTATGAGTAAGATTCTTGCTCCTGGAGTATAAAGACAGCATCAAACATTACGAAAGGACAATGGTCAAGGTTTAGAGACTTAGCAGTGGGAAGGAAACACTGGAAAGATCATGACACCCTTGAGAGAAGAAAAAGAAAAAACACAGGAGAAGATCTGGTTTAGGGATTGGGCGAAGAGAGAGGTTGTTGTCATATGAGATGGAGCTGTGCCACAGTATTTGAAGATGGAAATTCAGGAGACAGGGATCTTAAGATAGGGAAAAAGTCCTCTCTGATTCATTTTGAGTTATCAACAGCCTAAACATAGGGCTTCCCAGGTGGTGCTAGCGGTAAAGGACGAGCCTGCCAATGCAAGAGACTTTAGAGATGTGGATTCAAGACCCAGGTTGGGAAGTTCTCCTAGAGGAGGGCATGGCAACCAGTTCCAGTATGCTTGCCTGGAGAATCTCTATGAACAGGGAAGCCTGGAGGGCTGTACTCCATAGGGTCACAAAGAAACGGACATGACTGAAGCAGCTTAGCATGCATGCACCAGCCTACACACAGCATCTGAAATGCAATAATAAATGACTGTGACATGAGCAAAAAGTAATTATGCCATGAGCTGGAGCTTGTTTGATGGAGGAAAGCGGTAAGCAAAGCACTGAAATTTGGACTGTGACAGTAATTGGTAGAAAGAGAAAGAAAAAGGAAACAGAAGAGAAATCACAAAAAATGTCTAGAAATTTCACCAAGTTGCACTAAGCTCCTTAGAGAATAGAACCAAGTGGATAGGAATTCCCAACGGAAATTCGAGGCTTGGAAGTGTAGAGGCTGTAACTGGGCCCACAGGGAAAACATACTGTTCATCACCTTGTTGTTTAGGTACCATTAGAATAATGTAAGTAGATGTCACTTTGGGCAAAGAAGAATCCCTGTAGTTCTCAGGAACAGGTGAAAGGGGTGCATTTTTCTTAAGGAGATCATCCCTAAGTAGCATCAGAAGAACCGCAAGCTTTCTGCCCCGCCTCCCTCCATGGATGCAGGGAAAATTTCACATTGCTCTCACACAGCTTTATTTAGGACTGGAGGAAAGCCAACTGTCTATTGTTCAAGTTCACATTTTAGTTGATGATGGAAATTCACACATTCTGTATGAGGCCATCCTAAGGAGCAGTCCTCAGCTTGGGACTTTGGCAAAAATACTATATTCTAGGACAAACATGCTTTCCAGAGAGGCAAAGATTTTTCAAAACAAACAAACAAATCAGCCAGCCAGAAAATGGATCTTTGTTTTAAGTGTTTACCATGGGGAAGATATCTGCTGAAAAGTTTGAGAGTAGTAATAAGCATAATTTCCTCCATTGATTATTTTGTACAAAAGACAAAACCCACCACACTGCCCTGACATTTTTCCGTGATTGTTAGGAAGACTTACTTTACGCTTCATAAGCCATGATTTCTTAAAAAAAAAAAAAAAAAAAAAAAAGTCAGAATCTTGAAAAGGAAAATATCCAGTATCAAAGTGTATAAAAAAAATCTTTAAAGTTCAACATGAATTGAGGGAGAGAAATGAGCAGGTCTGGAACCTTTGACATGTACTTAACCTTACTTAGCTTAGTAAAGTTATTATTTCTAGGATTGGCAAAGAAAAAGTAAAATGTTGTACATTGTCACCTCCAAAAGAAAACCAATGCTACCCATCCCATCTGCATAGACAGCTAGCCACTCTGTGTAAATCACTCTGGTTCAAGGCTTTGTGAGAATTTATTACTACCAGTAGGTGTTTACTGACTTACTATTTACTATCTGCTTTGTTTGAGCTTATTATTGCAGTCTCCAAGAGACTTCTCCTTGACCACTTCTCCATTTCTAATACTGTTGTAGCCACACGTTCTGGGAAACAAACTCACTCAGAAGGACAATGCAGATAGTGTGGGGTGCAGTTTATTACACCAGTGGGCCCAAGGTAGAGTCTCCTCTTAGCCAAGGACCCCAACCAGGTTTTGTGAAAATCTTGTATACCCAAAGTGTATAAGGTTCCCTCAAACTAGTTTGAACAAAGGAAAAAGAAAGATACAATAAAAGTTAACCCGTGATCATATGCCTTAAGCCTAGGTAGTTAACAGTGGACAATTGTCAATAGGCCTGTGATCATATCCCAATAAGCATAATAGAATGTCTGATTCTATTCGGTTACACAGATAATTAGGGTATTCTTTTAGGCAATGGAGAGCCTGGGGCTCTTCCTTCTAAGGGGCCTGGTTTTCCAGTTGGTTTGTCGTTTCCATAGATACTAGGCATATAGCTCAAAGACCACAGTCCAGCCCAAGATGGAGTCTTGCTTTCAAGACGGAGCCCATTCTGTTTCCTCCCTCAATACCACAACATTCCTGGCTCAATAAAAACCCATTGAATAAATGAAAATGAGTTGTTCTAAAGTAGTTGTTCTTTTCTTTCTCCTCCATCCCAAATTCACATAGCAATTCTATGTATATAACTTATATACATAGAAATATAACTAAGACTTCCCTGGTAGCCTGGTGGTTGAGAATCCACCTGCCAATGCAGGGAATACCAGTTCAATTTCTCATCCTGGAAGACTCCACATGCCACGGGGCAACTGAGCTCGTGAACCAGAACTGCTGAGTCTGCACAACAAGAGACACCACCTCAGTGAGACGCTCACACAATGCAACTGGAGAGTAGACCCTGCTAGCCACACCTAGAGCAAGGCCTCGTGCAACAGTGAAGACCCGAAGCAGCTGTAAATAAACAAATAGTAAATAAAAGAAAGAGATTAAGCCTTTCAAAGAGAGAGCCTACGTAACTTGCAGAGACCGAATGAGTCTCAGAATGAATTATAGTTCTTGCAGCCGACACTGAATTTATCCTGTTATGTTTACACTAAGAATGGCTTGGGTTGCTAAGGCAACTCTCCCATTTATATTAAATGAGATAATATATACACCCAGCATAACTTAGGTGCTTAATACATGTTAATTTCCTTCCCATGGTACATACTTTTACTGTTCATCATACATTTTAGATTAGAAATCAAAAGCTTATCAGAAAAACATTCAGAGGAATCCCACAAAAACTAAATAAGAAAGAGGAGTCAGAACACTCCACTTGACTTTAGGGTTGCTGCCTCAGTTCATTAAGCATGACCTGATTTCTTTTTAGTTCCTGGAAAAATCTATTGTCATTGTACTTCTAATGTGCTTTTAGATCCTTCTAAGAAAAGCGCCATAGAATTCTGCCATAGATTTAAGTAAATCTTTGAGATGACAGCTCAAAGGGTATTGAATTCAAAATACTCTAATCTTTTTCCAAACATCGCTTTGTATGTAGAGAGGAGGGGGAAAAAAAAAGCCCTAATAGACTCTCAATTCAATATATACAATTTCCCAGCACTTCATTTCATGAAGATATTCTTACTAAAACCAATAGTTTTTAAATATTATACTTGTTCTAATTTCATGTAATACACTGAACTATGAGTTAGTTCAAATAAGACCTAAAATATAATTCCATTTTCTTTGCACATACCTACTCTTAATTGCATAGAACAAGTTTATACCATGTTTGTCCAACTGAGACAAAAGGTAGAGAGAATAATTAAAAAATAAAACAGTCAAGTGTTACATTGTTAATTTCATTCTCTATGGGGCTTGGGGTTTTGTTTTGTTTTATCAAACAAATCAGGTTTGGAGGAACAGTGAGTTTAAAGGAATAATCTGTTTGAAAATGTTACACAGGTTCTTTCAAAGAAAAGACGGGGCTTTGTCTCAGAGAATGAGCCCTGGGTAGTGAGATTTGGAGGGACTCTGCTTTCCCTTTTTGGCTCATTTTAGAAGTAGCTGGAATTGTAAAAGGAGTTTGTTTAGACAATCACAAAACTCCCTAATCTTTCTAAATGCCATGAGTCTGTATATGACTTCTTAATTAGTCTCAATCGGAACTAAAATACTGATCTGTAACAACTCTTTTGAGGGATTGTAACTCTGAATCACTTCAGTACTGAGAAACATAGTTTGACAAATTCAAGGTATTAAAAGGTACTACCAAAGTGCCAAAACCATTTCCTTTAAAAAAGTGAACTCTGCTTTTCTACTAAGGAATAATTGGAGACGGAGAGAACTGAGATTTCAGTTATTAATTAACTACTACAGTCCATAGGGTCACACAGAGTCAGACACGACCGAAGCGACTTACGCACTCACCAATAAATTTATATGCTGGTTTGGGGATTCATATTTCTACTTATTAAAATTATTTAATAAAACTCCATAATATTTTAAACAATGTTTTAAAATCTTTATAAGGGCTTCCCTGATAGCTCAGTTGGTAAAGAATCCACCCACAATGTGGGAGACCTGGGTTTGATCCTTGGATTGGAAAGATCCCCTGCAGAAGAGAAAGGCTCCCACTCCAGTATTCTGGTATGGGGTAGCTTAGAGTCCGACTGAGTGACTTTCACTTTCACTTTAAAGTCTTTATAGACTACTTTTTCCAACTTTCAGTATTTAGAATGATTCTTCTTTTAAAACTATATAAATGATTCTGCAAAGAACATCTTTCCCATAAATTTTCATTTTGCATTTCCATGTGTTCCCTAGGAAGACATGCTTAAGGGGCAATTTCAAAGTCTTATCTAAAAATCTATTTTTACTGCTTCTCTGTGGAATAAAAAGCATTAATAACATACTAGAAGTGGGGAAATAATGGCATGAATTGCGAATAGATTTCTCTAGCCTAAAAGTTGTTCAGAGCTGTACCCAATCACTTGGTAAGACATGATTGTGATTCAGTCTTGTGCTTCATATACCCAGAGGATATAACCCAATCCTCTTATCAGATTTGTTCTCCTCTGGTGATCTGGAGATGATAAAATAAGCCTTGGTTCAAAAGATATTTTTTGTTAAAAAACTGTGTTCTGAACAGAGTTGTTGACAAAAAAATGTGTTGGAATTCTGCAGCTACACAAAACTATTTTTTTTGATATATATAAATGTAAATCCACTGAATAAATTGCCTAAGTAAATTGAATTAGGCTGGAGCCAAACAATACAGTGGCTCTAGTATACTTTTTTATCAGTATAGATAGATAGATAGATATATGCTCTGCTTCATAGTTAATAGTCAGAAAAAATCTGATTATGTTTATGCATAAAACAATGGCACAAAGTAATAATTATATTTTAAGAACTTTTTCACAATTTTTAATTGTTAGTAAACTTATGCTGCTGCTGTTAAGTCGCATCAGTTGTGTCTGATTCTGTGTGACCCCACAAACGGCAGCCCACCAGGCTCCTCTGTCCACAGGTTTCTCTAGGCAAAAACATTGGAGTGGGTTGCCATACTGGCAATCTATTTGAACAATGATATCACAGGAAATATACCCAATATTTTTCATTCAATAGATACAGCTTTCAGGATTTTCCTTGGCCATTATATTGGCTAGTTTCCCTTGAAAACTAGAACATCGTCGTGTGACCAGCAACAATAATCAACAATCATTTCAGAAAGTGAGTTATCAGAACTCATATTTTGTTATCTTTCTTCCCAAATCCTATGCATTTCTATTGAAATTGCAATTAATGTTTTTAGGCCAATAGTTTTTCTGATAATAAATATAGTAAACCCATATTAAAAACTGCAAATTATAGACGTGAATAAAGAAGAAAATAAGGTATCACCCATAATCACACAGCACAGTGATATCCTCATAAACATTGTTCCATACTATTTCTTGTCTTTTTTCTATAGGTTTCTTCTTTTACAATTNGGAGCAATAAAAAAAAAAAAAACTGCAAATTATAGACGTGAATAAAGAAGAAAATAAGGTATCACCCATAATCACACAGCACAGTGATATCCTCATAAACATTGTTCCATACTATTTCTTGTCTTTTTTCTATAGGTTTCTTCTTTTACAATTCGTATGTCAAAGCATCTTCTAACTTCTTCCCTATCAATTCTTCTTTTAATACTTGTACTCATATTGTACATCTAATTTTGTGTGCTGCATTTTGCTTAACATTACTGATAATTAAAAGCATTTTTATGTCACTAAAGCAGTTTTCATTTATAGTTACTACATGAATATTCAATCATACCATTGTGCCATAATTTATTTTCTCTAATTTACAATAGCTAAGAAGATTTTATTTTTCACTCCATGTTGCAATAAACATTCTTGTTTTCAACTTTTTCTTTTACATTTCTTATTATTTCCTAGGTATAGATTCCTATAAATGAAATTAAGGGTCACAATGTATAAATAGTTTAAGGCTTCTCAAACAACTGTGGTATCTACTAATTTTCCTGATTAAATGTTGATGAGAATAATGGTTATAAAGTGTATATTAAAAAATTTTTAATTTTCAACATTAATAGAGTTATTAGTATATACATAAGGAATACAAAGATATCTAATTTACAGAAAACTTCAGGTATTCACTGAGTTCTTACTTCAATAAAATGCCTCATGAGTGATAGATTTCATTCTATCAGGAGGCTCACATACCCATGTATGGCCCAGGCTGACATACTATGTCCTATATGCAAGTCGGTTGTTTAGTTCAGTTCAGTTGCTCAGTCGTTTTTGAATCTTTGCCTTGTGACCCCATGAATCGCAGCACACCAGGCCTCCCTGTTCATCACCATCTCTCGGAGTTCACTGACTCACGTCCATCGAGTCTGAGATGCCATCCAGCCATCTCATCCTCAGTCGCCCCCTTCTTCTCCTGCCCCCAATCCCTCCCAGCATCAAACTCTTTTCCAATGAGTCAACTCTTCTCATGAGGTGGCCAAAGTACTGGAGTTTCAGCTTCAGCATCATTCCTTCCAAAGAAATCCCAGGGCTGATCTCCTTCAGAATGGACTGGTTGGATCTCCTTGCAGTCCAAGGGACTCTCAAGAGTCTTCTCCAGCATCTCAGTTCAAAAGCATCAATTCTTCAGCACTCAGCCTTCTTCACAGTCCAAATCTCACATCCAAACATGACCACAGGAAAAACCATAGCCTTGACTAGACGGACTTTAGTCGGCAAAGTAATGTCTCTGCTTTTCAATATATTATGTAGGTTGGTCATAACTTTTCTTCCAAGGAGTAAGCGTCTTCTAATTTCATGGCTGCAGTCACCATCTGCAGTGATTTTGGAGCCCCAAAATATAAAGTCTGACACTGTTTCCACTGTTTCCCCATCTATTTCCCATGAAGTGATGGGACCGGATGCCATGATCTTCGTTTTCTGAATGTTGAGCTTTAAGCCAACTTTTTCACTCTCCTCTTTCACTTTCATCAAGAGGCTTTTTAGCTCCTCTTCACTTTCTGCCATAAGGGTGGTGTCACCTGCATATCTGAGGTTATTGATATTTTTCCCAGCAATCTTGATTCCAGCTTGTGTTTCTTCCAGTCCAGCATTTCTCATGATGTACTCTGCATAGAAGTTAAATAAGCAGGGTGACAATATACAGCCTTGACGTACTCCTTTTCCTATTTGGAACCAGTCTGTTGTTCCATGTCCAGTTCTAACTATTGCTTCCTGATCTGCATACAGATTTCTCAAGAGACAGGTTAGGTGGTCTGGTATTCCCACCTCTTGAAGAATTTTCCACAGTTTCTTGTTGATCCACACAGTCAAAGGCTTTGGCATAGTCAACAAAGCAGAAATAGATGTTTTTCTAGAACTCTCTTGCTTTTTCCATGATCGTCCATTGAAAACTAGAGAAAGACAAAGAACATGGCTATTTCTCAACATTAAACTGTTGTATTTTCATGGAAGCATCTACCATTTTGAACAAGAGGTACCGGACACCTTCAATACTGAGTCATATGTGTCAAGGTTGTTTTGTTTGTTTGCTTTAACTTCCAGTTTCCCTGTGTTTCTCCTCAAGTGTCCGTGACCCGAACATAAGAAGGGCAGAGCAAGAGTGCATTTCTGTGGCAAAGTGAGCAGGAAAGTCAAGCGGTGGTGTCTGCGAATCTGAATCAACTAGATTTTAATTTAAGTCTTAATGCTATTTTATACAAAAGGGTACATATATCATTATCCATTTAAGAAACTTAAGTGACACTTATCTCAAAAATTTTATTCTCCAAATAAAGATCTTTTTGACTTAGTTTTGCTTATCTCATGAAAAATTTAATTGATAAAATCTCATACTTTTTTCCTTCAATAATCCTCAGCACCGTAAACTGCTTAAGGCAATGGGAGTCAAGTTGAACCACCTGGGTTCAATTCTCAACTCCACCATTTACCAGCTAAGTGGAACAGGGCAGGTCACTTACTTGCTGTATGCCTCAGTTTCAATTCAGTTCAGTTCAGTCGCTCAGTCGTATCTGACTCTTTGCGACCCCATGAATCGCAGCACGCCAGGCCTCCCTGTCCATCACCAACTCCCAGAGTTCACTCAGACTCACGTCCATCGAGTCCGTGATGCCATCCAGCCATCTCATCCTCGGTTGTCCACTTCTTCTCCTGTCCCCAATCCCTCCCATCATCAAAATCTTTTCCAGTGAGTCAATTCTTCTCATGAGGTGGACAAAGTACTAGAGTTTCAGCTTTAGCATCATTCCTTCCAAAGAAATCCCAGGGTGGATCTCCTTCAGAATGGACTGGTTGGATCTCCTTGCCTCAGTTTGGCCATCTCTAAAACAGAGGTAATAATGATGGCTACTTCTTAGGATTACTCTGAGAATTAAATGAGTTAATACTTAGGATAAGGCACTTAGACCACTTTGTTTTTCTGTCACTTAGCATCCAGGGCTAGAAATCATTATCAATACTATAGATATTATGAAATGCAGGATCCTAGACATACAACACTTGTGACATATACAGGACTTAAAAGTACAGAAGGTTAAGATATATAATAATATGGTGTGGCATAAAGTTAGGTGTCAAGTGAATGTCACAGGTAAAAGAAATTATAAGACTGCCATGGAAGAAGAAATTAATAAAGGACAATGTTCTGTGAGTGATCTCAGAGAGAAGATGGGACATATCTTTGAAGAAGAGGGAAGACTTGGCAGAAAGTTTGAAGGAAATTTTGAGAAGCTACTGACACATTCTTGGAACAATGAATAGGCTAGTTGAGCAAATACTAAAATGGTTCATCTAGAGAAGAACTGGAAAGTGGAGGACCTGAAATAGCAAACCGCTTGAGAATTTGATTGCTTATAAACACCTGGGAACCACTGAGGATTCTGAGAAGGGCAAATGAGAGTAAAAAGTAAAGAAGACTAGTTGATCACCTAATTTTCAAGATGATTTTTATTGACAAATAATAGAAACAAAAATAGAATTTTAAAAAACATGATCATGAAACTATTGAAATATTCCTGAAATGAAAATTCTGGGATATTCATATGGATAGAGATCTGCCACTAATATTCTTTCTCTCTGGTAATTCTTATCTCTTTGCAAACTTTAACATAGAAATAATCTTAAATTGTTTGGTTTAGTTAACTGAGCTTGGTTTGTGTTTGTTTTTGTTTTCCTTTGCTGAAAGTTGAGTTCTAAAAATTTTGCTAAACTTCTTTAATATTAGCCCTTATACAACCA
Source organism: Neotragus pygmaeus (assembly GCA_006410875.1). Taxonomy (NCBI): domain Eukaryota; kingdom Metazoa; phylum Chordata; class Mammalia; order Artiodactyla; family Bovidae; genus Neotragus; species Neotragus pygmaeus. Next base: position 434,052 of record SJYV01041532.1, on the reverse strand, counting down.
AGAGAGAATAATAGTTTAAGAGGTTTAATATAGATAATTTAAGAACTCATTTAACAATATTTTATTTATAGTTCAGTGACAGTCAGCACAAATATAGCTGAATATTTACTATACAACTATTTTCTAGATTCTAGAATTGTAGGAGTGCTTCTGGGGCTTACAAAAATTGAGGGTTGTGTTCTTTTTATTTTTTTAATAAACAAAGAGTTGATTATTTGGTTAGCAGATGACCCACAAGGCTAAGATCTTAAAGACTGACTATGAGTTTTCAGATGCCCTTGGGAAATTTGAAAAGTGGCTCATGATATTAAAACACAACCAACTGAGAGCTACCTCTAGGAAAAAGTATGGAATATTTATCTTAGCAAATCTTAAAGAGACAGAAAGTGATCAACTGTCTTTTTCTAAGACAGAGGATTTGGTAGTTGGGTGTGACCTTTTACAACAACTTAGAAAAAACACTGGCCAACATTGCCAAACATTAAAAAAAATCAAGATAATTATGGCTGCAAGAATATTAATTATAATATATAATATTCTGTGCTTTTTCGTACAGTTTTTTAGATGGAATTTTCTTTTTGCTGGTAAGGTGAATTTCTTTTCCTTGAAGAGTCTATTACCTTAAAAGTGTAAAGAAATTGGCATAAAGGACATAGAGAGACGTGCCTATTTTCAAGTCCAAAAGAAGCCTCGTAGGTATAATTCATTCTGTAAATGAGTTGAAAGGTTATTTATAAATCCTTCTGTTACTGTGATTGTGTGATACTATAAAATTTTGCTGTTGAATTACTATGTGACCCTGGAAATTCTCTCCAAGCCACTGAACCTCAGTTTCCTAATCTATAAATGAAGGTAAAAACAGCCAGACAATGATGAGGGCACATTCCATCAAGTACTTACAAAGCTTTTTGCAGAATATAAAACGTTGGTAATCCCTTCCCTCACTTGCTATAAAATGATGCATCTCGCTCGGTCCTTTAGAGTCTGTTCAGGCCCAGTGGCATTTTCTTTCCTGAATGCATTGCATGTTCAACGGCATCCTCCCTTCACCTGGCAGACTCTGAAACCAAATGAATGTTTGATTACTGTGACACTTCTCATCTAGGGTGAGCCCGTATTGGCTAGGATAATAAGAGTCCCAATTAGGCTGAAATTTTCCGAGGATTATTTATGTTTTTGCTAATACGGAAGATTCTTTGAAGGGCTACGGTTGCTCTCCATTCACTGAGTCAGAGCTGACTCCATTCTCTTCATGTTCCACCTCCCTTTCTCCCCATCATCCATTTTTCGTCTTTCTCTGATATGCCCAGACTCTGAAAACCAGCACCAAGCCCCAGAGTTTCCTCTTGATGAAAGCCCTGTTAGTCCATCCTTGCTCTGCATTTTCAGTCTGCCATTTGCTAACATATTACATGACCAGCTGAGCCACCGAGCTAGAATAAACAGAATGCACTTTAGCATACAGGGATATTTTGCAAGAGATATATTCTCAAGTCTTGGAAACTTAACTGTGTGTTACCATATTGTCTTCCTTATGCTCCTTCTGTTTCTTAATTTCACACATCACTCCATTCTTTGAAGTAATTTTCCTCCAATGTGTTAAGAAACTGAGTCATGTCCTAAATTCTGCGGGGGAAAAAATGGAGATAGTGGGAGGAGGTTTAGATCTGCAAAGAGCAATCTTGTTTTCTTTCAATAAATTAATCAACCTGGTCATTTCACGTATGAGCTAATGGCGGGAAAAGTGCTTTGAAAACTTCAGAGCCAGACCAATACGTATTATTGCAGGATTCCTTTTCAGCTGTGGGCTACAAACGGGTCACATGCCAGTCCTTTTGTTCATACCAGCCTCGTTTTAGGTGAAGTGGAGTCCTTGAAGTTCTCCAGTTAAAGGTATTTCTGCTTCAATAGGTCACTTTAAGCTTTGAGTGGTACAGAGGTCCTTATTTGCAGGAAGATGACCCTTATGAATCTTGTTCAAACTCAGGATCTGAGAATGATCCTCTAAATCAGTTGATCAGAAAACCAAAGGCTATCTCCATGGATGTTAAAATGTTTGTTTATGGTAAATCAGTGGCTTTGGTAATCATGCAGCATGTTGGCCTTTCAGGCTAATATTCTTTCCCTGAAACAGCTTTTTTAAATAATGGAGTCTTTCTGATGTCAGAGATAGAGAACTGAGCTATATCTAAAAACTGTTACTGAAGCCGGTAAATTTTTCACCTTCATAATTCTGTATTTCTCAGCTACATTCTGTGCTGTCCTGACATATGTTAATCAATGCATTTGTTACAACACAGTTTGACTATTGCATTTCTCTGGTGGCTGGCTTATCATCGTCTATAATTATTTCAACTCCAATTAATTCTGAACTTCTTTGCAAGGTTATTTACTTGCTTTAAGCAATAAGACAACAGGACACCTCTTTGATTTCTAAGCATCTGGTCAACTGCAAATTGAATTCACTGCCCTCTTCTTTGCCTGAGCAGTCTATTTCAGTGACCCTTCTCACTAGATCACTGATATTAGTGGTCAGTGACCTGCTGATTGAGAAAAAAAAAAAAAGCTAGTTGAGAGAAACTCTCACCATGACAAGTCTTAAAAGCTACAGAATCAGCAGTAAAAGTAGACTAAAACTGATGAGGGGAACAGAAGGAAAACAGTGACGGTGGCGTGTCCACCCACGAATATAAAAAGAGAATCAGGCCATCTCGGATGGGGACCCAGCCTAGGGAGATAAGAGAAATCTATTATGTCCCAACTGCTCTAATATCATGTGTTCCTTTCATAGCCACTGTGGTTCTTGAGAGGTAAGAATTAGTACCCCGAAACAGGAAGGTGAAGGGAGCCTTTGAGAGGGGAAGGATCCATTTGCTGAAGGACTTGCAACTGGTGAGTGGCAGTGCCCAGACTGGAATTCAAGCTTTCTGGATTTCCTTAATACCACCGCAGAAGTAACAAACAAAAGTTTAAGATGTTTATGAGTAGGGAAGTGTGGGATAGTGCAACCAGGAGGTATAAACTGCAAGAAATGAGAATCAAGAGCAGGTCAGACCTCGCGGGTGGCCCAGTGGGTGAGTCTGCCTAGCAAGGCAGGGGACACAGGTTCAATCCCTGGTTCCAGAAGATTCCACATGCTAAGCCCGTGCACTGCAACTACTGAAGCCCACACCCCCTAGGGCCTGTGTGCTGCAACTACCAAAGCTTGCACACCCTAGAGCCCATGCTATACAGGAAAAGAAACCACCGCAATGAGAAACCTGTGCACTGCCGAGAGGGTAGACCTCGCTCACCGCAGCTAGAGAAAGCCAGTGCCGAGCAACGAAGAACAAGTGCAGCGAAAATAAATACATAAATAAATGAAGTTTACAAAGAAAGAAGAAACAAGCCCTCAGGCACAAGTCCTAAATCAAGGATGTTGACTGATAGGCAGCATAATATGTGGAGATGGTTCTAGATGGGCCAGTGAACTTTTTCTCTAAGGAGGTGGATAGTAAGCATTTTCAGCTTTGCAGCCCACAGTCTCTGTCTCCACTCAACAATGCGCTTGTAGTACAAAGGCAGCCACAGTCAATATGTAAAACAAAAGGGTATGGATATGTTCTAAGAAAACTTGTTTAATAAAAACTGATATGACTCTTGGGTTATAGTTTGCAACCCCCCAGTGTAGATCAGTGTTTCTGAACACAAGAAATGGTACCACCCAACTAAAGTTTGGAAATGAAAGGGAAGAGGTCTTTGGGTTTTTTGTTTGTTTGTTTTATCATTACAATCATAGGAACTCAGACAGAGCTACTGGCACTTAGTAGTAGATCCTAGCCCGGGATGCTAAAGATTCTGTGAAGATTTGGGGGCAATCTCATCTAAAACAGAATTTCCCCCACCCTTGTGACCATATCCCCACTGAGACGCACTGGATTAGGCAAAGGTGACAACATATGATAATTCCCTTATCAAGTTGCCTTAAAGGTTTAAAGAGAGTATACATGTGAAGTATACTCACATACTTCATACTCTGGCAAAGTCTGAATGGTGCAGGCCCATGCTGTTCAATAAAAATAGAACATGAACTGCAAGTATATTTTAAATTGTCCAGTAGCCACACTAAAAAAAAAAAGATAGGTAAAAATAATTTTAATAACACTATGCATTTAATCCAGTATATTATAATAATCCAAAATATTCCACTTCCCTAGTGGCTGAAATGGTAAAGAATATTCCTGCAATGCAGGACACCTGGGCTTGATCCCTGGGTCTAGAAGAGCCCCGGGAGAAGAGAGTGGCTACCCACTCCAGCATTGTCGCCTGGAGAATCCCATGGATAGCGGAGCCAAGTGGGCTACAGTCCATGAGGTCACAAAGAGTCAAACGCAACTGAGCAACCAACACTTTCACTTTTTTTCCATCCAAAATACTATCATTTCAATGTGAAAATCAATAAAATTTATTAGTGAGGTAGTTTGCATGCTTTTTAGTTTTTCGAAATCAAGTGTGTACCCTGCAGCGATGGTACATCTCAACTCAGCCTAGCCAGGTTTTCTGTGCTCCGTGACCTTAGTAGCGGCTGCTTTATTGGCTGGGTCAGGTGTAGACCCTGAGCTAAGATTATCTTCTTCCCATCCCCTGAGTTCCCAACAGGCCACTTGAAAATGTGGAGGGTCCTTCTTGTTGCCCACCTTTTTCCACACCTGCAGACAGAGAATAATCCCCTGCCTTGGCAGAATGGTATTTCCCAATGCTTCCTAGGTTTCAATTACAAAGAACTTCCCAGACTGTACTCCCAAAATTAACCAAATGAGAAATGAAAATAACTGTATTTTCTTCCCATAAAATTCCCCTGATGTCCAAGAAACAAGCACAGCCAGAAGGCCTATATTTGGTGAGGCCTTTTTCGCAACCTCTACATTGGGCAATTTTCTGAATAGCAACGCAATAAATTCTGATTACCCAGGAGTACCTTGCAACTTTAATAATTCCATCCCCAAATAAGGAAACACTTCTAAGAAGTCTAGCAGAAGGGCAGTCACAGAGTCACACAATTGGTTAAAAATTATTAAACAAGCCCTGTTGGTGGTCCATCTATGTTTATGATGAATGTAGCTTTAATCATCAGCATGCCATAAGAATTCAGCTCTTCTAATTTGCTTTTTTTTTTTTCCCTACTGAAACAAATGAATTCCTCCCCTGTTAGTGTTTTGACTCTTGCCAGTCAAAGAAATTTATGAAAAGAATATATGTGCATATAGGTGCCATATAGCTAAATGTCTATATGTCAGAAATTTATTCCCGTTCCCTCAGGCCCTGGGATGCTTAATTTGACACAAATCGTTCAAGATTAAAAGACAGCAATACAGAAACTATCCCTTTTCCCTTCCTCTAGTTGTTTTGAACAGAATTCCCCGAGAATGAATATGACAACATTTTTAGGTTTTAGGATTATGGAGGCACATAAAGTTTACTGAGACTTTTGATAAAGCACATTTTCTCACTCAAGCAGCTTGATGCCTCAGGTTCCAAGCAGCCAGAACCACTGGGAGAGAGGCAGATCTTTGGAAACATCAGCAGTTCAGGGAAAACTGCTATTTGGTTTGGTTCAGTTTTCCACACTAGTAAAACTCCACCTTCCCAGAAGACTTCCCTTGTTATTTTTGTTTGTTTGTTTGTCTGTCTGTTGGTTTGTTTTATATAAAAGGCAGCATGAAGGAGAAGGATATTTGCCTAGTTAAAATAATTTTTGTCCCAAAACGTGCACCTCCAAAGACAATGGTGATTGTACCATTTGACTGGATCACACTCTGTGACCCTGCCAAGGGCTTGCCCTGCACAACTCCCTGTCACACTCCCTGGGACACACACTAACATCACTGCCGCTGCTGCTAGTCACTTCAGTCGTGTCTGACTCTGTGCGACCCCATAGACGGCAGCCCACCAGGCTCCCCCGTCCCTGGGATTCTCCAGGCAAGAACANAAAAAAAAAAAAACCTGCACACTCCATTTTTAAGAAAAAAGACTGTAGCTACCTCACAAACTTCACACATTAATTCTGCAATATTTTATGTGAGATAAAGCAAGATGAAAATTAAATATTAAGAGTTCAAGAGCAAGAAAGAGAATGTAATGGGCGGATATGGTTTTCTCCCTTCTTGGATGTCTTTTTAAAAAAATTAATTTTCCTGAGATGGAAACATTGTCTCCCTAAGAGAACAGGATGCTTAATAACACTTTAAAAATACTGTAATTTAGCTAAAATAGAGAAGGACAGGGGAAACAACGGAAAACTTCTCCATGGTAAAAGGAAGAGGAACAGAAAAATCACACACAGTATACTAGTTACAAGTTAAATCCTTTTAACCGATGTATTTTACCTTTTTTGTTGTTTTGTTTTGCTCAAGTAACCTATTTTTAAATGCATCCATGCATAGATTGGCCCTATTATTAATAGTAAATGTACATTTCAACCTGTCAAGTTTTTCTAGCCCCACTTTTCTAAGGTATTTTTTTTTTAAGGAAAAAAATTTTAAAAAGCAAAGGCATTTCCTAGGGCACATGCTGCCAGACACCCAGCATTTATCTTATCTCAGCTGATGACTTTCCTTTTATCCTGAAATGATTTGACAATGACTCTATGATTTCCTGTACAAATTACCCTTTGAAAGTGGCAGTGGCGCTTGGCAGCGATCTTCACTTAATTACTGAGTGGATTATTAGCATACGGCTCCCCCCCACCCTTTCATTTCTTTATATCTTCTAAATTGCGTTGACAGTTCCCTTTCATTGCCTGCTTTAACTCACTGAATACTAAACATTATGCAGATCGCAGCTGAGGAGTACCCAGGCTACTCTACAAACCCCTAGTCTGCACCAAAACCTTTTTGATGGAGAGTAATTTACAGGTCAGAAATCAATAGTGTGTCTGGGAAGTGCATTTGTGGGTTTTCTTAATTTAAATTGAGCAGTAATGTACAAAAGTGAATATTCTTCTGCGATCTTTCTGAAAAACAATTAGTTTGGTTCCTTCCTTTAATATCCTCTGTCTTTAAATAGGCTGAGATCTTGAGATCTTATTTCTCTTAAATTCCTTTCCCTACCTAACCTGCCGGGAGGGGGTTAAAGAACCCCTTTTTGAGAAGTGATACGTTTCACTCCTTATCTGTTTCTGAAGTCAGGGGGGCTGATAAGCTGACCTTCTCTGCCTGTGTAAAGCGTTATTTATTGTTTGCCAGGGCAAGACAAATGCAAATGATAAATTGCAAAGATGTCTTCGGCACTCTCAGAAGGAACCTTCTCTTCTGTCTTGGCTCCCATCTTTTGGCAAAAATTTGCACATATGTCAGGCATTCTCCATCCAGAGCTTTATCCCTTTCTCCCCCCCTCCCTGAACTGCATTCTAAAGCATCTTCCACATTTCCCAGGATATAGGGACATGAACCCCTTCCCATTTCAGCCTTATGGTGTAGCTTAGTTTAGAGGGGTGTTTTTTGTGTGTTTGTTTGTTTCTTCTTCTTGGGAGGAAAATACAACATCATACATGAGTGATTTCAGGACTTGGTGGAAGTGACACCAAAGCAATAGGAGTCAGCGCGGGTGAGGAGAACAGCTGGGTGCTGACTGTGGCATCTCCATTCCAGGACCATCAACCACCAGCTTTATTCTTCTCCTGTTACATCTGCTATGAAATTTGGGTCTTCCAGGTGGCAGCCCAACATGCTGTCCAGTGCTATCAGGCCATTTAAATGCTTTGAGCTAATGCTGCATATCCATTTTCTAAACAAGTTAGCAGATACCATATGCAGCAATTAAAGTTTTATTGAGTGGTGCCTGCTTACCATACTGAATTTGGATTGGCTACCATCTGTCTCAAAGCCTGTGGTACCATCCCTGTTGCTTGAGAGAGCATTTGTAAGGATAGAAGATTTTTTCTCAACTTCTGAAGAAGCTGCTTGCATTATTTTTTTATATGCAAGCCCACAAAAGTGGAATTGGTACAAGAAAAATACCAGACAATTAGAAGTTAGGATTGAATACCTGTTTTTGAGTATTACTGTCCACCACCCCAGAAAAAAGGAATCTTATAGCTTCCAGCCTGGCCATTTTTATTATATATCTCTTGCTAAGTATGTTATTTTCCAGAGATATCTTCTATGGGAAACCCAATGAATCAAAATTAAGGCTACACAAAGGACATGAATATTATTTTGCATTTGTAAGAACTAAGCATTCATTCTTGTTTTCCAGGAAAACTTTACCTGGAACCACGGAGGGAAATTAAAATATAAATTTTACATTTTACTCACTCTACTGGTAAAAAAAATCTGTGGAGATAGCTATTTAAGATCAATCAGAGCTAAACAAAGGGCTTTGAAGAAAGCATTTATTAAAATTTAAATGACGCCTAAATACTTGAGCTGTGATGGTTTACTAATACATTAATGTTTGATGTCTTCCTAGACATTTTTATCATCTGTATCTTTGACCTTCATGAATACTGAGATAGAAAAACATATGATAGTGAAATTAAAAACCTCTTCAAAATTTTTAAATTACCTGAGTGTTAGCGTAGTCTAATAGAATAAGGACTGGAGATCAAATCTGTTGACAAACTCTTGATTGCATAATCTTGGGATATATTGTTTGATATTTCTGTGGACAATTTTCTCCATGGGAAAAATGAGAATAGTGCAACCCTATTGATTCTATTCCTTTTAATACAAACTTGAAAATTCCTGAGCTCAGGTTTTGAATCTTTAAAATATGTAGCTGATAAGTGAAGAGAGAAATAGCTGTAGTTTTGTGCTGGCTTTTATTACATCATCTGGTGATTGTTCAGTAGGGTTTCCTCACTATCCAGGTCCTGGTGAGCTACGTCAAATTCCACGAGTAACAAGTTCATAGCATTATAGGCTTAAACATCCCCTACTTAGAGGAAATGTGACATATTTGAACAAAAACACTGACTGTGATTCAGGAGACCTGTTTGCTCACCTCAGTTCTACTCTTCACTAGCTAGGAAATAATCAGTTTGAGTCGTTTGGCCTGTTCTGTAAAATGGAGCTCAAAATCCATGTCCACTTCTTTAGGTTACCGTGAGAAAAAAGTTTGTAAGAGCTCTGTAAATAATGGTTGAAATATGAGATGAAAATAGTACTTTCAAATTGTAAAGTGTCATCACAAATCATACCCATTTTTCAACTGAAGGTGAAATGTCATATCTTTAAATATTAAGGATCTTCTATCATGAACCCAATAAGTAATGTATTTGTACCTGTCTAAAGACATTGTTCTCTAGTTAACAATAACCTAGGAGAAAATATTCACAAAACCCTCTGATCTTTGCTATTTGATGTGTGTGGTCTTTGGAACTGAAGTTTCAGCATCACATGGGAAATTTTCAGTTCAGTTCAGTTCAGTTCAGTCGCTCAGTCATGTCCGACTCTTTATGACCCCATGAATTGCAGCACACCAGGCCTCCCTGTGTTCACCCAACTCATGTCCATCGAGTCGGTGATGCCATCCAGCCATCTCATCCTCTGTCATCCCCTTCTCCTCCTGCCCCAATCCCTCCCAGCATCAGAGTCTTTCCAATGAGTCAGCTCTTCATATGAGGTGGCCAAAGTACTGGAGTTTCAGCTTTAGCATCAGTACTTCCAAAGAACACCCAGGACTGATCTCTTAGAAACTGTGAATTTGAAGTCTTTCCCAAACCTACTATATCAGATCTGCATTTAGCAAGATCATCAAGTGAGTTGAATGAGCATTAATGTTTGAGACAAACTGCTCTTATAATACTTCTGATTCTTAGGAAAATTGTCATTTTAAAAAAAATTAGAATATTTGCCTATAAAGATATTGTGAGACTTTAAAGATTACTAGCACAACTCCATCATTTCAAGACAATAAAGACAAGAATAAAGACAATAAATCTAAACCGGGATTTGTGTGATTTGCTTAAGATTAAATGTCTGGTTGATTCATTTATTTGTTCATCCAGCAATTACTGAGTGCCTATTGTGAACCGCACTCTATACTAGGTAAGGAGGATTCTATTTAGAATACAACATGACACCCCGTATCAGAGGGCTTGCAGTCTGCTGGGGGAAGATGAAATCTTCCACTCCTGTCCAGTCTTCCTTAGTCATGCCACAGAACTCTTCTCTAAGAGGTGTCTGATCCTGCCTAATAATTCATCCTTACTGCTGTCTTGGAGAAGGAAATGGCAACCCACTCCAGTACTCTTGCCTGGAGAATCCCAAGGACAGAGGAACCTGGTGGGCTACATGCATGGGGTTGCAAGAGTCAGACACAACTTAGCAACTAAACCACCACCACCACTGTCTTAAATCTATTCCAAACTCACGTATTTATTTATCCCCACTGCTTTNTTCTATTCCTTTTAATACAAACTTGAAAATTCCTGAGCTCAGGTTTTGAATCTTTAAAATATGTAGCTGATAAGTGAAGAGAGAAATAGCTGTAGTTTTGTGCTGGCTTTTATTACATCATCTGGTGATTGTTCAGTAGGGTTTCCTCACTATCCAGGTCCTGGTGAGCTACGTCAAATTCCACGAGTAACAAGTTCATAGCATTATAGGCTTAAACATCCCCTACTTAGAGGAAATGTGACATATTTGAACAAAAACACTGACTGTGATTCAGGAGACCTGTTTGCTCACCTCAGTTCTACTCTTCACTAGCTAGGAAATAATCAGTTTGAGTCGTTTGGCCTGTTCTGTAAAATGGAGCTCAAAATCCATGTCCACTTCTTTAGGTTACCGTGAGAAAAAAGTTTGTAAGAGCTCTGTAAATAATGGTTGAAATATGAGATGAAAATAGTACTTTCAAATTGTAAAGTGTCATCACAAATCATACCCATTTTTCAACTGAAGGTGAAATGTCATATCTTTAAATATTAAGGATCTTCTATCATGAACCCAATAAGTAATGTATTTGTACCTGTCTAAAGACATTGTTCTCTAGTTAACAATAACCTAGGAGAAAATATTCACAAAACCCTCTGATCTTTGCTATTTGATGTGTGTGGTCTTTGGAACTGAAGTTTCAGCATCACATGGGAAATTTTCAGTTCAGTTCAGTTCAGTTCAGTCGCTCAGTCATGTCCGACTCTTTATGACCCCATGAATTGCAGCACACCAGGCCTCCCTGTGTTCACCCAACTCATGTCCATCGAGTCGGTGATGCCATCCAGCCATCTCATCCTCTGTCATCCCCTTCTCCTCCTGCCCCAATCCCTCCCAGCATCAGAGTCTTTCCAATGAGTCAGCTCTTCATATGAGGTGGCCAAAGTACTGGAGTTTCAGCTTTAGCATCAGTACTTCCAAAGAACACCCAGGACTGATCTCTTAGAAACTGTGAATTTGAAGTCTTTCCCAAACCTACTATATCAGATCTGCATTTAGCAAGATCATCAAGTGAGTTGAATGAGCATTAATGTTTGAGACAAACTGCTCTTATAATACTTCTGATTCTTAGGAAAATTGTCATTTTAAAAAAAATTAGAATATTTGCCTATAAAGATATTGTGAGACTTTAAAGATTACTAGCACAACTCCATCATTTCAAGACAATAAAGGCAAGAATAAAGACAATAAATCTAAACCGGGATTTGTGTGATTTGCTTAAGATTAAATGTCTGGTTGATTCATTTATTTGTTCATCCAGCAATTACTGAGTGCCTATTGTGAACCGCACTCTATACTAGGTAAGGAGGATTCTATTTAGAATACAACATGACACCCCGTATCAGAGGGCTTGCAGTCTGCTGGGGGAAGATGAAATCTTCCACTCCTGTCCAGTCTTCCTTAGTCATGCCACAGAACTCTTCTCTAAGAGGTGTCTGATCCTGCCTAATAATTCATCCTTACTGCTGTCTTGGAGAAGGAAATGGCAACCCACTCCAGTACTCTTGCCTGGAGAATCCCAAGGACAGAGGAACCTGGTGGGCTACATGCATGGGGTTGCAAGAGTCAGACACAACTTAGCAACTAAACCACCACCACCACTGTCTTAAATCTATTCCAAACTCACGTATTTATTTATCCCCACTGCTTTGCCACTGGAAAACCTCTGCCCAATGAATTTGATGAAATCAAGTATCATTCTTTGGTTACTCACATATAAAAGAAAAATGGCTTATTGGCGAGCATTGTGTCAAAACACTGGCAGATACATCTTATGGTATGTGCTTTTTGCCTAATCTCCAACCCATGCTCACCCTTAACGTAGAATTAACATTATTATCAATAACAAAAATAACATATATCGAAGTCTCACCATGTACCAGGCATGAGTCTCAGCCTGCCACTTGTGTTATTTCATTCGATCATTACATCTGATCCATGACATAAACATCATCCCCTTTTTATAGATGAAGTAACTGAGACGTGGAAAAAAATTGAGTAAAATAGCAATAGAAATGTATTGGAACTCTGAGTATTCTGACTTCAGAAGCCTACCGATGTATATAAAACCTTAAGGAAATTATTGTGCCTTTTGGAATAATTTCCAACAGGATAGGTTGTCTCTAATTGCATATTTTTTTCTTTTGGTCCTGAAGCTGGCAGACCTCCCACTGATGACAATGGGAGATCTAGACACATTAGTCCCAAGTAGCTCTTTCAAAAGAATTAAACAACCTGATGAAGATTTTAAACTTAATTAAAGTACTTTCATTTTCCTGACTGAAAGGTCAGTAGAAGCAAAGAGGAACTGCAGTTTCAATTATTTATTGACTGCACAGGGCTCTTCCTTCATGAACAGCAATTTGCTAATTTTTATAACTATGAATGTCTTGTAATAATTTTCTTTATTGCACAACATTGGATGAATGCCCACGTTGCTCTCTTGCATTTTCACTGTAATGGTTTCTCCAAGTATGTGCTTCTTGTCTCCTCTATTGCACACTCTCATCGTTGGGTCATTTGTCTGCAAGTGATCTAAAAGTGTATTTAGATCTCAACGGCCAATTATATGTTCACACCGAGGCCTGGTCATCCAAGTCAAAAGGGTGACTCTAATATCAGTCTAAGAGTTTTCTGGCAACCATTTCTTTTCTCATCACTGCTTCATTTTCACAATTGGACTCGAATGCTGCTTGGACAGAAGCCAAGTCTACAGAAGAGTAAATGATCTGAATTTAGTGAGTTACACATCAAAGTACCTTCTGTGTGTTGTCAGTATGCAAGCATGTAGTGGGCACTTGGCCTATAGTTTCTAAATGCTTGTAGTCTTTTTTTCACTCCTTCCTGTTCCATTTATTAGTATCCCTAGAGCATGAGCTCAGAAATTGTGTTAAATAGCTGAGTATTGATGCTCTTAATAAAGCTTTATACTGCTGAAAATATTAACATAAAATAAAACCTGAGGGTTATCTATACTTTCATTTGTGCTGTTCATCATGACCCGAGGCAATCAAGTACTGCATGCTTTATTGTCAAGATCTCCTCAACATCAGAACATGAAGAGAATGTGTTTAGTTACATATTGTTCATTTGAAATAGACACACTTCTAGTACCTTACTATATTACTGTTTCTCCTTCTCCTGAAAAATTCCTCTGAAAGCCTGGACCATTTCCAAGAAGATTACACCAAAAGATCTTCTTATAGTTGTACCAAAAGTAGTCTCCTGGTATATACCCCAAAGTCATATTGGGTATAGAGGCTCCAAGCAATTTCTTTCAAGGAGCTAAAAAATACTGGTCCATAATCAGTATTTCCACCCTTTGGCCACTGCTTCCAAAGTTTGCCCTTGTCTCTAAGGATAGCTTTACTCTGATCTTTTGTCGCCAGTTTGATTTGTGGCTACATAGGTCTCTCAACAGTGTGGAGATGTGTTGCATTACTTCAAAATCTTCTTTGGAAAATTTCTGTTCACCTGGATGCAATCTCATATTCTTTCAACAATAATTTACTAAGTGTATGCTCTAAGAGATACCAAAACATTCATGATAAAAATCTTTAACAATATCCATTGACTAAAATATAGTATCAAAACTTCTTAGACTTGTATTAGAATCTCTAAGACTCTCCAGGATCTGGTAACCACCTGTTTTCATAGTTGGGATTGCAATTTCTTCCTACCTCCAACTCTCCCCTTCAATCAACCTGAGTTACTCTCTGTATGAAACAGTAAAATAAAACACAAGTAAGACCTAAGCTGACAGGATGCATTAGTGGCTCACTCACACTGATGAGTAAGTTTGGGAAGTAGTCTGTGACTGCGTCTGAGGGCCTGTGAGTAGAGTGAGCTCTGGGAACTGGTGAGCATGTTGCAGTGCTCCTACATGACTCTTTTTAGATGAGGCTAGGTGACAAACTGGCCCATCTTCTCGGCCCCTAGAACTCAGTGATTTCGTCAGCATCTCTTATTGTTTAGTCATGCAGTCCTATCTGACTCCTGGTGACCCCATGGACTGCAGCATGCCAGGCCTCCCTGTCCATCACCAACTCCAGGAGCTTAGTCAAACTCATGTACATCCAGTCAGTAACACCATCCAACCATCTCATCCTCTGTCGTCCCTTTCTCCTCCTGCCCTTAATCTTTCCCAACATCCGGGTCTTTTCCAATGAGTCAGTTCTTCACATCAGGTGGCCAAAGTATTAGAGTTTTAGCTTCAGCATCAGTCCCTCCAATTTAGGACTGATTTCCTTTACCATTGACTGGTCGGATCTCCTTGCAGTCCAAGGGACTCTCCAGAGTCTTCTCCAACATCACAGTTCAAAAGCATCAATTCTCTGGTGCTCAGCCTTCCTTCTGGTTCAACTCTCACATCCATATATGACTACTGGAGAAACCATAGCTTTGACTATACAGACCTTTGTTGGCAAAATAATGTCTCTGCTTTTTAATACACGGTCTAGGTTTGTAACAGCTTTTCTTCCAAGGAGCAAGCGTCTCTAGGGGGTAGAATGTTGAGAAGAGCCTCAGAAAGTAGGCTGGGGCCTCCTTGGCTCGTATGCCTCCTCCCTTCTACCATGACTTTGATTTTTTTATAAGAATCTCTTAAATTTCCTCAAACAGATATTTTCTGTGAATTCAGATTGAACCTAATAAGAGAAATCATGCTTTTTCCAGAATATGTATTACTGAGGCTTTGATTAGGCATGAGTTTGATTTGTGTAATTATGATTTGTGCTCTAGGGCACGGCACTCCACACATTTCAAATCCCACAGTACCACTCCTTGCCATCCCTTGATTTGCTTTCCTTAACCCTCACTCACCAGTGCAGGACAATCTCCAGCCTAACCCTTCCCACTCTGTTTTCAGTGATCAACTTACCAATGAATGAGGTCATGACACCTAATGGAAATAAAGAATGTGCACCTCAGACCCAACATGTACATTATCAAAGTACAGTTGATCCTTGGACAACATAGGCTTGAACTGCAGGGGTCCACTTACATGCAGATTTTTTTTTTTCGGTAGTAAATATTAGTATATTGTCCTATATTGGTTGACTCCGAGAATAGGGAACAACAAATATGGAAGAACCAGTTATATGAAGGGCGGACTATAAGTCATAAGCACATTTTCAACTGCAGGGCAAGCCAGAGCCCCTCACCCCAGCATTGCTCAAGAGTCAACTGTATCTGTTTATCATTCCTGTTTAAACAAAAAGATTTTTACTCACTTCAAATTAGAAATTTCTTTCACCTTTATGAATTATGTTCAAGTCTCATCAATTCTTTTCTGAGAAACTGAAGCAGAATCCCAAGCTCAAAAAAGGAAAGCAGAAAAAATATAAGCCTCTGTGGAATTTTTGGACAATATAAATTTCAGACAATATATGGATAAATATATGAATTATATAATTATCTATCCAAGTCTTATCAATTATCTCTCTCAAGTATCTCTTGAATGTGAATTGGTCACTACCTCACCACAACTACTTTTAGCTAACCATAAAATCTCTCTTCTGGAATAATGTAATAGGGTAAACATCACCCAACTTACCTCTTTTATTTTCTTCTTTTTTAGAATTCATGTGTCTTTTACCCAGATGGTCATCAGACGTCTCTCTGAATCATGACCATGATCATGTTTAACTATCACCTTTAATATATAGCTACACTCAGTCCTCCATAGCCTCACCCTGAACTGCTCCACATGCTGGAAGAACTCATGGAGGGTGGGGGGAAGCATTCAACTGATCACGTCTCTATACCTTTCCCTTATTCTTCTGCTTCTGCTTAAATGTCCTCACCACTTTGTCTTCCTGAAAAACTTCCCCTCTTTCTTCTAGATCAGATTCAAATATCATCTCCTTTGTGAAGTTATCCTGGTTATATTTTATAATATCATGCCTTCCTCTCCTTTGCATACACTTAAAATATGTTATGTCTCTACATTTAGTGATTTGAAAACAGTGTTACCAGGTTTCTTACCATTAGCACCTTTAATCAAATAATATGTGATTCGAGGTTTCACAGCAACATTGAAAACCTACTGCACTGCCAGCCATTCTCATCAGAATTATGTCTCCCTCAGATAGTCATCTGTCAGGTTCCAAGGTGTCCTACATGGGATTAAGAGCTCCTGGGAAGAGATACGGAGGTTGTTGAGCGGGACACACACACACACACACACATGGAACCAAATCCATTTGTTATTGGCAATTCAAAAGTTATATGTCTTCCAAGTGACTTTTAGATTTTTTTTCCTACTTTACCC
Organism: Neotragus pygmaeus; assembly: GCA_006410875.1. NCBI lineage: Eukaryota > Metazoa > Chordata > Mammalia > Artiodactyla > Bovidae > Neotragus > Neotragus pygmaeus. The sequence continues at coordinate 417,366 of SJYV01041532.1, read as the reverse complement.
TTTTGAGCTTGTGCTTCCACTTCATCTTCTCAGATAATAACCACCATCAACCAGTAATATCAATTATTGCAGGTGACTGAAACTTCTTCATATATACCAAGCACTGTGTAAGTTCTATAGGGATATAATAGCCCTAAATTTTAAGTGAGGAACCCAAAAGTGAATTTGACCAGACAAGGAATAGAAACAGTGAATGATAAACAATGGTTAGTCTGTCCAACTCCAAAGCCATTGATCCTAGCCACACCACTGTGTGCTTCCTTGAATCAACCATTAACTAGAGAGCCTTATTTTTAAAAATTCACATTCATAACCTCCGAGTAAATAGCTCTTGCCACCTTTGTCTTGATGGCAGAGACCCAGACATACTGGGAACTCCCTGGATAGCTTATCACACCGACTGTCCTGTTAAACAGGCTCATATAAGACACTCAAGGTGCTTCTACAGAAGCCAGGCAGTATTACTTGAAACTTCACAGACTTTCTACCATTTTCCTATGTTGTAGCATTTAAGTCCATTTGAGCCTAAGGCTATTTTGTCATCTTTTTTGTTTGGTGAGTTATGTTTGGAAAAATCATAAAATATGGTCATCAGTCTTATTCAATCTAAAAGCATAGGAAAAGGAGACTTTTAATGACATTTTCTCTCCTTAAAAAAAAAACTTTATCACAGTTGATTTCAAACATTGACAAAAGTAAAGAGAATATCATAGTAAATTCTAATGTTCCATATGTAAAATAAATAGCCAACNAGTCTTATTCAATCTAAAAGCATAGGAAAAGGAGACTTTTAATGACATTTTCTCTCCTTAAAAAAAAAACTTTATCACAGTTGATTTCAAACATTGACAAAAGTAAAGAGAATATCATAGTAAATTCTAATGTTCCATATGTAAAATAAATAGCCAACAGGAATTTGCCCTATGGCTCAGGAAACTCAACAGGGGCTCTATATCAACCTACAAGGGTGGGATGGGAAGGGAGATGGGAGGGAGGTTCAAAAGGAAGGGGATACATGTATACCTATGGCTGAGGCATGTTGAGGTTTGACAGAAAATAACAAAATTCTATAAAGCAATTATCCTTCAATAAAAATTAAATAAATTTTTTAAGAATGCAAAAAAAAAAATTCTAAAGTTCCTCTTCTGCATCTTTCAGTTCAGTTCAGTTCAGTCACTCAGTTATGTCCAACTCTTTGCAACCCCCAAGGAGGCACACCAGGCCATCACCAACTCCCGGAATTTACTCAAACTCACGTCCATCGAGTCGGTGATGCCATCCAGCCATCTCATCCTCTGTCATCCCCTTCTCCTCTTGCCCTCAACCCCTCCCAGCATCAGGGTNTCTTTCACTTTCATCAAGAGGCTTTTTAGTTCCTCTTCACTTTCTGCCATAAGGGTGGTGTCGTCTGCATATCTGAGGTTATTGATATTTCTCCCCGCAATCTTGATTCCAGCTTGTGCTTCCTCCAGCCCACAGCTTTAGCATTCATCAACTCTTGTTTCACCTATAACTTCCGTTTCTCCCCTCACTGAGTTATCTTGAAGAAAATCTCAGATATATCATTTATTTCATTTATATGCATTTTAGAATCTATTAGTAACTTTTTAAAGTAATGGGAATACTATTATCTACATCTAAAATATTAACAGTAATTCCTTATTGACATAAAATATGCAGTCAGTGTTCAGATTTCTTCAAAGTTTGCCTAATAAGTACTATTTTCACAGTTGGATTTCTTCTAATTAGAATTCACAGATGGTGCATAATTTTTATTTAATCAATATGTACTCCTAAGTCTCTTTTACTCTATTTTCCATTATTTCTCCATTTTTTTTTTTTGCAGTTTATTTTCTGAAAAATCTTAACTTTTTGTCCTATAAACTTGCCTTCATTTGGAATTTGCTGATTACATCCCCATAGGGCCATTTAGTAGATTCCTCTGCTCTTTGCATTTTCCACACTCTGGTGGATAAATCTAGTGGCTTAACTTGATCAGTTTTGATTTTCTTTTTAGGACGTGACTGCTTCACTGTAGTTAGTACTGATTATTAGATGTTAGTAACTTATACTGATTACTAGATGTTTCACTGCCTTGTTGTTTTATTGTTTTTGTTTAGTCCCTAAGTTGTGTCCGACCCTTTGTGACTCCATGTAGCCTGCCAGGCCCCTCTGTTTATTGACTCAGTATATCTTAATTCATCCCTTCATTGTCTGGGGCAAGCCTCTTCAAGGCTCTTGAGTCCTTGTGACAGAATCCCAGTTGCCTTTCACAGGGTCCTTGTTTTCTGGCACAAGATGTTTCAGATTCATCTTGTAACTTTCAGTATTCACCTTTCAAATCAGCTCCTTGTCTAGGAAGCCCATTTTGAAGGAAGAAGTCATGTTTTTTTATAGGCCACAATCTAGCATCTAAATTATCTCCAGATCTTTTTACCAGACAGAGGGTTTTTTGTTATTAAAATGTTCTAATTGCTTGCTTGATTTACATCACATATGTAATATATAATGGACAGTGTCATTAGCATTAAAGAACCTGCCTGCAAATGCAGGAGACATAAGAGACATAGGTTTGATCCCCAGGTCAGGAAGATCCCCTGGAGGAGGAAATGGCAACCCACTCCTGTATTCTTGCCTGGAAAATCCCAAGGACAGAGGAGCTTAGCAGGATAGAGTCCATGGGGTCACAGAGTCAGACACAACTGAAGTGACAGCATGCATGCACACACACAATCTATATAAATAATGTGTTTAATAATTTCAGAATAATGACAATTATAAGATGACTAAAAACTAATTTTTCTTTGCTTACTATCCCCTTACAATATACGCCACTAGAGGAAAAAAATTTTTTAAGATAGAAATGAGCTTATTTACAAAACAGAAATAAAATCACCAAGTAGAAAATAAGCTTTTGATTAAAGAAGGGGAAAGAAGGGGAGAGAAGAATATATTGAGTTTGGAATCAGTATATATAAACTACTTTATATGTTGAATAAAATAAACTACAAGGACCAATATATAGCACAAGGATCTATATTCAAATCATGTAATAGTCTATATTGAAAAATAATCTGAAAAATAATATATGTGTATATATATATCTCACATTACTTTACACCTGAAACTAACACAGCATTGTAAATCAACTGTACTTCAATTTAAGAAAAAAGAGAGAGCGAGATTCTATCAGAGAGAAGACTATATAGGCAAGTTCCTGAGTTTTAACTTAACTTGAAACAACTCTTTAGGTCTTAAATATACCATTGGCTCCACAAAGAGTTTAGTTCTTGATTTAATCATGCTTTTAAATTTTAAACTCCATTTATATTTTTCACTTTAATGTACCTTTGTTACTGTGCTGGGCTGTGCTTAATCACTCTGTGCGACCCAATGGATTGTAGCAGGCCAGGCTCCTCTGTCCATAGGGATTCTCCAGATAAGAATACTGGAGTGCGTTACCATGCCCTCCTCCAAGGGATCTTCCCAACCCAGGGATTGAACTCGGATATCCCAAATTGCAGGTGAATTCTTTACCAGCTGAGCTACCCAGGAAGCCCACATATTCACATGAAAACAGAGTTCCCAAATCAAATCAACCAACAGGGTATATTCAGGGAAGACTAGTTTCTATCTCTGTTTCCCCCCCCCCCTCCATGTTCTTTCTCTCCCTTTACAGATAGCTATTGGGGTGATCTTATTTTATCCTGGGCTTGGAGTACAAAATGAAGCAGAAAAAAGTCTAGCAGGATCATGTCAGAGAAAACACTGGTCACAGCAAATGCCCTTTTCCAACAACCCGAGATGACTCTAAACATGGACATCAGCAGATGGTCAAAACCTAAATTAGATTGATTATGTTCTTTGGGGCCAAAGATGGATAAGCTCTATACTGGCAGCAAAAACAAAGCTTGGAGCTGACTCTGGCTCAGATAATGAACTCCTTATTACAAAATCCAGACTTATTGAAAATGAGAAAAACTGTTAGGTCATTCAGGTATGATCTATCTCTAAAACCTTATGATTATACAGTGGAGGGGATGAATACATTCAAGAGATTAGATCTGGTAGTCAGAATGCCTGAAGAACTATGGATGAAAGTTTGTAACATTGTCAAAAACAATCCTAAAGGAAACAAATAAATAAAAGGCAGCAAAGTGGTTGTCTGAGGAGGCTTCAACAGTATGTAAACTGAGAACTCCCTGATGTTCCAGATGGATTTAGAAAAGACAGAGGAACCAGAGATCAAATTGCCAACATCCGCTGGCTCATGGAAAAAGCAAGAGAGTTCCAGAAAAACATCTATTTCTGCTTTATTGACTACGCCAAAGCCTTCACTGTGTGGATCACAATAAACTGTGGAAAATTCTGAAAGAGATGGGAATA
>SJYV01041532.1:384172-410641 GCA_006410875.1 Neotragus pygmaeus | reverse complement strand
TAAACTGTGGAAAATTCTGAAAGAGATGGGAATAACAGACCGCCTGACCTGCCTCTTGAGAAACCTCTATGCAGGTCAGGAAGCAACAGTTAGAACTGGACATGGAACAACAGACTGGTTCCAAATAGGAAAAGGAGTTCGTCAAAGCTGTATACTGTCACCCTGCTTATTTAACTTCTATGCAGAGTACATCATGAAAAATGCTGGGCTGGAAGAAGCACAAGCTGGAATCAAGATTGCTGGGAGAATTATCAATAACCTCAGATATGCAGATGACACTACCTTTATGAAAGAAACTGAAAAGGAATTGAAGAGCCTCTTATTGAAAGTGAAAGAGGAGAGTGAAAAATCTAGCTTAAAATTAAACGTTCAGAAAACTAAGACCATGACATCCAGTCCCATCAGTTCAGTTCAGTTCAGTCCCATCACTACGTGGCAAATAGATGAGGAAACAATGGAAACAGCGACACACTTGATTTTCTTGGACTCCAAAATCACTGCAGCCATGAAACTAAAAGACACTTGTTCTTGGGAGAAAAGCTATGATCAACCTAGACAGCTATTAAAGAAGATGAGATATTACTTTGCGGACAAAGATCCATCTAGTCAAAGCTATAGTTTTTCCAGTAGTCATGTATGGATATGAGAGTTGGACCATAAAGTTGAGCACTGAAGAACTGGTGCTTTTTAACTGGTGTTGGGGAAGACTCTTGAGAGTCCCTTGGACTGCAAAGAGATCGAACCAGTCCATCCTAAAGGAAATCAGTCCTGAATATTCATTGGAAGGACTGATGCTGAAGCTGACTGAACTCCACTTGATTTGAAGAACTGACTCACTGGAAAAAAAAAAAAAAAAAGCCTGATGCAGGAAAATATTGAAGGCAGGAGGAGAAGGGGACAATAGAGGATGAGATAGTTGGATGGCATCACCGACTCAATGGACATGAGTTTGAGCAAGCTCCAGGAGTTGGTGATGGACAGGGAAGCCTGGCATGCTACAGTCCATGGAGTTGCAGAGAGTTGGACACAACTGAGTGACTGAACTGAGCTAAGGAGGCTTTACAATAGCTGAGAAAAGAAGAGAAGCAAAAGGCAAGGGAGAAAGGGATAAATATACCCAATTGAATGCAGAGTTCCAGAGAGTAACAAGGAGAAATAAGAAGGTCTTCTTAAATGAACAATGCAAAGAAATAGAGGAAAGCAAAAGAATGGGACAGACTAGAGATCTCTTCAAGAATATTGGAGAAATTATGAGAATGTTTCAAGCAAGGATGGGCATGATAAAGGTCAGAAACAGTAAAGACCCAAGAGAAGCGGAACAGATGGCAAAAATACACAGAACTATACAGAAAAGGCCTTAATGACCCAGACAAGCACAATGTTGTGGTCACTCACCTAAAGCCAAACATCCTAGAGTCTGATGTCAAGAGGGCCTTAGGGAACATTACTATTAACAAAGTTAATGGAGGTGTCAGAATTCCCGTTCAGCTATTTAAAATTCTAAAAGATGATGCTGTTAAAGTGCCACACTCAATATGTCAGGACTGGAAATGGTCAGTTTTCATTTCCATCCCAAAGAAGAGCAATGCCAAAGAATGTTCATACTACTACTGTACAATTGTGCTCATTTCACATGCTAGCAAGGTTAATCCTTCAAACGATACTTCAGCATTACATATACTAAGAACTTTCAGATGTACAGGCTGAGTTTCCAACAGGCAGAGGAACCAGAGATCAAATTGCCAACATTTGTTGGATCATGGAGAAAGCAAGGGAGTTCCAGAAAAATGTCTGCTTTATTGACTATGCTAAAGCCTTCGATTGTGTGGATCACAACACACTGTGGAAAATTCTTAAAGAACTGGGAGTATCAAACTACCTTAGCTGTCTCCTAAGAAACCTGTATGAAGGTCAATAAACATCAGTTAGAATTGGAAATGAAATAACTGACTGGTTCAAAATTGAGAAAGTAGTATGCCAAGGTTGTAAACTTACATGCAGGTAACCTCATATGAAATGCTGGGCTGGATGAATCACAAACTGGAATCAAGATTGCCTGGAGAAATATCAGTAGCTTCAGATATGCAGATGACACCACGCTTATGACAGAAAGCAAAGAGGAAGATGCCAAATAGAAGGGGAACAACTCTAAGCAGAGACAGATGTTATTTTCTTTGGCTCCAAAATCACCATGAACAGGGACTGCAGCCATGAAATCGAAAGACGCTAGCTCTTTGGAAGAAAGGTATGACAAACCTAGACAGCATATTTAAAACCAGAGATGTTGCTTTGCTGGCAACATTTCATAGAGTCAAAGCTATGGTTTTTCCAGTAGTCATGCATGAATGTGAGAGCAATCATAAAGAAGGCTGAGAGCTGAAGAATAAATGCTTTCGAACTATGGTGCTGGAGAAGACTTCTTGAGAGTCCCTTGGACTGCAAGGAGATCAAACTGGTCAACTCTGAAGGAAATCAAACCTAAATATTCATTGGAAGGACTGATGCTGAAGCTGAAACTCCAGTTCTTTGGCCACCCGATGTGAAGAGCCAATTCATTGGAAAAGACCCTGATACTGGGAATGTTTGAAGACAAAAGGAGAAGGGCAGGGTAGAGTATGGGATGCTTAGAGAACATCACTGACTCAAAGGATGTGAATGTGAAAACTCCCAGAGATAGTGGAGACAGAAGAGTCTGACCTGATGCAGTCCATGGAGTATCAAACATGCACACATAACTTAGTGACTGAACAGCAACATATTCTATCATTATGACTTTAAACTTAAGAAAGTGCAAATGTATTCATGGATTTTTGAGATAGCAGATTATTATACACACTTTTCTCTCTCTTGATTTTTTTAAACTTGACATATTCTAAAAATCATTCTGTAACAGTTTATAGATATATTCTTTACTTTTTAATAGATGCACAGTATTTTATTTTATGGATGTATAGAGTTTATTAACTGGTTCCAGTTATAACAAGTATTTAAGTTATTTCCATTACTATTGCAAATACTGCTATAACCAATTGTCTTTCATTACTCTATCTTTGGAATATATTTCTAGAATTGGGATATCTGAGTCAGGTGGTAAATGCATATGGTAATTTTGTAAATATTGCCAAATTTCCACCAATGATATATGAGAGCGTCTTCTTCTCTATAGCCTCACCAACAGGTTGTACATTTTTATGCAATGCAGAAATTTGGGGTCCTTTCCTCAATTGATTGATTGATTGATTTTTACATAATATGTATCAATCTTTTTCTTTATGGACTTTGGATTTTGAGTCATGATTAGGAAAGTTTATGCCATTCTCAGTTACAGAAGAAATCTTTATGCAGCCTTGTAGTACTTAAGAAGTTAATTATTTACAATGATATCTCTTATTCCACATGGAATTTAGCATAGTGGATAAGCTAGAATTAGATCCAATCTTGCCTGTTTGTATGGCTACCTACCTATTTTAAATTAACTTCATGAAAATTCCATCTTTTCATGACTAATTTGAAACAGCAATTTACTGTATACTAAATTTTCACATACAATGTTAGGTCTATTTGTGAATTTTACAGCATTTTATATTAATTTATCCTTCTATATTCATGAGACTACTTATATTTCTTTCAGAGAAGGCAATGGCAACCCACTCCAGTACTCTTGCCTGGCAAATCCCATGGACGGAGGAGCCTGGTAGGCTGTAGTCCACGGGGTCGCTAAGAGTGGGACACGACTGAGTGACTCTCTTTCACTTTTCACTTTCATGCCTTGCCTGGAGAATCAATCCCAGGGATGGGGGATCCTGGTGGACTGCCATCTTTGGTGTCACACAGAGTTGGACACGACTGAAGCGACTTAGCAGCAGCAGCATTTAAATTTCTTTAATTACAGAAGTTATAAAATGTATTTTAATCATGTAAGGTTGGTTCCACCTCATTGCTCCTATTTATCAAGAATGTTTTTTATGCTCTCTCAAATAAATTTCAAAATTACATTGTCTGAGCCCATAAAAAAATATCATGGTGTTTTTACAGAATTTGCATTGAACTTAGAAATTAACCAAGAGAAAACTGACATTTTTATTGATAGTCTGTCAATCCAAAACCATGGAATTTCCTGACCATTGTTTCAAATCTACTTTTGAGTTTTATAATTTTCCTCACATAGGTCTCAAACATTTCTTGCTAAGTATACTATTTTTATCATTATTAGATTTGATAGATATATATAAAGATGTAAATATAGGGTATATAAATGTAGATAGCAAATAACTAATTTAGTGACTTTTTCACCTACAATCATGTATTGTATTTCATGCCTGTATTTCATACTCCTAGCTATGGTTTTTCCTGTGGTCATGTATGGATGTGAGAGTTGGACTGTGAAGAAGGCTGAGCACCGAAGAATTGATGCTTTTGAACTGTGGTGTTGGAAAAGACTCTTGAGAGTCCCTTGGACTGCAAGGAGATCCAACCAGTCCACTCTGAAGGAGATCAGCCCTGGGATTTCTTTGGAAGGAATGATGCTGAAGCTGCAACTCCAGTACTTTGGCCACCTCATGCGAAGAGTTGACTCACTGGAAAAGATTCTGATGCTGGGAGGGATTGGAGGCAGGAGGAGAAGGAGACAACAGAGGATGAGATGGCTGGATGGCATCATGGACTCGATGGACGTGAGTCTGAGTGAACTCCGAGAGATGGTGATGAACAGGGAGGCCTGGCATGCTGCAATTCATGGGGTAGCAAACAGTCGGACATGACTGAGTGACTGAACTGAAATGAACTGAACTGATGCCCTTCTGTTCACAGTATTGACTACTTTTTATACCACTGGCTTTTTTAGAGGGCATGTTGCTGCTGCTGCTGCTGCTAAGTCGCTTCAGTCGTGTCTGACTCTGTGTGACCCCATAGACGGCAGGCAGCCCACCAGGCTCCTCCATCCATGGGATTTTCCAGGCAAGAGCACTGGAGTGGGGTGCCATTGCCTTCTCCAGAGGGCATATTAACCAACCACAAAAGCAATACTTGTAGAAAGTGAATTGTTCAGCAACACAATGTGTGCGTGTACTAAGTCGTTTCAATCATACCCAACTCCTTGACACACCATGGACTGTAGCCTTCCAGGCTCCTCTGTCCATGGGACTCTCCAGGCAAGAATACTGGAGTGGCTAGCCATTCCCTTCTCCAGGCAATCTTCCCAATTCAAGGATCGAACCCAGGTCTCCCACATCATGGGTAGATTCTTTCCCCTCTGAGCCACCAGGGAAGCCCCAGCAACACAGTAACAAATGCAGATTCCTTAAATTTCAGTACTTTGTCTAGTTCTTCCCCCCGCCCCCCGCCAGCTGTACATCTTGTGGTATCTTAGTTCCCTAATCAGGGATCAAACACATGCTCCCTACAATGGAAGCTTGGAGTCTTCAGTACTGGGCTGCCAGGGAAGTCCCTCTAGTTCTTAAATGAAGTGTCAAGATGCATATTTGTAATATAAGAAGGCACAATGCAAACTACATGTTCTTCATTTCCTTTGTTCTTTTTTCTTCATTTATTCAAATTATTATCCCTTATATTATTAGAAACCTTAAATATAATTAGGAGACGCATCTCAATATGCCGAATAGTTTTTACTGAAGAGTTGGGATTTGGGTAACCTTAATAGCATGAATTTACAATGTTGACCAAATTAACTATGACTTTACTCTTATTTTACCAAATAAATAAAAATTTCAACTGGCTAACTTGAGAATTTCCTCTTCATGTGTTTTTTTTCACTACAGATTAAATTCCCATACCTCCTATCTGATATTTAGTGACTGAAAATGATTTGCTGGGGGGCTTCCTTGGCAGCAGTCCAGTGCAAACAATCTAGAGAGCTACAGTTCTACATTAAAAACAGGCTAAATTAATCTTAATTATCCTTTGGCTGATCCTCCTGGCTTCAGACTGATTCATTAGTGCCCACATATACAGTACAACAAAGTAAAGAATTTTCTTTCTCTTAAAGATATATTTCCCATACTCTTTTTATTTAAAAACAGGTTGCCACCACAGCGTAGTAAATTGCATTGCTGTCCCCAGTCCTCTGATGTCCCAGCATCAACAAGCTTGTCGTGGCTTCATTGTGCTGGAGTGAGCTTTCTCATCCCTTGACCTTAATCAGTGGCTTATGACAAGAAATGGCAAAATACCATTTCTGAACCTAGAACTTTAGAAGCCTCATGTGACTCTTTTTGCCCTCTTGCATATCTGCTATTGACATAAGAATAAATATATCCTGACTTGCTCAAATTCTGACGCTCAATTATGGTTCCAATCACCAATTCCAACGTGTGTTGGGAAGAGGCGGGGGAGTTTCCCACACTGCCAAGCAGTTCATAGGCCCCATTTGAATGTCCTACCATTCGACTCAGTTCTGACACTATCTACCCAGACAGAGCATCCGAGTCTCTAGATGAAGACTGCCCCCACCCCGTTCAGATGCCAGTAACAAGTCCAGGCTGTGACCTTGCTTCTGACGGACTGGCTACAGACTGTAGATTCTAAGGGAGCCTTTCTTGGGTTCTATTAATTTTGTGAAGCAGCTCACAGAGTTCAAAGAAACATTTTACTTGCTGGATCACTGGTTTATTATACGAGCTTTCCACTCGGGAATGGCCAGATGGACGAGCTGCCTAGGGTGAGGTGCAGCATGAGGGTGAGGAGGGTGACCGGCGAAGGGTGAGGAGCTCTGATGCCCTCTCCAGGTGCCGCTCTCCCTGCTTCTCAACCTCTTCACCAGCTCAGGGCTCTCCAAATCCCACCCCCACTTTGTTTTTTGGAGAAGGAAATGGCAGCCCTCTCCAGTATTCTTGCCTGGAAAATCCCATGGGAGCCTGGTAGGCTACACTCAATGGGGTCGCAAAGAGTCGGACATGACTGAGTGACTTCACTTTCTTTCTTATTAGACAGGCATGCCTGATTCAGTCATTGACCTCAGCCTCTCTCCTTTACCTGAAGGTCAGGAAGGGGCACTAAAAATTCCAACCCCATAATCACATTACGCCCATGGCTTCCAGCCCCCATCCTTAGGTATGGCTGCTTGTCATCTCATTAACATCACAAAAGACACCGTTATCTCCCTCATCACATAGAAAATTCCAAGGACTTTAAGAGCTCTAGGCCAGAGGGAATGAAGATCAAATATACACTTCTTTTTATAGATCATAATATCACACTAATGCACTGGGACAAGGAGAATAAGAAACATAAGCAAGATTTTTGCCAGCTGCCTCACAGATCTGCAGTGCAGAAGAGAGCTGTCCCGGGTGCCCCTCATGAAGAGCACCACGTGAAGAGGCCCCAGCTACAGCAGGAAGACCTCTCCTGATCCACAGACTCGCAAGGTTATGAACTGATGGTTCCATAAATCCTTGACTGTTAGAGCTGTTTGTCACACAGCAGTAAATGGCTAACTCAGCAATTACTCACATCTGCACACCAAATCCTGACTTAGAGTCTTGGGCTTTTCTTCTTCTTTCACCCTCTAATTCACCCAGTCGTAACCCTTGTAGTGTTTCAGCGGCCTCACACTCTTTCCATTTTCTCTACCGTTGCCCTATCCATGCCTTATCATCACACATCTGAATCATTGCAATGACCTTCCTACTGGCCTTTGATTTCCTTTCTCTCAAACCCATCTTCCTGAGAGATACCAAAGTAATATTTTGTTTTGTTCTCCAAATTACAGATCTGATCATGTCCACCTGTTGCTCAGAAACCTTAGATTAGTGCCTGCTAAATCCCAGGACTTTTTCCTCACCTTTTTCATAATGGATTATAGTCACAAGTTTACCTGTGGTATCTAAAGAGGGACTTAATGTGAGTGTTTGCAATAGCCCTTCTCCAACAGCACAAACTGTCTCTCTCTTACCCTTGTGCTGGATGATTTGGCATTGTGCAAATACAACTCTACAACCAAAATCAGGCTTCTATCTCTCCAGTTTTACCTTCTATTAGTTTTCCTCTACCTCCCCTGAATCTGTTATGTTTGCCTCACTGAACTAGCTTCCTTATTCCCAAACAGGCTTTTGGTGTCTATAGTAGTGTTCAGCCCTCTGGGCCTCAAGGTCAAGCTGAAAATTTTCTCTTTGCAAAGATTTGTTTAACATCTTCTTCCACTCTTACCCCAAGGTCCCACTATTCTGGGTGTCAACAGAACTTCAGTCTTATCATATTGATACTACATTTATTTGCATCGTCGTATTTCTTGCTGAAGTGTCTCCTACTTAGAAGTGTGAACCTTGTCCTACTGACCAGGGCTAGCACAGTACTTGACACTTCATAGGCATAGTACTGACATAATAGATAAACTACTCCTACAAAACCACCCAAGTGATACTTGAAAGTCTGTGGTGCAAGGTTTTCCTGCTAAATAGGATTGGGATTTATTTTATTTTCTTGTTAAAAATTCTTTTCAACTTGAAATTATTTAGAAATCAGAGACTTGATGAAGCTCCAGGGATACTCTCATGGAGGAGTATAATTTGTCAAATTAAATGAGTTTTCAAGGTAGATTTTACACATGCTAATTAATAACATTTAAAGGAATGCCTGATTTAATAAGACTATTGCACATGCAAAAGTGTTTTAATAAATTAGAATCAGAGAAAACTGATACCAAAAATGTGAATGCAATTATCATTTGACCATTCTGATCCCAAAGTTATAAGTATTCAATAGGTTATTTATGCAACTGCTGCTGCTGCTAAGTCGCTTCAGTCTTGTCTGACTCTGTGCGACCCCACAGATGGCAGCCCACCAGGCTCCCCCATCCCTGGGATTCTCCAGGCAAGAACACTGGAGAGGGTTGCCATTTCCTTCTCCAATGCATGAAAGTGAAAAGTGAAAGTCGTGTCCGACTAGTAGCGACCCCATGGACTGCAGCCTACCAGGCTCCTCTGTCCATGGGATTTTCCAGGCAAGAGTACTGGAGTGGGGTGCCATTGCCTTCTCCAATTTATGCAACAGAATGAAGAAAATAATTTTCAGCTTTGGAATTATTATATAATCACTTCTAACAAATACAGGCATTATATTTGTATGATGTACATATTACATTACTGTAGTATACANAGTGGGGTGCCATTGCCTTCTCCAATTTATGCAACAGAATGAAGAAAATAATTTTCAGCTTTGGAATTATTATATAATCACTTCTAACAAATACAGGCATTATATTTGTATGATGTACATATTACATTACTGTAGTATACATTACATATATATTATAACAAATTTATTTCAAAAAAGAATGAAATAGATGTATCATTTAATAGGTTAAATATAAAATAAGCTCACTATTGAATACACACATGAGCCTATAGGTACTAATTATACAAGATGTAATAGTAAAGCTTGGAAACAGCAAAAAGAACTAACTGTTCAGTTATTACCATAGTTAATGGTTCAGAAAACAGAGCACAAGATCTCTCAACATGATTTCTGTTCTCCACATCACTATTCTACCTTGACAGAATGATCCTATTCCTTAACTCAAAGTTTCAGAATCCTGCTTTTCATCTCAAGTGATAGATTTGAAGATAATTCTCTTAGATGGAGAATTTGTGAATTAAATTTGAGGCTCTGGGTATAATGAGAGTCCACTGAAGGCTTGAAAATTCAGATAAGGGCAGAACCAAGAGAATAAGGTCAAGCTCATATCTCTAACTTCTCCTGGGAAGTTAGGAAGAGAGGAACGTTTTAAACAAAGTCATCTATTATGATCACCTGTTTTTTTCTGAATCACTTGCATTTTTCTCTCTTGCTTAAAAGCAAAGTGTAAATTTCTAACAATAGGTCTTCAGTTCCCAGAAAACTGTTTTCCCAAGTGATGTGCACAGAACAATCCATAATGGCAGGAAAATAAAACACTAACGCTCCTTTATATGTATACGTTATCTTATAGTCTTCAGTTCAAATGCTCTATTATCACCTGTTCACAATATATGCATATATTTTATCACAGTATAATGGGTATTTTTTTCCTAAAAAAAAAGTATATTGGAATATATCACCGTAGATTATTTTTATGTACAACACACAATCCCAAAGTTTTAGAAGGAATATACAATATAAATCAGTTAGGTTTAGAAACAAGTATAAAGTTCAAATTTACATATTTTTAATGTACAAAATAAGAATTTCATTAAGATTTACTGTATGGCACATATGACTGTCAGCGAAGCCCTCTCTTAGTGCCTCTCCTTAGTCCTTTGATTCAGAAGATCAGGTGTCACATTTGTTATACAACATACACTCTGGAAGACTGCAAGAAGACTGGGAGCTTGTTTCTAAAGCACACTGAAACATACAGAAGTCTTGGGACGCACAAGTAAGCTGGTTTAAAGACCGCATTACTTAGTACTAACTGAACAAATCCTCACAAACATGGATAAGTGGCTTCTTCCCAAAAGCACAAGGAAAAACAACTGGTAATTTTGGTATTTTGCCAAAATTAAGACACTGGCAGAGTTAATATTGTTTTACCCCTGGCATGATGGTACTATCTGTTCCATACCAACGTATAGACAATGGCCATGTAAGCAAATATGACAAGAGAAAAACTGGATATCCCAAATTATGGACGGAATGTTTAATGAATGTCACAAATCCATATTACTAAGGAGGAACTGTGTCCTAGATTTATATTACATCCTAAGATATTACACTTTTACTGGCTCACTGTATACTTTTCTAATTTATAAATTATATCTTTCAAAATATATATAATTATATACATGAATAAATAAACATGTGTAAGTAAATGGTTATGATTACATAAATAGTATGCCTCAAACTATATTTATTACTGGGAATACATGCTTTAAAATTCTTAACAGATAAGAGTTAGTAATTAAAGATTTGAATACTAAAACTCTAGAGAATATAAAACTCTGCTTTAAAGTTCTTTAAAGAGCTGTTGTGTGAGTAGATACCTTTGTAAACCATATTAACTATGTGACTGATAGAATATTCGATGCTGTTGTTATTGTTCAGTTGCTAAGCCCTGTCTGACTCTTTGCGACCCCATGGACTGTAGCACACCAGGCTCCTCTGTCCTCCACTGTCTCTCAGCATGCCTACATGCTAAGTCACTTCACTCATGTTCAACTCTTTACAACACTATGAACTATAGCCCAACAAGCTCCTCTCTCCATGGGATTCTCCAGGCAAAAATACTGGAGCGGGTTACCATGCCTTCCTCACTATTTCTTGGGGTGTGCTCAAATCCCTGTCCATTGAATCAGTGGTACTATCTCTTTCTCTACCGCCCCTTCTCCTTTTGCCTTCAGTCTTTCCCAGAATCAAGGTCTTTTCCAGTGAGTCAGCGCTTCATACTTGATCACTGGGGAAGGAAATGGCAATCCACTCCAGTATTCTTACCCGGAGAATCCCATGGACAGAGGAGCCTGGCAGGCCATGGTCCATGGGGTCGCAGGGTCGGACAAGACTGAAGTGACTAAGCATGCAGTTCTTTGCATCAAGTGGCCAAAGGATTGAAGCTTCAGCTTCAGCATTACTCCTTTCAATGAATATTTAAGACTGATGTCCTTTAGGATTGATTGGCTTGATCTCCTTGCAATCCAGGTGACTCTCAAAAGTCTTCTCCAGCACTACAATTCAAAAGCATCACTTCTTTGGCACTCAGCCTTCTTTATGGACCAACTCTTGCATCTGTTTATGACTACTAAAGAAACCATACCTTTGACTATACAGACATTTTTCTGCCGAGTGAGGTGTCTTTTTTTGATACATGTCTAGGATTGTTATTGCTTTCCTTCCAAGGAGCAACCATCTTTTAATTTCACAGTCACAGTCACCGTGCATAGTGATTTTGGAGCCCAAGAAAATAACATCTGTCACAGTTTCCGCTTTTTCCCCTTCTATTTACCATGAAGTGATGGGGCTGGATACCGTGATCTTAGTTTTTCTACTGTTGAGTTTCAAGTCAGCTCTTTCACTCTCCTCTTTCACCCTTTTCACGAGGCTCTTTGAGGGTCATATCATCTGCTTATCTAAGGTTGCTGACATTTCTCCTGGCAATCTTGATTCCAGTTTGTGATCCATTCAGTCTGATATTTTGCATGACGTACTCTGCATAGAAGTTAAATAAGCAGGTGACAGTATACATCTGGGTCATTGTTGTTCAGTCACTCAGTCGTGTCTGACTCTTGGTGACCCCATGGACTGCAGCATGTTAGGCTTCCCTGTCTTTCACCTCTAGACACATTCACAACTGAGCATTTTCCCTGCTTTAGCCCAGCCACCTCCTTCTTTCTGAAACTATTAGTAATTTCCCTCTGCTCTTTCCTAGTAATATATTGGACGCGTTCTGACCTGGGGAGCTCATCTTCTGGTGTCATATCTTTCTGCCTTTTCATACTACACAACAGGGTATCCAGGCAAAAATACTGGACTGGATTGCTAGTTCCTTCTCCAAGAATGTTGGAATATAGTGCTCTTTTGTTTTTAATTTCATGGCTGCAGTCACCATTTGCAGTGATTATGGAGCCAAAAAAAAAAAATAACATCTGATACTGTATCCACTGTTACCGCATCGGGACCAGATGCCATGATCTTCGTTTTCTGAATGTTGAGCTTTAAACCAAACTTTTCTCTCTCCTCTTTCACTTTCATCAAGAGGCTTTTTAGTTCCTCTTCACTTTCTGCCAAAAGGGTGGTGTCATCTGCATATCTGAAGTTTTTGATATTTCTTCCAGCAATCTTGATTCCAGCTTGTGCTTCATCCAGCCAGCGTTTCTCATGATGTACTCTGCAGAGAAGTTCAATAAGCAGGGTGACAATATACAGCCTTGACATACTTCTTTTCCTATTTGGAACCAGTCTGTTGTTCCATGTCCACTTCTAACTGTTGCTTCCTGACCTGCATATAGGTTTCTCAAGAGGTTTCCCATCTCTTTCAGAATTTTCCACAGTTTCTTGTGATCCACACAGTCTAAGGCTTTGGCATAGTCAATAAAGCAGAAATAGATGTTTTTCAAGCAACTCTCTTGCTTTTTCTATGATCCAGCGGATGTTGGCAATTTGATCTCTGGTTCCTCTGCCTTTTCTAAAACCAGCTTGAACATCTGGAAGTTCACAGTTCATGTATTGCTGAAGCCTGGCTTGGAGAATTTTGAGCATTACTTTACTAGCATGTGATAATTTTTATCTTATATAGCAGCTCTAAAAACTTTATTTTTTTGACTTCACTTATTTCTTTATTGGCTGTGCTGGATTTCCGTTTCTGTCTGGTCGTTTCTCTAGCCGCGGAAGCAGGAGCCACTCTCCACTTGCGGTGCACAGGCTTCTCTCGCAGTGGCCTTTCCTGTTGCTGCACAGTCTCTAGAAGTCACTGCCTTCAGTAGCTGCACCACAAGAGCTCAGCAGTTTTGGGTCCTGGACTCTAGAACAGAGGCTCAATAGTTGCACACAGACTCTGTGGCACGTGGAATGTTCCCAGCCTAGAGATCAAACCCGTGTCTTTGGCGTTGGCAGGTGGATTCTTTACCACTGAGCCACCAGGGGAGCCTCTATACTACTGTTTTGATTTGGACTGGAACTCAGCTTATTTACCTTTGGCACTCAGTTTTTCTGTGGGGTTGACTAGGTCCTCTAGAAGTCCAGCTCACCTGCACTGAAACCTACAATAACATAGTAATATTGACAGATACCATTTATGAGTATAGCTCTTGATCTCCAAGAACTAACAGTTAAGTTAGTTAATAGGAAAAAACATAATTAGCATTTAAACATTATTCTTTTAAACATCTTTTTATACACTAAAGGAAATTTTTTAAGTAAGATATAAGAATAGAACTGAATTAAATTGCCAGACCTCAGTTGATCATTTTTAATTTTTTATACTATAAAAACCATAAATTATAATGACACCTAGCTTTTTCATATGAATATATTAATATAATATTACATAGATTTTTTTCTTCTCTTGAAAAACATTAGGACTAAGTTTTGCTACTAAATCTTCAACTTTTAAAAGATAATGATATAAATGAAAATNATAAAAACCATAAATTATAATGACACCTAGCTTTTTCATATGAATATATTAATATAATATTACATAGATTTTTTTCTTCTCTTGAAAAACATTAGGACTAAGTTTTGCTACTAAATCTTCAACTTTTAAAAGATAATGATATAAATGAAAATTATTTAGGAATAGTAAAAAATAACGGGCCCAGAAAATGAAATGAATTTTAAACTGCACTATTAAAGAATACAATTTTACTATCAAAATAAATGTTTTCTTATATCAAAGCATTGTTTGTGTAGCACTCTCTATAAACAAATTTTAATTTTTTTCTTCGGTTAAGGAATCATTTGTTCAACAAACTAGAATAAGGGTATGATAAACAAATCAATAATACTTTTAGCAAATGTGTACACTTTCTAGATGCTTTTTATGTTACCAGATCCTTCATGGCCCACCTAAAATCAACTCCTTTGTGGCCATAAATCATTTCCAGTTTGAGTGCAGATATTTTTCACTCCTACATGTAGCCTGCTCTACTCTAGTGGGAAACTTCTCATAATGTTTCCAGTGTGTGTTTTTATTCTGTGTTATGTGCATATGTAATATGGGGCATGAAGTACAGTTAGGGAAAATGAAGTGAAGACATTCTCTTATATCAACAACCTTTTCTTGAAGTACTGGCAATTAGTACCAAAGATTACATCAGCTTCATAAAATTCAGACAGTTAAAGAAAAGCACAATATACAATGAGCCACATTACTGAAGGAACCAGTCATAAGTTAGAGAGAGCAGTTAATTCTTTATGATTTAAAATTTGAGTGTTCCTTAGTGGAACATTCCTGCCTTTCTTAGCCTCCTTCTTTTATTTAGAAGTCCAAATTTGGTTGCTTCACCACCTATTAGAATCTAAGGGGAAAAGGAGGAAAAGGAAGTAAAATTTGTATCAGTAAAAGTACCTATCAGCAATTCTCATTTAAAATTGGGTAAGAAGAGATATTGAAATACTTTGCTAAACTAAGATTTAGGTTTTATCTCATTGCCCAGGATGATGCAATTTTTACTCTCAAATAAAGAAATCAGGCTTTCTTAGTTTGTTGTTATCTGTTGGTATTATAGAAGGAAAAGCTTTGCATTAATCACAAAATAAATGTATGCTTGCCTCCAAGAGGTCATCAGATGAGGATGAGGGACCAAGTTTGCAGGTCCAGACAGGACCCAGAGGCTCCTCTGTGTCAACTACTTTATGCTAACACCAATTAAGCCTTGATCAAGAATAAGCTTCCCTGGTGGCTCAGACAGCAAAGAATCTACCAGCAGTTCGGGAGACCTGGGTTTGATCCCTGGGTCGGGAAGATCCCTGCGCTACCCACTCTCACTGTGACACTACAGTCAGGCAGACACGGAACGAGCACACTGAACACTTCTGACTGAGAGTTCCGTGGGGGTGCCCGTGCTGCCCCTCATTCCCCTTCATCCTCCTGCTTCATTTTTCTCCGTGATATTTAATCCCATCTCCTTTACTTAGTTTTTGCTTTGTTTGTAGTTCATCTCCCCCTCTAAAATGCAATCTTCAGGAGGGTAGAGATGTTTGTCTTCATACTCACTGCTGTATCTCCTGCTCCAGTGCAGGGCCCAGTATATCAGTTCAGTTCAGTTCAGTTCAGTCGCTCAGTCGTGTCTGACTCTTTGCGACCCCATGACTTGCAGCACACCAGGCCTCCCTGTCCATCACCATCTCCCGGAGTTCNTCTCCTGCTCCAGTGCAGGGCCCAGTATATCAGTTCAGTTCAGTTCAGTTCAGTCGCTCAGTCGTGTCTGACTCTTTGCGACCCCATGACTTGCAGCATGCCAGGCCTCCCTGTCCATCACCATCTCCCGGAGTTCACTCAAACTCATGTCCATCGAGTCGGTAATGCCAGCCAGCCATCTCATCCTCTGTCGTCCCCTTCTCCTCCTGCCCTCAGTCCTTCCCAGCATCAGAGTCTTTTCCAATGAGTCAACTCTTCGCATGAGGTGCCCAAAGTACTGGAGTTTCAGCTTTAGCATCATTCTTTCCAAAGAAATCCCAGGGTGGATCTCCTTCAGAATGGACTGGTTGGATCTCCTTGCAGTCCAAGGGACTCTCAAGAGTCTTCTCCAACACCACAGTTCAAAAGCATCAATTCTTTGGTGCTCAGACTTCTTCATAGTCCAACTGTCACATTCATACATGACCACAGGAAAAACCATAGCCTTGACTAGACGGACTTTTGTTGGCAAAATAACGTCTCCGCTTTTCAATAAGCTATCTAGGTTGGTCATAACTTTTCTTCCAAGGAGTAAGTTTCTTTTAATTTCATGGCTGCAATCACATATAGTAGGTGCTAAATACATATCTGTCAATTGTAAATGAGTCCCCGCTGCTGTCCACCTCTTTGCCTATGAGGCCAGAAAATTACAGCTGCCGCACTGACATCACAGATGTCATCCAGCGTTCCCCACCGTTACAGTTTGCAGAAGTTTAACTGACAGGAAACAGTGGGTGAGGAGCTCACCCCCTTCCTACTTCCTCAAATCTCAGTAAAAACAGCATGGGAAAAAGAAGCCAAGCTACAGTTTATAAAGTAGAAAACATAAATGTCTACTTGTTCTTGAAAACGTTAGTCACTCAGCTGTGTCCAACTCTTTGCAACCCCGTGGACGGTAGCCCACCAGGCTCCTCCATCCATGGAATTCTCCAGGTAAGAATCCTAGAGTGGATATCTCAGGGATCTCCCCAACCAAGGGATCAAACCCAGGTCTCCTGAACTGCTAGCAGGTTCTTTGCTGTCTGTGCCACCAGGGACGCTTATTCCTGACCAAGTCTTAATTGATGTTAGCTTAAAGTTGTTGACACAGAGAAACCAAAGAACTCTGATAAAGGCTTGGCGATCCAAACACAAGACTGAAGACTCAAGATGGTGCCTTGGCTTCCCACTGCCATCGCTGCCAATCCAAACAGAGGGGCCGTCTCATAATGCTTTCCACACTGGAGGCATAGCTACCTTTAATGGCTAAAGCCACAGCTACCCTTGAAGGACATTAAGGTTGTCGAAGTCACCATGCCTACCCATCACATGGGTACCATCTTGTTTATTCTTATAACACTGCTGAGTTGAGTGTTTCTGTCAATTTCAGCTGAGAAAACCAATGTTTCTAGAGGGTGATTGGAGCTACAATTTACACTTTCCAGTGAAACTGCTTCTCCTCTCACATCCTACTCTGGAGTCTCAACTGCTTACAGCTCCTAAATGCTAAGTTTTGTTATTCTTCCCATTTTGCAGAGGGCAATCAAGCCCCATGAAGCTCAAATGGTTTACTCAGAACAACAGAGTGGACGGGAAAGAGCTGAAATTCCAAATTCACACTCGTAACACTTCACTGCACTGCTTCCTACTGCCTCCTCATGCAGAAGCTGACAAAAAAGAAGGCAACATAACATAGGATTATGAAATCTTCTCACACATTATCCCATTCAATTTGGACAAAGATTAAAATATGTATAAAATGATTATGCAAGCAACCCCAGACTTAATGTCTCAGAGAATAAACAGAAAAGGCGGCTAAAGTGATGGTGACTATTTCCCTCCTTCCGTATGAACTAGCAGAAGCTGGAGACCATTGTGAATCAACTGGGAGACCTCTCCAACACCTCTTTACTTTCTCTCAGGTTTTTGGCAGTTTTACATTCATAGTTGATCTATTGTCTCCTGAGTTCTGGATAAAATGCAATTTAATTAGGAAATTTCCATACACATTATGCTCTCTCTCTGCACTGATTTATACTAGGTTCGATCCAGGAAATATCAAGTGCCAATGAAAAAGCACCTTGTTTTAAGATTGTGTGTGTGTGTGTGTGTGTATGTGTGACTTTTTAGCTGATGTTTTTCATAAGTGTCAAAATATTGGATACATGTATATGTATGGATGATTCTTTTTGCTGTTTGCCTGAAACTGCCACAACACCTTTAAGCAGCTGTGCCTCAGTACAAAATAAAAAAAGTAAAAACATAGAAGTGTCAAAATAATCTCTTCCTGCAGCATAGAAGCATCTGATTTTTCATAGACTGGGTAATAAGATTGGTGGAGCCAGGGTTTATGATCATAATTACAGCCCTGGGATTCACCTTTCAGAGAGGCACCACTGGAAAGAATTTGTGCAACCCTAAGTATTAAACCAAGGCTAGGGGAAGTCCCTTGCTTTGAAGAGGGGTTCAAAATGCTCAAAAAAAAAAAAAATCTCTTGGTAGCTGAAGCCCATCTGTCAAAACCCAGAGCCTTGAGCCTTGAGCCTTGGTCCTTCTCCCCTGTGTGTGCATCTCTCCACACAGTTGTGTTATGTACACAATTGTGTTATTCTGTTATGTGCAATTGTGTTATGATCAACAGATGCTGCTTAGCAAATGATTTGGGGGTCTATTTGGTATAAGTCTGAGCAAGAAGACAGTCACTGTAGGGCAGACAGTGTTAAACCTACTGAAGAGATCCTTGGGACAGGAACAAAAAATGTCTAGAAGGTCCAGGCCCCCATGTGCACTGATTGGGGTCTAGGGAGGTTCTGGAATCAATACCACAGGCACTGGATGTCTGACACAGGAGGGCACACCTTTGAAAAGGAGTAACCCCTGTTACTAAGTTGTCAGGGTGGTTATCAGAGCAAAGAAATAAGAATCTCACCTCTAGGAAGTCAGACCTTGGTTTGCAATCACCTGTGGGGTGTCTGTTGTGGCACTTTCTGCATGGGGATTACCATCTGGTGCTTCTTATATTTCACTCCCCTGCAACTGTACCCCCGCCTTGTCACTGTAATACCCAGAGCAAATCTACCTGTCTTTGCTCCTTGACCTTTTCATACCCTGACTTCCCTCTATGGAATGCCCTTTCCCACCCCATTCATACCCCCGAGTCAAGCTAACTCATCCTACAGATATTTGCTTTGAGATCATTTCCTTGATAAAGCCTCTGAGGACCACATGACACCCACACAAGGGAAGGACATTACTTGCGTTCTGTTTCCTAATTATCTGTCTGGTGCCTCTCTCCAGCACTCGGCTCTAACTGAGGGACTGTCTCAGAGTTTAACATGGAACCCTCCTACTCTGCTGGCGGAAGTGTGAATTGATACAGCCACTATGGAGAACGGTATAGAAATTCCTGGAAAACCTAAAAATATAGCTACCTTATGATCCAAAAATCCAACTCCTGAGCATATATCCAGAGAAAACAAATTCAGAGAAATACATACATCCCCAATGTTCATTTATAATTGCCAAGACATAGAAGCAGTCTATATGTCCATCAACAGGTGAATGGATAAAGAAGACGTCAATGTATGGGAAAACCAATACAATACTGTAAAGCAAAAAAAATTAAAAAAAAAGAAGATGTGATATATATGCATATATATATATATATATATATANTATGCTATCTAAGTTGGTCATAACTTTTCTTCCAAGGAGTAAGCATCTTTTAATTTCATGGCTGCAGTCACCATCTGCAGTGATTTTGGAGCCCCCCCCAAAAAAGCTGCTAATAATTAGGCCATATTTTTATCTCTTACTCTACACAGAGAAATAGATGGGGAAAAGTGGAAAAACGGTGAAAGATTTCATTTTCTTAGGCTCCAAAATCACTGCAGACAGTGACTGCAGCCATGAAATTAGAAGATGCTTTCTCCTTGGAAGAAAATCTTTGATAAATCTAGACAGCATATTAAAAAGCAGAGATTCACTTTACCACCAAAGGTCCATCTAGTTAAAACTATGATTTTTCCAGTAGTTGTGTACTGATGTGAGAGTTGGTCCACAGAAAAGGCCGAGCACTGAAGAACTGATGCTTTCTAACTGTGGTGCTGGAGAAGACTCTTGAGAGTCCCTTGGACTACAAGGAAATCAAACCAGTCAATCCTGGAAAAAAAAAAAAATCAGTCCTGAATATTCATTGGAAGGACTGATGCCGAAGCTGAAACTCCAATACTCTGGCCATCTGATGCAAAGAACTGGTTCATTGGAAAAGATCTCAATGCTGGGAAAGATTGAGGGCAAGAAAAGGAGGCAACAGAAAATGAGATGTTTAGATGACATCACTGATTCAATGGACATGAGTTTGATCAAGCTCAGGGAGATAATGAAGGATATGAAAGCGTAGTGTGCTGCAGTCCATAGGGTCACAAAGAGTCAGACACAATTTAGTGACTGAACAACAACTGCACGGCCGCCTCTCCTTTAGCTCATCACTCAAGGGAGAACTGTGTCTCTCCCTTGACTCCATGCTACACCCCTTTCTAAACAGTGTCATTGAGATCACTGGTCAGCTAGATTCATCAGAAAGGACACCACTTCCACACCATCCCAAACCCAGGTATTCCAGCAATCCCAGGAGGAACATATGACAGAGAGAAATGAAACTGCAGATTAGCCCATTTCCAAGTAATGGAATTAGGGAAGGGAAGGAAGATGAAAAAGGAAAAAGGAAAATCAATGTGGTTAAAACCATGTAAATGACCCACGGAGCCACGTCACTTCAATATCCTCTGCTTCATTCAAACAGGCATGTTTGGCAAGTATGTGCTCTGTCAAAGGCTCTGTTCTAGGTACTGAAGACACTAACTGTAAATTAGAAAGTACAGCTGGGCTATTAAAAATGAGGATATGGGCAAAAATACTGTGGTTGTTAAGCAGATGCCTACGTGATTTCGTAAGTCTCGTTTTAACTTGCTGAATTTTATGTAAATATATGGCTATAATGAAGAGATGCCTGAGAGAGCTGGCACCCGAATCATGGCTCTTTGCCATAAAACAAAACCTTTTCTGTATTCCTTTATCTGCTCTTTGCAGAAATGAGGCTTTCTATCCAGGAAAGATAATGGGTGGCATCTGTTCTTTCCAGGAACTATTTAACAAAGATTTTGTTCAAATTCAGAAAAAATATAAATGCCCAGACTTACTCTATTCTAGTTTGTAGAAATTATACACTAGCCCAGACTTACTGTATTCTAGTTTGTAGAAATTATACACTAACACAAAATGTGAAGCATGATCAAGTAAAGTTAAGTTCCACCAAGAAAAAAGGATGTTTGTTAAATAGTATCTTTAATATAAAAATAGGCAGCTTCAAATGTTTATGGAGCTATAAATCAATGCCCCTAAGACTTTGCTTAGGCAACTTGTTTTGGGTAGCTTGGTCCCTCTATTAGCTGCAGGTGCAAACATTGCACCTGCAGCTAATTGCAGTCATAATTAGACCATTGTGGGAATGATTAGACACTTAATTTTGAGGATGCAAGTGACTGGCCCATAATTAGCCCTGGCTAAAGTGTTTGTACCACATGAAGGGAGACTGTGCCCAATTCAGTCAAACTTTTTTTTTTTCCCCCATTGTGCACTTCTATTAATATATCCTCTGTTTTTCCTCTACAAACAGACAGAAATTAGAGGAAATAACTGGTCATTCCATGGTAAAATATGTGTGATAAGAATAACCAACCTGAGGAAAAATGAAACTGTATTGACAAAGATACAAATAAGGTCAGTAGCAAATGTATGAATATAAACCAGGCAAGAAACTCTATTGAAAGAGTTTCTTCAAACAATGAATTCTTTAGTTACATCTACCTTGCCAAGCTAACAATTTATGATAATGGCACAGGAAGACTGCGGTGAGCTTAAAATCATTATGTGGGTGTTTTTCACCTATGGTATGTTCATCCTCTTGAATGGAGAGGTTCTTAGGAATTGGTGTCAATACTGAAGTGACATCCAAATGGACTCTACTTCCAGACTGACTTTATCCCCCACCACTACCATTCCCTTGGGAACCCCTTCACTAGCCGTCCATGTATTAAAAATAGAGATATTACCTACTTGGGTATAATAAAAGCTAGCTCTTTCAGTTACCAGTTCAAAAGTGCCCAAAGTTAATTCAATAACCTTTCTTAAACTACAGGTTAGGCTTGAGAAAAGATGTGTTTTTGAGGTGTTATTTTTATTTGATTCTTACAAAATAAAAGATTTTTCTTTGAAAAATAGAGGTTTTTCAAGCATATTTTTTACAGTTTACTAAATGCAATATAAACCTTAATGTTCTGTTTCTTTATTGCTCTACTAGAGAAATACAGCAGAGCCAAGGTCATATTATTATAGATAAAAATATCCTTTTCAGTGTAGGATAAAACAAATGCTCTTAACTTGCCTTCCTTATCATTTCATCTTCTTGAAAGACATATTTCATCCATCTATTGTTTAAAATATAACTATATCTTAAATGGAAATTTCCACATAAAAATGTCATGCTCTTGCTCAAAGAGACAAGTCAGTCTAATATATTCTGCTGCAGACTTTTTTAACTAAATCATTAATTGGTTTCCAGAGTGCCTGAATTTACTGGCTGAAGTTTAAATGCACCCTTAAAATCAACTGAGAGGAAATATAAAAAATGTAGAGACTCTTTATCATTCCTTCAACTGCAAGACCACTTCTAAGTTAATGCTGTGCACAGAACTGCTGGTTACATAAGTTCTGTCTATAAATTATTAAGTGCTGTAGACAGTAACACTAAAGCTTGTCCAAATGGAAAGATGCAGTGAAGTTCAGCCATTTCTACGACTACAAACTAGTGATCCCTCCTTTGTTATGGCCACTGCACGCGTGTCAGGAGGATGCTGTCAGGGATTTCATATCACCCTGAGCTGCAACCTTTGCATGGTACTATCCGCAACCAAGTGACCTGCTGCAGCTCATTAAAGTTAATGTAATGGATCATTCCCTTCTAATTGTAATCATCAGCAAATTAGACTCCTTTCTAGGCTAACCAGGCAGCAGGGAAGAATGTGACCGAGCAGAATGCATGAATAACTTTGGTCTTAGCCACCTGTCTTTATTCAACACAAAGGAGAACAATGCACAGGATGAGGGGACACATACAGAAATTCCAGTATCTGCTAGAATGTGTTTTATTCACATCACTGCAATGTAACCACAGAAAATTTAATGCTTTTTTCAGAGTTGCACCTCCATCCCAAAGCAGAGACAAGAGTAAATGACACAAGTAATCCAGGTGAGGTTGCTATTTGGCTTATATTGCCATCATTGCCTTTTTCCTTCAGCTGACCTCTACCATTCTCATACATTAGAGGTATCATCCAAACATGCTGTAATTGTAAATTCTTTGGAAAACCCAATTCTATTTTATTGATTTTTTTTTCCATTTAAGAAATGATATACGGAAAAAGAATACAGAAACATATGTTAAGGGCAAGCCACGGAGTCCTAGAATTAATCAAATAATATATGTAGAATTTTTGATCTATCTAAGAGTTACTACATCAAATACATTTGTCACTGGGATATCATTAATATAAGTCTTGTGATTGCACTGTGATTATCAAAGTTTCCTAGCACTTGTAATGTTACTAGAAACTGAAGGTTAAAGGGTAATCTCATTAGTCATGACATCATGTGAAGGATTTTCTAACCTTATTGGGCTCAGCAATCTCCAGAGAAGAGCAATTTTGGCCTAAACAGGAAAGGTGGTGGATATGGTGGCAGAATTTATTAGGCCAGTTCACAAAATGAGCCATTCTACCTCTCCTATGAGGGCTCATACATTCAAGGAACTTCCAAAAAAAAGCATGTGAAGAAATTAGGAAACTCCCATAATAATTCCTGTGGTACATAAGTTATTCAAAATATGCCTTTAACACAATCATACAATAAATTTTTGCAAGGACCATGGTTCTCAAAATATGATTGCTCAACCAGCAGTATTGGCATCTCCTGGAAGCATGCTAGAAATGCAAATTCATAGCCCACCTTAGACCTATTTAATCAGAAACCCTGGTAGTTAGGCCTGGCAACCTATGTTTTACTAAGACTTCAAAATGACTATGATGCATGCTAAACTTTCAGAACCACCATGTTAGAAAGCAAAAGATAGTATAAGTAGTCTGTACACATTAGTTTAATGTTTGAAGAAAATTATTTTGGCAAAATAATTCAAGGAAGTAAGTTACCTACAAATATATTACCATAAAATATTATACATACTTGGGTATGAATAATAAATACGTGTGTATGTACATAGACACAGTTATACACACATGCACACACACAATTTGATTGTTGCTTAGACTAATATAGTATGCTGTGCTTCCCAAGCATAATACAAGAATCCAAGAGATAAACAATTATTGCTATGAGAATAACAATTAAATCCCATGTACTGAGGAGCCTGGTAGGCTACAGTCCATGGGGTCGCAAAGAGTCGGACACAACTGAGCGACTTCGCTTTTGCTTTTGTCTTATTTACCTTCACCTCCATACCTTCAGTATCTGCAAAACCTGGCATACAGGGGCTGTTCAAAAAATACTAAGTGAATGACTCAATGCTATTTAGACTACCTCTACTTGAGAGTTCACATATTTGTCATATTAGAGTGTTTCGGTAAATAAACTTTGAAAAACACTAGTAGGAACTAGAAAAGAATGTATGTGAGACAAAAACAAGGTAAAAATATAAAACAGTTAATGATTATCATCATGATCAAATTGTAGATTATGTCATAATTAATTGTAAAGGGTCTTTTGTAAAAGATTTTTATAGAAAAGGAGTAAAATGATCTGTATTGTTATATATATAAGATCCTAAGGAATCCACAAAAAAAGAGAGCTCTTAGAACTACTAAACAAATTCAGTAAGTCTGCAAGATCAATACACAAAATTAATTGTATTTATACACATTAGCAATGAAAAATCCTAAAATAATTATAACAAAACAATTTCATTTCCAATAGAAGCAATAAGAATAAAAGGAGAAGGAATAAATGTAACCAAAAGTTTTCAAGACTTATACCCTGAATACTATAAAGCATTTCTAAAAATAAACTACAGAAGACCTAAATAAATAAAGATATCTCATGACAATTCAGAAAATTTAACATTGTTAGGATGGCGATATTCCCAAAATGATTTACAGATTCAATTCCTATCAAAATCTCAGATGATTATTTTTAACATTTTATTTTATATTATAGTATAGTCGATTAACAACACTGTGATAGTTTCAGGTGCACAGCAGAGTAACTCAACTGTATATATACACATATCCATTCTCCCCCAAACTTCTCTCTTTCAGGCTGCAACCTAATCTTTGAGCAGAGTTCCCAGTAGGTCCTTACTGATTATCCATTCTAAATAAAGCAGTGTGTACATGTCATTCTCAAACTCCTCTCTCTTCCACCCACCCTTCCCCCCTGGTAACTGTAGTTCTTCTCTAAGTCTATGAGTCTGTTTCTGTTTTGTAAAGAAGTTCATTTGTATAATTTCCTTCTAGATTCCACATGTAAGGACTAGCATGCAACCTCTCTCTTTCTGTGTCTGACATTTCATTCAGTATGACAATCTCTAGGTCCATCCATGTTGCTGCAATTCGTTCATTCTTTTTAATGTCTGAATAATATTCCATTTTAGACATGTCCCACATTGTCCACATCCATTCCTCTGTTGATGGACATTTATGTTGCTTTCTTGTCTTGGCTATTGTAGCCAATAGCTGCAGTGAACATTGGGGTGTATGTACCATTTTGGAACATGTTTTTCTCTGGACATATACCTAGGAGTGGAATTGCAGCATCATATATTGGCTCAATGTGGTCCAGTGGAGAAGGGAATGGCAAANCTATACACTATTGAATGTTCAGGGTCATATTTCTGTTTTACATAAAATTTAATCTACAGAACATGACTCTTCGATAAAAGAGAACTAAGTGAAGACAAATGAAATGCATATTGTCCAGGGTAGAAATTGTAAGTCACTTTTCATGAAACATAGCCAGTAATGAGGTATTTTGAAAGTTTAACTTTGAATCTTTTATTTCTTAATAGGACTTTATTTTCTGTGGTAAATAGGTGCTTTAAATACATGGTAGCTGCATATTATGGTTAGATGGCATTATGGAAACAAGAAGGTAGGTAAATGATAGAATTTTTCATATTCTTACCCTAGTTTGAGTAACTATTACTTATCTTTTAATCTATATAAGGCTTATCTAAAGGAAAGTGATAACAAATATGTCAGATTTTGTTCAAATTAATGAAGTGCTTCATTTTTTAAATTTATTTTTTAAAGATGTACAATGATTAATTTTAAATAAACAATTTTCTAATGTTATACATTGATTTTCATTGCAAATGTCTGTGATGAAAATGATTCAATTTAATACAAATAAAATTTCCAAGTTAATACAGCTAACAAGTAATAGATTTAAATACTTTTTTCATTTTTTCTAAAGTTAAATATGCTAAAAGTATAAATACAAAATGATACTACTAAAGTAAAATGTTCTTTAAGATAAAATAAAAAAATAAAAAATCCCCGTGGAATGTTACCACCACTGTATTCAAGGGATTTCTCTGA
>SJYV01041532.1:363035-377997 GCA_006410875.1 Neotragus pygmaeus | reverse complement strand
ATTTTTACTTCACTTTATACCTCTTTTTTCAAACATCTGTATTTCAAATACATATTCATTTTCTGCATTCTATTTTTAGTAGCTCCAAGTAAGCCTGGTAGCATCTTCTAAAAGAGAAAAACAACTGTATCATAGTACATCCTGTATAATGAAACTCCACAATGGAAACATTGTATGTTTTATTTCCTAATTAAGAAATTTCAATCAATTAAATGAAAATTAGAAATCATAAAAATTAGGAGATTACTGCATACTAAGTGATCTGTAGACATTGTCTTCTTTCTGATTAATGCTTTTTACATTTAAAAGTTCTTTTCCCTATCGTCCAGGGCTCTTCTTTTCTATTTTAGCCAATGTGACAGCTTTTAGATTCTATAACTTGGTCTTGACTATGTACTGTGTGCTTAGTTGCTCAGTCATGCCTGATTCTGTGTGGTCCCATGGGCTGTAGCCTGCCAGGTTCCTTTGTCCATAGGATTTCCCAGACAAGAATACTGGAGTGGATTGTCATGCTGTTCTCCAGGGAATCTTCTTAAATCAGGGATCGAACCTGTGTCTCCTGCATTGGGATGCAGATTCTTTTCCACTAGTACCACCTACATAGATGCTATTGAAACTCAGGTATAACTGCNACAAGAATACTGGAGTGGATTGTCATGCTGTTCTCCAGGGAATCTTCTTAAATCAGGGATCGAACCTGTGTCTCCTGCATTGGGATGCAGATTCTTTTCCACTAGTACCACCTACATAGATGCTATTGAAACTCAGGTATAACTGCAGCTCGGCACTAAAAAATCAATACTGGAGAGGAGAGGCTGATGGAAAGAAGTTTGCTTTATTCCAGAGGAGTACAACTGGGGGAGAAGGCAGACTCATGCCTTATTGTCTGCTCCCCACTGACAACCAGGGGACACAAGCTTTTAAAGGGAATTTCAAGGGTGTATAAGTGGAGAGAAGGGGTTACATGTAGAAAGAGCAGTCAGGTCTGACAATCATCTTGAAATTCGTCATTGGTGGTCTGATCAGCATCCTCTTGATTGTGTTGAGTACAGTTAATCTTCAGTTTCAGAGTTGGTGTGTTCCCTTTTCTTTGAGGCCAGTTCTTAGAATTGTGGGTTTCCTTGATAGCTCAGTTGGTAATGAATTTGCTTGCAATGCAGAAGAACTTGGTTAGATCCCTGCTTTGAGAAGATCCCCTGGAGAAGGGAAAGGCTACCCACTCCAGTATTCTGACCTGGAGAAGTCCACAGACTGCATAGTCCGTGGGGCTGCAAAGAGTTTGACATGACTGAGAGTCTTTCCCTTTTTTTTTTTTTTTTNAACCATCCCTCCCACCCCTGTGCATGGAAAAAGTGTCTTCTATGGAACTGGTCCCAGGTGCCAAAACGCTGGGGGCCACTGGCTTATATGTGGAATCTTAAAAAAAAAAAAAAAAAAAGTTATTTACAAAGCAAAAAAGTGGCTCACAGATATAGAAAACAAATTTATGGTTACCAAAGGGGAAAGGGTAATGGGGGAAGGGATAAATTAGGAAGTTGGGATTAACATATACACACCACTATATATAAAATAGGTAACTAACAAAAACCTACTGTAAAGCATAGGGTTCTATACTCAATATTTTGTAATAACTTATATAGGAAAAGAATATGAAAAGAAATATTTACATAGATAGGTATAATCACTGTGCTGTACACCTGAAACTAAGACATATTATGAATCAATTGTTCTTCAATTAAAAAGTAAAAATGTTTAAATTATCTATGCCTGATTTACTTAGATAATTTTCAACTAGGAAAATTTCAACTAAACTTTTTTTAAGTACATTAAATATCTAGAGTCAGAAAACATACTTCTTTTTAGCTCCTACTATGTTTTATACCTGTATCATTCTACCTAATCCTCACAACAGCATGAAGAAGATATTTTAATTGCAAATCTACAGTTGAGAAAACTGAGCCTTAGAGGAATTACTAATTAACTAGTTTACATAGCAGTTAACCTTTAGCTCAAAGATGTGAATATGCTTCCTTTTTCTGTTATGTGCATCTAACTTAATTGATAATTTGTAGTTCTAGTTAATGTCACAAACCAACCTCATGTACCAACTTACTAAAAAAAATTCTCAGAACAAAATTAGAATAGAAAAGTGCCACTCAGATATACATGATGGACTGTTGACAAAGAAGAAATTCAGTTTTAATACTTCAGCATGTCATTAGGGAGACAAGCTGACTGAGTGAACCGAGCCTGGCATTTATCACTGAACCCAGATAAAGAGTCACTGAGTTATGGTATTCCGCTACCTTCTTCCTGACAGCCACTGACAGTGTTTGCAATTACTTCAGCAATTTTCTCTGCTTTCATCCCAGGGGGGTGGCAGGTTGGGGGCAAGGGAGAGTGGATGCTCCAACGGAAGCATCTTAGATGCCAGATCCTTCCTTTCTTAAATTCCATGGTCTCTGGTTGTACCTGTACTTGATGGTCTGTTTTACTAGCATATGATCGTGAAAAAAGGTGAGAATTAATGATCCAATTTTAAATATATGATCAAAAAACAGTAAGTGATACTTTCTTCTCAGCTCTTACCTTATAAGATTTCAAGGCAAGTAATAAAAATTGGACAGTTTGTAGAAGATAATACCTGTCCGCTAAACTGGATCTCTACCTCTGGATCGGTACTAACTTAAAAATGCAATATCAAAGGCAACCTAAAGCACAGTATGAGAGAGAATTTGCTCTCTGTGCTGCTTAGTAGATTCCAAAGTATCCACTGACAACCGACAGCTCCCTGTGAACAGATTTGACCCAGTCCCTGAACATCACTATACGTGTAGAAAGACTGGACTCATGGCCTGCATCTGCTCATTCTGTTATCCTCACAAAACCATCACTAGGCAATAATACCACTCGAGAATTGCCTCGCTGAGACAACTGCTTTAGAGAAATATTTTGCTTAGCAGAGGCAACTTTGCTGTTAAGATAATCCTGCTGCTGCTGCTGCTGCTGCTTAGCCCTTCAGTCGTGTCCGACTCTGTGCGATCCTATGGACTGCAGCCTGCCTGTCTCCATCCATGGGACTCTGTCGGCAAGACTAGTAGAGAGAGTTGCCATGCGCTCCTCCAGGGGATCTTCCCGACCCAGGGATCGGACCCAGGGATCGAACCAGGGTCTCCGACGTTGCAGGCAGATTCTTTACCATTGAGTCCTCAGGGAAACCCTAAGAAAATTCTACCCACAGAATATGTCAACATAATTTTCTCTGAATATCCTGAAGTAAAGGCGACTTCTGTGTTTGTGTGCCTGTGTACTGAGTCACTTCAGTCATGTCTGATTCTTTGCAACCCTAAGATCTGTAACCCACCAGATTCCTCTGTCCGTGGGCTTCTCCAGGCAAGAATACTGGAGTGGGTTGCCATGCCCTCCTCCAGGGGATCTTCCTGACCCAGAGATGGAACCCGAGTCTGTTATGTCTCCTGCATTGACAGGCAGGTTCTTTACCACTGGTGCCACCTGGGAAGCCCAACTTTTGTCTTTAATGAGAATAAAAAGAGCTGACTACAAGATTCTATTCATAAATAGAAAAAAGGTCTTTGTTGCCCAACATCTCATCTTATTAAAATCTATTCATTAGCATTTCTATAAAGTGACCACTGGTGTTCTCACTAATAGCCCTAAGGTTCTGTATTTCTGAAACATTTAAGACTCAGGAAGGCAATGGCACCCCATTCCAGTCTTCTTGCCTGGAAACTCCCATGGACGGAGGAGCCTGGTGGGCTGCAGTCCATGGGGTCGCTAAGAGCTGGACATGACTGAGCGACATCACTTCCACTTTTCACTTTCCTGCACCGGAGAAGGAAATGGCAACCCACTTCAGTATTCTTGCCTGGAGAATCCCAGGGACAGAGGAGCCTGGTGGGCTGCCGTCTATGGGGTCACACAGAGTCGGACACGACTGAAGCGACTTAGCAGCAGCAGCAGTGTTGATCCTATGTGCATTATTTTGGCTGGGTTTTTTGTTGTTGCTGTTGTTACAACTTAATGTAACTAACAGAAAAAAATTTGTTTTGGAGAAATGGTAGCTGGGGGGGACGTTGTCAGGGGGAGGAGTGCTAAAGGTGGTGAAGGGTAGGAAAGAAATAGCTGTTTTTCTTTATAAGTTTTTCAATTCTGTTGGTTATTAATCAAGTTGCATACATTATTTTACTTTAAATTTTTTAGCTCTTATAAACGTAATACTATGCCCCAAAACTTAACAGTGTAAAATATCTTATTTTATATTCTCAGTAGACTTGTGGGTGGACACACATGTCCTTTCTTTCTTTTTCAATAGCTAAGTATTCGATATGGGAAAGTCATTTAAATTCCAACGACATGAGACTACTTTACTTGTCATACTGATATATAAAGCGTATAAAGCACAAGACTTTATATATCAAACTAGGTAATGTGGAACAATTTGTACATATGCAATAGATCTTTTTTAACTGTAATATCAATAATAAGCATTTATTTTAATACCTATTCACAGGTTTTTAGGAAAAAAAACAGGCTTTAAGCGTGGCTGTTTTGTCTCGTTATATAGAAAGCCGTTAAAAATAATGTAAGATTGCTCGTGGTTTTATTGACCTTATGGCAAACTGTGATCTTGTACAAGAAACTGCTATTGTCATTGATGGTCATGACATTTATTATACCCTGTATTTAAAAAGCAATTACTACATTTTATGATACACAGAATAATTATTATTATGTTATTTTAATAATCATTTTTATATATACTTTGTGGCTTCTGTAATTATTTAACATTATGATCATAAATTATAATAATTTTATTAGCAATTTGAAATTTAGAAACTAGATAAAAATTGATAGCTAAATTATTGATGTATACTTAAACTTCAAGTCAAATTTTCCTTCTTTCTAATTTCTACGCATTATTTATATTACTAAGTTTGAACATTTTCATATGTTCATCTGATTGTGTGATTAGATCACACATCTAATTGTGTGATTTCTGCTTTGTTTTTAATTTTGAAGTGCCTAACAAGAATCTCATTTCTAATTCTGTGGGAAATTCTAATCTTACATGTAAACTTAGAAATTTTTGGAGTATCTATCCCTATTAGATTTTCACATAGATGATTGTATTCAAATTGAAAAAATAACCTAAATATTTTTCTCCACAAGTTCATTGTATTGTTTCCAATCCAGTCCAATGTTGTAATGTTCTCTTTTTCCTAAAAGGATCCATCTCACCTTTATATAATTATTATAACTAGCATAAATAAAAAGAGAAAAATAAAAATGGTTTGAAAAATTAAAATAAAAATAAGAACAAGAGAAGAAAAATAATAATGACTGCTGCTGCTGCTGCTGCTGCTGCTAAGTCGCTTCAGTCATGTCTGACTCTGTGCGACCCCAGAGACGCCAGCCCACTAGGCTCCCCTGTCCCTGGGATTCTCCAGGCAAGAACACTGGAGTGGGTTGCCATTTCCTTCTCCAAGGCATGAAAGTGAAAAGTAAAAGTGAAGTCACTCAGTTGTGTCCGACTCTTTGAGACCTCATGGACTGCAGCCTACCAGGCTCCTCCGCCCATGGGATTTTCCAGGCAAGAGTACTGGAGTGGGGTGCCATTGCCTTCTCCTAATAAAGACAATAATTTTATCCTCAATTCTTGTGCATTAATTTTTATACCTGCCAGCTCCTCTTTCCATGGAATTCTCCAGGCAATATACAGGAGTGAGTTGTCATACCCTCCTCCAGGTGATCATCCCAACCCAGGGACTGACCACGTGTCTCCTGGGGCTCTGGCATGACTGGTGGATTCTTTAAGACTGAGCCACTGGGAAGTCCTGTACACAAAGTTACATAATTTCAAAACTGAGATAAAAATTGATGAAATAAATAAAATGGTAAACAAACTTTCCATGTCTTTTAAAAATGCTGAAATACTCCAACATTATACTACTAAGAAAATAGTACTCACATTTCCATGTTTTCATTTTTTATTTCCATGCTGCTACTGCTGCTAAGTCACTTCAGTTGTGTCCGACTCTGTGCGATCCCATAGACGGCAGCCCACCAGGCTCCCCCGTCCCTGGGATTCTCCAGGCAAGAACCCTGGAGTGGGTTGCCATTTCCTTCTCCAATGCATGAAAGTGAAAAGTGAAAGGGAAGTCGCTCAGTCGTGTCTGACCCTTAGCATGGACTGCAGCCTACCAGCCTCCTCCATCCATGGGAGTTTCCAGGCAAGAGTGCTGGAGTGGGGTGTCATTGCCTTCTCCAATGCAGGAAAGTGAAAAGTGAAAGTGAAATCACTCAGTCGTGCCCGACTCTTAGCGACCCCGTGGACTGTAGCCCACCAGCCTCCTCCGTCCATGGGATTTTCCAGGCAAGAGTACTGGAGTGGGGTGCCATTGCCTTCTCCTAATAAAGACAATAATTTTATCCTCAATTCTTGTGCATTAATTTTTATACCTGCCAGCTCCTCTTTCCATGGAATTCTCCAGGCAATATACAGGAGTGAGTTGTCATACCCTCCTCCAGGTGATCATCCCAACCCAGGGACTGACCACGTGTCTCCTGGGGCTCTGGCATGACTGGTGGATTCTTTAAGACTGAGCCACTGGGAAGTCCTGTACACAAAGTTACATAATTTCAAAACTGAGATAAAAATTGATGAAATAAATAAAATGGTAAACAAACTTTCCATGTCTTTTAAAAATGCTGAAATACTCCAACATTATACTACTAAGAAAATAGTACTCACATTTCCATGTTTTCATTTTTTATTTCCATGCTGCTACTGCTGCTAAGTCACTTCAGTTGTATCCGACTCTGTGCGACCCCATAGACGGCAGCCCACCAGGCTCCCCCGTCCCTGGGATTCTCCAGGCAAGAACCCTGGAGTGGGTTGCCATTTCCTTCTCCAATGCATGAAAGTGAAAAGTGAAAGGGAAGTCGCTCAGTCGTGTCTGACCCTTAGCATGGACTGCAGCCTACCAGCCTCCTCCATCCATGGGAGTTTCCAGGCAAGAGTGCTGGAGTGGGGTGTCATTGCCTTCTCCAATGCAGGAAAGTGAAAAGTGAAAGTGAAATCACTCAGTCGTGCCCGACTCTTAGCGACCCCGTGGACTGTAGCCCACCAGCCTCCTCCGTCCATGGGATTTTCCAGGCAAGAGTACTGGAGTGGGGTGCCATTGTGCCATTGTGCCACAGAAAAACATACAAGTAAAATAGCTACTGTATGAACACTGACAAGATTCCACTTGTAACTGATTTTCCTTTGGTTCTAAAATGATCTTAGTTGGAAAGCTAGATCAGATATTTCCTTTAAACTATTTGATTTTCTAATGTGCTGTACTTAGTCGCTCAGTCCTGTCCAGCTCTTTGCGACCCCATGGACTGTAGCCCTAAAAAGCCTTAGTATTATTTTGGGAGTATATACAAATTTTTAATAAAGTTACAATTATTCACCTAATAATGCATGTGTAAGACTGCTTGCCTGGAATTAAAATAGGTCTTTCTGTGAAACTAATTTACATAACTTTTGCTTCATTTATCACTATGTTCAAACTAAATTTAAATCCCAGATGCATATTGATTTTCTAATGATCACAACCAAAATGGTATTACAGGAATTAATCATTTCCTTTATTTATCTATATATGCCCTAAATAACCTACAAATTATTTATCTTTTTTTTTTTTTTTAGTAAACTGAAAAGCAAGTTTTGTTTTATTGTAAAGTAGTCGACATACAATATTATATTAGCTTCAGGAGTGCTGTGCTTAGCTGCTCAGCTGTGTCTGACTCTTTGTGACCCCATAGACTGTAGCCCACCAAGCTCCCCATCGATGGGGATTCTCCAGGCAAGCATACTGGAGTGGGTTGCCATGCCCTCCTCCAGGGGATCTTCCCAATCAGGGACCAAACCCAGGCCTGCCTCATTGCAGGCAGATTCTTTACCTTCTGAGCCACAAGAGAAACCCAAGAATACTGGAGTGAGTAGCCTATCCCTTCTCCAGAGGATCTTTTCAACCCAGAAACTGAACTGGGGTCTCCTGCATTGTAGATGGATTTCAGGTATACTACATAATGATTTGACATTTGCATACACTGTTTTTTTTTTATTAGACCACTTTACTGAGGTATGACTGATATAAAAATAGGTGTAAATATTTAATGTACACAAATGGATTAAAAGAAATTTCTAAGAAAGGAAGTGTAAAAAAGAAGGAAAAGAGCCCAAAGGCTACAATCTAGAGCATGTCAACTTGTAGCAAATTTAGGAATCAAAAAAGAGAAAACAATGAGTCAAAGAACAGGATCCACACAGGAAGGAAGAAACCTGGAGAGAGCAATTTTATGACAGCCAGAAGATTTCAAAGAGGAGATAGGCATCAAGTTCGAAGCTACTAAGACATCAAACGGGTGAAGGAAGGATACTTGATTTAACATTATCCGAGTTATTGGAGAGGGTCTTCCCTGGTGGCTCAGTGGTCTCTTGCTAAGCTAAACATGCAGGTTTGATCCCTGGGTCAGGAAGATACCCTGAAGAAGGAAATGGCAATCCATTACAGTATTCTTGCCTGGGAAATCCCATGGACAGGGGAGCCTGGCAGGCTATATTGCATGGGGTCACAAGTCAAACGAGACTTAGCAACTAAAGAACAAGCAACAGCTATTGGAGAACAAGGAAAAAGCAATTAGAGGACAGAAGGCCGTGCAAGACTTGTCAGAGCAGGAAGTGTGGAAGTGGAGACAACGCGTCATGACAGCATATGGAGCAATAATTGGTAGGAAGGTGCCACCGAGGGAAGATATTATTTTAAATGGAGGACAGTGGAGTTTGATTTGTATACATTATTTTTTTTAAGCATGAGTCTTAGAAACAAAACATTGAAACCAGTGCTAAGTCAAAACATAGTCATTTTTTATCTATTGCCTTATTTGTCTAAATTTTTTTCCAAATTTCCTCATTTTTATTTTAATGACAAGAAAGAATTTTCATTCTTTTATTCCCTTGCTTCCATTAGTCTGTTTTTAATGACACGTGTATAACCTGGGCATGTTATTTTTTTAAGAGTCTCGATAAATCCAAACTTAGAAATAAATATAAGAAAAATTTGCAGTATCTCTTTATGTGTTTATCCCATCAGCTTGCCAGATGTTCTTGATGATGTCAATTTATTCCAAACTTTTTTCGATACACGTACAAATGCAGGAACTTGAATTATGTCTGACTGTTACATTAAAGGTACCTCTTTATGGACAGGAAGATAAAAGAAAATGAATTAATATTAACTGAATATTTGCTATGTGTTACTACCAATATAAGGCTTCCCTGCTGGCTCAGACCGTAAAGCATCTGCCTGCAATGCGGGAGACCAGGGTTCGATTCCTGGGTTGGGAAGATCCCCTGGAGAAGGAAATGGCAATCCACTCCAGCACTCTTGCCTGGAAAATCCCATGGATGGAAGAGCCTGATAGGCTACAGTCCATGGGGTCGCAAAAAGTCAGACACGACTGAGCGACTTCACTTCACTACCAATGTAGTGCATCATTCTATAATGTCATTTTTACTTGAATTTTTTTTTTTGAAAATATATACTAAAATAAAAATTATGTATTATGGAATAGAATACAAAATACACGTTTTAAATGGATGAAGTAATGAGAGTTTAGAAAGGTTTCTTGAGTATGGACATTTTGGGAATAAGACTTATTCAGCTTATCACCCAGATCCACTTATCACCTGTGTTGTTTACCAGTTGCTGTATTATTGTTTAGTTGCTCAGTGGTGTCTGACTCTTGTGACCCCATGAACTGCAGCCTGCCAGGCTTCTCTGTCCATGGGATTTCTCCAGCAAGAATATTCAAGTAGGTTGCCGTTTTCTCCTCCAGATGGTCTTCCCAACTCAGAGATAAAAACTGCGTCTCCTTCATTGGCAGGAAGATTCTTTACCCCTGAGCCACCAGTCTAATCATTAATAAAACGCTATGTTTCTGCTAGATAAAATACATATTGTTTATGTCTAATCCACACAGTAATAGTGAGGTAAATAGATACTGTCATCCATATAAAACGAGGGAGTTTTCAGACTTTCCTGCTGGTTCAGTGGTTAGGAATCCGCCTGCCAGTGCAGGGGACACGCTGAATCCCACGTCCTGGAAGGTTCTGCAGGGGCCACTGAGTGCTCCACAGCTCCTGAGGCCTGTGCACTCTACAGCCTGTGCGCGGCCACTGGAGGAGCCACCCAGGGAGGAGCCGCAGCACGGCGAGGAGCCGCGGCTTCAGTCTTCTCCAGCTGCAACTAGAGAAAGCCGACGTGCAGCAACAGACGCGGCACAGCTGAAACAAATAAATACTTTCTTTATATAAAAAAAAGGATGGTGTTTTTATCAGAAATGCACACCTCCTAAGGAAGTATAGCATTAATATAATGTAACTCACCTGGAGTCAGGCATCCTGGAGTGTGAAGTCAAGCGGGCCTTAGGAAGCATCACTGCAAACAAAGCTAGTGGAGGTGATGGAATTCCAGTGGAGCTATTTCAAATTCTAAAAGATGATGCTCTGAAAATGCTACACTCAATATGTCAGCAAATTTGGAAAACTCAGCTGTGGTCACAGGATTGGAAAAGGTCAGTTTTCATTCAATTCCAAAGAAAGGCAATGCCAAAGAATGTTCAAACGACTGCACAACTGCACTCATCTCACACACTAGCTAAGTAATGCTGAAAATTCTCTAAGCCAGGCTTCAACAGTATGTGAGCCATGAGCTTCTGG
Source organism: Neotragus pygmaeus (assembly GCA_006410875.1). Classification (NCBI taxonomy): domain Eukaryota; kingdom Metazoa; phylum Chordata; class Mammalia; order Artiodactyla; family Bovidae; genus Neotragus; species Neotragus pygmaeus. The sequence goes on along the minus strand of SJYV01041532.1, from coordinate 367,205 downwards.
ATGATCAAGCTGGATTTAGAAAAGGCAGAGGAACCAGAGATCAAATTGCCAACATCCGCTGGATCATCGAAAAAGCAAGAGAGTTCCAGAAAAACATCTACTTCTGCCTTACTGATTACCCCAAAGCCTTTGACTGTGTGGATAACAACAACTGTGGAAAATTCTGAAAGAGNTTCTCCTCTTTTACTTTCATCAAGAGGCTTTTTAGTTCCTCTTCACTTTCTGCCATAAGGGTGGTGTCATCTGCATATCTGAGGTTATTGATATTTCTCCCGGCAATCTTGATTCCAGCTTGTGTTTCTTCCAGTCCAGCATTTCTCATGATGTACTCTGCATAGAAGCATTTTCAATGGGTAGATTATCAGATCTGTGCTTAATCAGATATGAATTATATGCTAATAAAAACTGGTTTATAAAATTCATTTTTAAAAGAATGAATTGATAACATATTAAAGATTATACTGTATTTCAATGTACAAAATGAGAAAAAAATTGTTTAAATGTTATGTGTTCCTAGAACTGTCATAAAAAAGTGTGGCAGACTCAGTGGCTTAAAACAATAGATATTTATTTTCTCATAGTCTGGAGTCTAGAAATTTGGAATAAAGGTGCTGTCAGACTTGGTTCTTTCTGAAAGCTCTGAAAAGAACCTTTCCCATGCTTATTTTATTGCTTTCCAGCAATGTGTTGGCATTCTGTGACTTGAAGATGCTATCATTCCAATCTCTGTCTTTATCTTCACACGGCCGTCTTCCCTCCTCATCTCTCTGTCTTCTATTCTTATGAAGACACCAGTTATATTGGATTGAGACTATTCTAATGATCTCCTATTAATATAATTATAATACATCCTAGTGATCTCATATTAATATAATTATAATACGTCAGCAAAAGCCTTGCTTCCAAAGATCATATTTATAGGTACTGGGGAATAGAATTTTAACATACATTTTGGGAGCCAAAATTCAACCCCATAATAGACTGTAAGTTATTTCAATTGATCTTCTTATATAGCCTCTTGTTTTGAATAGTTTAGTGTTAGAAACAAAGTAGATACTAAACAAATATTCATTGACTGATTAAACCATTCAATCTATATAGCTGTCTACCTTAATTTGAAAGATCGTTAGGGATAGAGTCTATAATCTTACTTGAATTTATGCCCTAATGTTTAATTAAAGGAGTACTTCCTTCTAATCAAAGGCTTTGTATTTGCATTCTTTTCCAAAATAATTGCCTAATGGATTGTTTGCTGAATTGATCCAGTCACTTAAGTGGAACCCTGTTAACTGGTCAACTCATTCAAAATGATTTTGAATTTAGCTGCGTTGACTCAGCCTTTAAAACATTTTAAGTTAATTTCTTCTTGCTTTGTTCTTTGTAAAAATGAAGAATGTTGTCATAATAACCCTTTATCCTTCTCATATCCAGGCCAAACAATCCCAAATTCTATAATCTCTCATTCAAGTTCAGGCATGGATTTTTAGGGCGTTCCAAACACACCAGAAATGTACACTTGATAATTTTCATTTTAAGAACAACTAAAGCTCATTATTACACAGTCCTATTTACCTATGTCACTCTACCTTAAAAAGAAAAATACACAAAAACGCCAACTAGACTTCTTGAAATATCTAATGCTTAATGAAAGGACTTTTACTATAGATCATAAGCCCTTTGCTACTCTTTAATCTCTGTTATATACACAATTTTCTTTAAATTTCTTGTGTGGCTAAAAGTTACAAGTTATCTTCTACTGTTAAAAAGCATACCTTGAAATTACCAAAAGTAAAGTGTTTGCCCTTAGGCTTTTCCTGTTTATTATTATAAACATATTCCTTTTTTGAAAATTCCAAAGGTAATTGAATAAAACATGCTTTAAAATATATTTTAATTCTTAATTATTTTGCAAAAGGATGCTATATCTAACTTCTCTGTTCACATATGTTGAATTTTGAGGCAAGATAAGAAAATATATCATGGAGGATCCTTCGACTCTGTGTATGCACATTACTTCCTGAGTTTTCACCGCACCTGTATGTTTCATTTTGAGTAGGTTAGACAGAGAATAAATTTGAATATTAGGTATAAGGTGTATATTGTTTGGGGAGAAACCATTTTACTACGTATTTTCAAAGCTATAAAATGCTTTATTCAGCTTCCCTTGTGGCTCGGTGGTAAAGAATCTGTCTGAGAATTCAGGAAACCTAGGTTCCATCCCTGGTCCAAGAAGATCCCACATGCTGCGGAACAGCTAAGCCTGAGTGCCGCAACTATTGAGTCCTTGCTCCAGAGCCCAGGAACCGCAACTACTGAGCCTTTGTGCGGCAGCTACTGAAGCCCATGCAGCCTAGAACCTGTGCTCCGCAAGAGGAGCCACCACAGTAAGAAGCCTGTAGGCTGCATCGGCAGGGTGGCAGCTCCTGCAGCTAGAGGAAGCCCGCGCTGCAGCAAGACCCAGCACAGCCAAAAGTGCATAAATTTTTACAAATTAAATTGTTTTTTGAAAAAGATGCTTTATTGATTCAGATTCATTTATAGAACAAGAAGTATAAATGGAGCCGATCATTTTAAGAGGCTGTAAATGGCTTTTTAGAGTATTATATATGTATAAGAAAATAACGAAGAGTATTTCATGTGGTTTCTGAGAAACATTTTACTGAAGGTGGAGAAATTAACCATGAGAAAGAATTATGTTTAAATAAAGAGTTTCTTAAAAGCAACCTGAAGAAAAGATTTAGAATGATGTTTTTCTTAATTTTTACGTTCAGTAAAATTTTTTTTTTACTTCCAAAATTTTTTTGGACTTACTTTTTACTTCCAATCCTGTGGATTGGGAGTCTCACAGATCTGGATATCCGTTGATTCTATTCATATCTTTGGATTCTGTTCCTATCTCCTATTTTTCCTACCTTCATCCATGGTTCTAAATTTAATTCTCTTAAAGTAGCAGACTGATTCCACTAATGCAACTTTTTGTACTGAGTATTGAGGCCATTTGCCTAAATTAAAAGAGGGGGTGGAGAAGACTAACACAGTCTATTAGTCTAGTGATTGATGATTTCATAAAGCAGAATATACAACATTCTATCTTTTACCAAGAATTATACTTTAGATTTACATTTTTTTCTCCTAATACAAGCAGTAAGCTGATACTGTGTGTGCAGTTATTATTAACAATGTCCATATGAATGTTTCAATTCTCTTAACGATAATAATAACAGCCAACACAATGGAGTATTTAGCAAAATTACTATTGTAGCAATTCACATGAGCACCAATAAGGGCTTTATATACTTTATGTTAGATATAATTATGTCCCATCTCCTGAAATGAGAGTATGTTTAAAACAGAGATCACGACCCACTCATCCAGTACCTAAAAAATGTATTCCAAAAAATAAAATTCAATAAATACTGCTGTTTACTTCTGATTTTAATTGTATATATTACAAATAAAGTTGAAATTCTCATATACTCTTTCCTCTCAAGAGAAAATCAGTATTATGAATTTAGTGGTTAATTTTTCTGAAGATATTTTTATACTTTTTCAATTTAATAGTTTATATATCCATATGCAAGATAATATTGCTGGGGCAAGTAATTAAACTATACAAATGACATCATATAAAGATATTATTTTATAACATTTTGTCTAACATTACATTTTTAAAATATATCAATGTTGGGTGGCTTTTAGCTCTAGTTAATTGATTTTAACTGCAGCATAGCAACATTATTTGACTTAAGGGACTAGATGTGATAGATAGAGTACCTGATGAACTATGGATGGAGGTTCATGACATTGTACAGGAGACAGGTATCAAGACCATCCCTATGGAAAAGAAATGCAAAAAAGCAAAATGGCTGTCTTGGAGGCCTTACAAATAGCTGTGAAAAGAAGACAAGTAAAAAGCAAAGGAAAAAAAGAAAGATATAAGCATCTGAATGCAGAGTTCCAAAGAATAGCAAGAAGAGATAAGAAAGCCTTCCTCAGCAATCAATGCAAAGAAATAGAGGACAACAACAGAATGGGAAATACTAGAGATCTCTTCAAGAAAATCAGAGATACCAAAGGAACATTTCATGCAAAGATGGGCTCGATAAAGGACAGAAATGGTATGGACCTAACAGAAGGAGAAGATATTAAGAAGAGGTGGCAAGAATACAC
>SJYV01041532.1:314901-362180 GCA_006410875.1 Neotragus pygmaeus | reverse complement strand
AGTAATGCTCAAAATTCTCCAAGCCAGGCTTCAGCAATACGTGAACTGTGAACTTCCAGATGTTCAAGCTGGTTTTAGAAAAGGCAGAGGAACCAGATATCACATTGCCAACATCCGCTGGATCATCAAAAAAGCAAGAGAGTTCCAGAAAAACATCTATTTCTGCTTTATTGACTATGCCAAAGCCTTAGACTGTGTGGATCACAATAAACTGTGGAAAATTCTGAGAGAGATGGGAATACCAGACCACCTGACTTCTCTCTTGAGAACCTATATGCAGGTCAGGAAGCAGCAGTTAGAACTGGACATGGACCAACAGACTGGTTACAAATAGGAAAAAGAGTATGTCAGGGCTGTATCACCCTGCCTATCTAACATCTATGCAGAGTACATCATGAGAAACTCTGGGCTGGAAGAAGCACAAGCTGGAATCAAGATTGCCAGGAGAAATATCAATAACCTCAGATATGCAGATGACACAACCCTTATGGCAGAAAGTGAAGAGGAACTAAAAAGACTCTTGATGAAAGTAAAAGAGGAGAGTGGAAAAAGTTGGCTTAAAGCTCAACATTCAGAAAAAGAAGATCATGACATCTGTTTCCATCACTTCATGGGAAATAGATGGGGAAACAGTGGCAGACTTTATTTTTGGGGCTCCAAGATCACTGCAGATGGTGACTGCAGCCATGAAATTAAAAGACGCTTACTCCTTTGAAGAAAAGTTATGACCAACCTAGATAGCATATTCAAAAGCAGAGACATTACTTTGCCAACATAGGTCCGTCTAGTCAAGGCTATGGTTTTTCCTGTGGTCATGTATGGATGTGACAGTTGGACTGTGAAGAAAGCTGAGTGCTGAAGAATTGATGCTATTGAACTATGGTGTTGGAGAAGACTCTTGACAGTTCCTTGGACTGCAAGGAGATCCAACCAGTCCATTCTGAAGGAGATCAGCACTGGGATTTCTTTGGAAGGAATGATGCTAAAGCAGAAACTCCAGTACTGTGGCCACCTCCTGCGAAGAGTTGACTCATTGGAAAAGACTCTGATGCTGGGAGGGATTGGGGACAGAAGGAGACCAAGGATGAGATGGCTGGATGGCATCATGGACTCGATGGACGTGAGTCTGAGTGAACTCCGGGAGTTGGTGATGGACAGGGAGGCCTGGTGTGCTGCGATTCATGGGGTTGCAAAGAGTCGGACACAACTGAGCAACTGAACTGAAATGTTGAATTTTGTCAAATGCTCTGTATCCATTGATATAATTATGCTTTTTTTCTTTACTGTCTTAATGTATTGTGTTATAATATTTTGTTTCTGGTGGTAAATTATTCTTTCATTCTAGGAATAGAGTCTAAATTCTATTCTGTCTGATATTAACCAAGCTAAAATAAATATCATTGATTATTATTTTCAGAGTACATATTCAGCTATCCCTATATTTTTTATCTTCTTGATTACAATTCTTCTACATACTCTATTAATAGCAATATATTTTAGTCCAGTTTGATTGTGTTTGCTATATTGTCTATATCTCTCTTTTCTTTCTTGAGAAGGCAATGGCACCCCACTCCAGTACTCTTGCCTGGAAAATCCCATGGATGGAGTAGCCTAGCAGGCTGCAGTCCATGAGGTCACTAAGAGTCGGACCTGAGTGAGCGACTTCACTTTCACTTTTCACTTTGATGCATTGGAGAAGGAAATGGCAACCCACTCCAGTGTTCTTGCCTAGAGAATCCCAGGGACAGGGGAGCCTGGTGGGCTCTATGGGGTCGCACAGAGTCAGACACGCCAAAGCGACTTAGCAGCAGCAGCAGCAGCTTTTTCTTTCACTTTCCAATTACCATGTTGTGTTGGCCTATTGTCTCTAACAGTGTTCACTTAGAGATTGTTAATGTTTTCTAATGCTTTTTAATTTTCCATACCAATTTGTAAGTTATTGATTTCTTTTCATAGTAATTACTTTAAAGTTTTCACTTAAAAACTTAGTTTAAAATTTTCTTCAGTGAAGAGGCAAACCAAAACTTGGAAAAAATGCTTGCAAAACACATATCCAAAAAGAACTTGTACTCAAAATATGCAGAAAATTTTCTAAACTCAACAGCAAGGAAACAAATAACACAAATTTTAAAATAGGTAAAGGATCCATACAGAAACCTTCCAAGAAAACATATAGATGGAAAATGGCAAGTGAAAAGATGTGCAACATCATAAATCATTAGAGGACTGCAAACTAAAAAAATACTACACATCAGTTAGAATGGCTAAGATTAAAAAAAACAAAAAACTGATGATACCAAATACTGGCAAGGATGTAGAGTAACAGAAGTCTCATTTATTGCTGGTAGGGCTGCAAAAATGGGTGCAATCATTTTGGGAGACATTTTTTAGAAAGCTGAACATAGTCTTATCTTAGAATTCAGTAGTTGTCCTCCAGATAGTTTCTTGAGATCAAAATATACGTCTGCACAAAAGTCTGTGCATGAATGTCTATACCAGCTCTATTAATAATCACCCAAAACTGAAAGCAACCAATATGTCTCTGATAAGCAAATGGATAAGCAAACTATGGTACATCTACACACACACATACACAGAGCATACACACACAATATAATATTCAGTTCCGTTCCGTTCATTTGCTCAGTTGTGTCCAACTCTTTGTGACCCCATGGACTGCAGCACTCCAGGCCTCCCTCTCCATCACCAACTGCCAGAGTTTACCCAAACTCATGTCCATTGAGTCAATAATGCCACCCAACCATCTCATCCTCTGGCGTCCCCTTCTTCTTCTGCCTTCAGTCTTTCCCAGCATCAGGGTCTTTTCCAATGAGCCAGCTCTTCACATCAGGGTGGCCAAAGTATTGGAGTTTCAGCCTCAACATCAGTCCTTCCAATGAACACCCAGGGTTGATCTCCTTCAGAATGGACTGCTTGGATCTCCTTGCAGTCCAAGGGACTCTCAAGAGTTTTCCCCAACACCACAGTCCAAAAGCATCAATTCTTCAGCGCTCAGCCTTCTTCACAGTCCAACTCTCACATCCATACATGACCACTGGAAAAACCATAACCTTGACTAGACAGACCTTTGTTGGCAAAACAATGTCTCTGCCTTTTAATATACTGCCTAGGCTGGTTGTAACTTTCCTGCCAAGGAGTAAACATCTTTAAATTTCATAGCTGCAATCACCATCTGCAGTGATTTTGGAGCCCCCAGAACTAAAGTCTTACACTGTTTCCACTGTTTCTCCATCTATTTCCCATGAAGCAATGGGACCAGATGCCATGATCTTCGTTTTCTGAATGTTGAGCTTTAAGCCAACTTTTTCACTCTTCTTTCACTTTCATCAAGAGAATCTTCAGTTCTTCATTTTCTGCCATAAGGGTGGTGTCATCTATATATCTAAGGTTATGATATTTCTCCCAGCAATCTTGATTCCAGCTTATGCTTCATCCAGCCAAATATAATATTATTTAGTCATAAAAAAATGAGCTATCAAACCATGAAATGATATGGAAGGACCTTAATTGCACATTGATAAGTGAAAGAAGCCAGTCTGAAAAGTCTATACCCTGTATGATTTCAACTATATGACATTCTGGAATAGACAAAATTATAGAGACGATAAGAACATCATGCTTGCCAAGGATTCCAAGAGAAGGAGGTATGAAATGAATAGCTTGAATACATATTTTTCAGGATGGTGACACTATTCTATATAAAACTAATGATGGATATATGATATTATGCATTTTTCAAAACCTGTATAACATGAATAATGAAATTTTTTGACTATATTTAATAACAGTGTTTCAAAATTGGCCTATTTATTGTAACAAATGCACCACACTAACACAGTTCAGTTGCTCAGTCGTGTCCGACTCTTTGCGACCCCATGAACTGCAGCACGCCAGGCCTCCCTGTTCATCACCATCAAGATATTAATAATGGGCCAAAGCTGAATGTATCCCCATCTGAGTGGGGATAAGGGATTAAGGGGCAAGAGTGTGGTAGGTATATGTAATCCTGTGTGCTATCAGTTCAATTATTCTATAAACCTGAAACTATTAAAAAACAGTCTATTAATTATCTTTTAATTATCTTAGGTCATCTACATATACATAGCCTACTTTTTACAAGCATATCAAGTTAATTGAATGGAGAGATAATTTTTGTTTCATCAAATTGGGCTAGAATATATAAAACCAAACAAAAAGGTGAGAGGACCTCAACTCTTACCTAATAAGATATAAAATATCAACTTGAAAAGGGCCACAGAACTAAATGTATAATTTAAAATTGTAAAACTCTGGTAGGAAACATGAGAGAAAAGTCTTTGTGATGTTAGATTAGGCAATAATTTCTTAGTTTGCACAAAAAGTGAAAATCATAAGAAAAAACTGACAAATTGGACTTCATCAAAACACAAAATTGATTTCCAGATGCACCACCTAAAGCTCTTTCCCACTGGGAGAATTTCCACTCACAATCTCTTTTGGGGCCAGTCCTGAGCAATCCACTTTCAACTTTAACCCACAGAGTCAACTCATCCTTAAATTATGTTGGAACTTTCTCCTTCATCCTCATCTGATAATAAGAAACCTCCAGTGTGATCACAGGTGACGGGTGACATGGGGGCCTGGGTCACTTGCTTTTGAAGCTTTCATGCAGCTCTTGGCCCCAATCTTGCCTAATCCCATTTCTACATTCCTAAAGAATTGTACAGAGCTTTCTAAATGTAACATGGTGGTTCTGACAGAACACAGTTCATGAGGGTCTGTTGTAATCACATGGTTATTTGACTTGCCATCATCAGAGGCTTCCTCTCAACCAGTGACCAGTAGTATGCCAGAGATTGTTTTTAAAATGGAGCATAGTTTTCTGTGGTGGATGACATGGCCTTACTCCAAAACCGTGGAGTCTAGGTTATGATTTTCCTACTGGGGCTTGCCTTAAATTCCAGTCATTTCCCACCACATATACCCATCATATATTATTAGATCTACAAAGTTATATGGTCCAATAGCAAAATAGCTTCCACTGTAGCCTAGATCTGCAGGACTCTGTCCTGCTCTGAGCTCAGCTTGCTAAATGGATCACAGTGATATTCTCAAGTGTGAAATATGCTTCCTCCAGAATGCAAAAAAGCCTAATAGGCATTGGGCTTCCTTCTCACTGATGGCAAAAAGCTATCCAATCCCATGGTCCTTATAGTTACTATTTCTTGTAAATCTCTGGAAGCCTGAGATCTTTCCATTGCCAGTGTACTCTGTTCTGGGAAGTGGTAAGTAAAAGTTGCTCAGCCATGTCCAACTCTTTGTGATTCCATGAACTATACAGTCCATGGAATTCTCCAGGCCAGAATACTGGAGTGGGTAACCTTTCCTTTCTCCAGGGGATCTTCCCAACCCAGGAATTGAAGCCAGGCCTACTGCATTGCAAATGATTCTTTACCAGCTGAGCCACAAGAGAAGCCTGTTCTGCTGGTATTCATTTCCAGCTCACTATTGATAAAAATTTAATTCTTCCACTGCTCCATCGTTCTAGGGATTATCTACTGACCAACAGTGATGGAGTTCTCATTGTCAGATGGTCAATGAGTGACCCAGTTCTAATATCCCATTTTAGAGTCTGCTTCCTGGGACTATTTCTGGTTCCAAATTTTTCTAGGTCAGGATCCCTGGAAACAGACTCTGAGACAGAGATTTTCATGCTAAAGATTTTTGAGAAATGTTTTAAGAGAAAAGGAAAGCAGCGTTGGGCTTAAGGCGAAACTGAATTGAGAGACAGTTACAACAGAGACTTCAGCAGATCCTACGAGGTGTTATAGATTGGGATGACCCTTCAGAGTTGTCCAATTCTGACAGAAAGAGCCAGACCTTTGAATTTCCACATCAACCAATTATTGGATATGGGCTGCCCCCCAAAAGGGGTTTAACCTTGGGTGAAGGAACAATTCAATGATAGAGTCTCAGCTTTGAAGCATCCAATACTCTGAACACTATGGAAATTTTTCTAAAAAGTCTTAAGTCACCCAATAGTTCTATTTTTCTCAGATCACAAAAATCTTATTCTATGCTAACACATTACTCCCCCTACTTTTGTTCTCAAAAAATAGACAAAAATGTGATTCATTTTCCAGTTAGTATATTACTGAATTTGCTAATTTGCTCAAATTGTTTGCACACATTCCATTCCTTCCTGTTTAACAGTTCTTTTAGCCTCTGGCTGTTGCAATCTCTCTTAGCCTCTATATGGCTGAAATGTCTTCATTTTGACCTCAGAACTACATGGTAATTCAATTAGGTATAAAACTTTAGACTGGCTGTCATTTTCCCTTACTCAATATACTGATACTCCTCTGATAAATACTGTTTGTGGGGAAGAAAATTTGCTATCAGAATAATTGTTCTTCCTTTGCATTTTCTGAAATGTACTCTTTTCCTTCTGGTACTGTTATTAGATGTATTCAGGGGCCTGTCAGTTTATTCTGCAAGGATCTAAAATGCTCTTTCATATTTACATTTTTCATCTCTAACTCTGTTGCTTTCTGGGTGAATTATTCATTACTTGCTTCCAATTTACTAATTCATCTTTGCCTGTGTCTAATCTAGAGTGTATTTCATCAACAGAGTTTTTAAATTTGCTGGTTATATTATCCATTTTCAAGATTTTTAATTATCCTTTTTTACACCCACTCCTTTTTTGCTTCATTTTATCCTGAGTTTATTATTTCTTTGCTCTTCATGGATGTTATCCCTTCATTCACCTCCCTGAATGTACTAAACATTTATTTTTAAATATTTATCAGATTGTTCTACAACATTAACTTAAATGAACTGGATTAATATAGAAAGTATATATTTGCTTGATTACTTTCTCAGTATTAGGGGGTTTTCCCCCATTTATGGCTGTAGGAATTCTCAGCTATCTCCAGAATTTCTTTCTCTGGCTTTTCCTTCATGTTGTTTTGTGGAACTTCCAAGACGCTCATGGCAAAGCCATATCCTGTATTGAAGATTAAGTATTACATAACAGAGACATGCAGAATTTAACAATTTCTATCACAAGGTCATCTTAAAGCTTGATCCCATTTCTGGCCACAATGCTGTGCTTGCTCCTTCTGTCTCCCACGGCTTCATGCAAGTCATATTTTCACTCCTTTTACAAGAGGGCTCCCATCACACAGCCCCTGGTTTCAGAGAGTGAGCTTGCCTCTCCTCTCCCCCTTCACGGGGAGCAACTCACCTCACAAGTGCTAACCACTAGGTCTGATACCCAGAAACTGGAACTGGCAAATCTAGGTCTTCATTTGCAACTGTTCAATTCAGTTCAGGTGCTCAGTCATGTCCAACTTTTTGCGACCCCATGGACTGCAGTACACCAGGCCTCCCTGTTCATCACCAACTCGTGGAGTTTACCCCAACTCGTGTCCATTGAGTCATTGAGTCAGTGATGCCATCCAACCATCTCATCCTCTGTCGTCCCCTTCTCCTTCTGCCCTCAATCTTTCCCAGCATCAAGGTCTTTTCCAACGAATCAGCTCCTCGCATCAGGTGGCCAAAATATTGGAGTTTCAGCTTCAACATCAGTCCTTCTAATGAACACCCAGGGCTGATCTCCTTCAGAATGGACTAGTTGGATCTCCTTGCAGTCCAGGACTCTCAAGAGTCTTCTCCAACACCACAGTTCAAAAGCATCAATTCCTCATTGTTCAGCTTTCTTTATATCTGCAACTGTACTGATGACCAAACCTTTCTATTTTGTATCTATTCCACAAATATGCTTACTTTGTTTCATTTTATTGTTTTCAGTAAGCTATATCTCTTTAAATGTTTGTGCTTAAAGTTTTTTCTATCAATGCTTTATATTTGGAACAGAAAGGTATTTCAAAGTGTAAATTTACAAGGCCATCTTGTATAAAACTCAATAAACATTTATTTTCAAATATTTATTGAGTGAATAAATGAAATGCTCTTTGCATTCTTAACAGTCCCCCGGAGCCTTTGTTCATGCCATTCTCTCAACCTGGAATTAACATTGCCTCTTTTCAACCCTACTCATTAAATAATAAATAAATATTGTCTCCCCTAGAGAGATTTCCCTAATGACCATAGCCCTACACAAAATTATTCTCACTCTTTTCTCATTGCATTTATTGCAAGCTTCTTTTATAGCATATTTCAGATTATAAAACTGTTAGTTTTAATTCTGCCACCTCAACTAATTGCAAAACTCCATCTCAAACTATATTTTTTGTACTTTACACATTAAATTGCAGTTTGATGTTTTCAAATATCTATAAAATGAATTCCTATGAAACAAACCAATAGAACATACTACTTTAATCACTGAACTTTTTTCATTCTAAGATGTGAAAATATTTTGCATTAACAAAGCAGCATTAGGCCTGTTTTATGTACTGCACCAGTATTGGGGGGGGGGGAATTTGTGATTTAAACTTTACAACGAATGATAGAATCTTTAAAAGAAAAAAGAAGTGTACCATAAAAATTTTTTTTTCCTGAACAACTTTAGCAACCTTGGCCTAGGTTCCTGAAGGAGAAGGACTATGTCTTAAGTGTGCTTTTACCTCTAATGCTTGGCATGGCACCCGGCACAAAGTAGGCCCTCAGTGAATGCTATTGAGCTGAAATGCAGAATGTTTCCCTGTTGATTGTGAGTAAATTGTCATTTGTACAATGTTTACAGAGCAATATAACAACAGCTACTATTAACTGAGATCTTACTAATACATGGGCCAAAGCACATAAGAGAGTTATTTAAACTCAGTATGGTGTTTAATTTTTTTAACAATTGAGAAAGCTGTTTAATGATGAAAAACAATTAAATAATCACCTTTCACAGAATAAAAAAAAACTTTTTAGTTCATCATTGCAGCACTATTTACAATAACTAGAACATGAAAGCAACCTAAATGTCCATCAACAAATGAATGGATAAAGAAGTTGTGGTACATATACACAATGGACTATTACTCAGCCATAAAAAGGGGCACGTTTGAGTCAGCTCNAAAAAAACTTTTTAGTTCATCATTGCAGCACTATTTACAATAACTAGAACATGAAAGCAACCTAAATGTCCATCAACAAATGAATGGATAAAGAAGTTGTGGTACATATACACAATGGACTATTACTCAGCCATAAAAAGGGGCACGTTTGAGTCAGCTCTAATGAGGTAGATGAACCTAGAACCTATTATACGGAGTGAAGTAAGTCAGAAAGAAAAAAAGATTGTATTCTAATAAATATATGTGGAATCTAGAAAAATGGAACTAAAGAATTCATTTACAGAGTAGCAGTGGAGAAGCAGGCNAAGTTAGATGACATGTCATAAAAGATCAAGCTTTTTGGTAAAAAATGTAATTTTTTTGAAAGTCTAATATCTCTCTTTTAGAAATAAGGCCTTTTGGAAGAGAAAATATACCTTTAATATGTACTTTGTATGTTATCTTAAATTTTACACAAACATGTACAGCATTTAGAAAGTTCAAGAATACATATAAGAACTGGATAAAAAGTTTTCTTTACTTGTAAGAAATTTTTTAAACAGTACTTTTTTTCTCACATATTACTTATCTGCCATAAAGGGGCAGGTTTACACAGAGCTATAGTAGAAACAGAAGAATTTTTCCAAAGTAATAGCGTCTATTATCTGAACATTTGAAAAATAAAACCCAAATTATTTTTTTCTCTAGCTTTGAACTATACTTATGAAGTATATGCACTAAATTTAATATCAAAACAAAAATATGCTTGCACTTATTAGAGATTCCATGAGAGTTTACTTGGCAAAATACACATTCTAAGAACTATTTGTTAACCATGAGACATACCATATTAAAAAACAGTTTAAAAAATTTGTGAGGTGGGTGTATGTTTCTAATTAGAAAAGTAATGTATGTTCAGAGAAAGAAACATTGGCGAATGCAGAAAAATAGTAGAACATTTAATAGTCAATTTATCAGGGGTTTTACTACAAAGTACAATTACTGTTTTTAAACTTCAATGAAGAATAACTTGCATTCCTTTATTAAGTCTTGTAGTAGTTAAATGAAACATGATAAGAGATAATTGGTAAAATGCTCTGTCTCCTCAGCAGCTTTACAAGATACTTACAGACCTCTCCATCTACAAGAGGACTGCCTAGGGAATCTGTTTGGCTTTGTGACAACTGTGTTAACCTCAGCAATCTGTGTTCTTATACCCATCATATTTTGCATAATGTCTTATTTTCTTTACCATAGTAAATTGTAATGTAACTTGTGTCTACTTTCATTTTGGCAATGAAAAAGAATATGAGTTCTATTTTATTATCTTAACAAAGATAATTGGTAAGGTAAATATCTTTAGGTTTGAAAGAGGTAATTGGGGACATATTTTTGAAAGTGTTTGATAGAATATTTAAAATAACCATGCACAATATATATTGTCTTTTTAAAGCCTTCAAGTAGAGAAAAATACTGATGCCCAAGATATCATTAACCACAGTTTCTCACTACCCAGAAAGGATTTTAGTCTGAAGATCTCAACTAAAGGCAGAGAAACGTCTGCCAAAGGGATTGATATGAAATAGCCTTTTCATATTGGCTGGGAACGGTGACAGCAATAGCCATAATAATATCAGGAAAAAAACACCAGCCAACAGTATGGACACTCTGATCTACTATTCCAAGTGTATAACTTGAGAGATTTAAGGCAGATCATGCTACTATTTTACAAATTTTGTCCAGCTTAGTCATTTTAACAAAATATATGAAGAGAATCTACCGCAATAATTTAACTAAATTAAAAGTTAAATTTAACAAAGTTAGATTTAAGCTAAATTTATTAACTAAGTTTAAGGTAAGAAGGCTAACGATAAACTTTTAGACTGGTATCTCATTTCTACAGCTCAACCTTGGGGATGTTGGCAACAATGCTAAACACTCATTCAATAATTTATGAAAAAGATCATTTATTAAAAAAAAAACTCTGAAACCACATTATCTTTCAAAACAATTTTATAAGTATACATTTTTTAGATGCAGAAGGATCCCTAAGACATTATAATGAAGAGCTAAGTGCATAAATTCTGGAGTTAAGAATGATAGTTCTTGAAACCTGGTTCTGCCACTTACTAGCTGTGGGAACTTGGATGTGCTAATTAACATCTCAGTGCCAAATGTTTCAGTTTCTTCATTCCCCAAGTTAACTGGGTAAGAATACTCACTTCATAGTGTTGTATTTTTATGATTTAACATGATCTTTTTTATTAAAAATTGAGACAAAGTAGCATATCTAGTAGTATGCTTTCATATGCTGGTATATATGCATACTTTTTCTTAGGATGATATACTAAAATTCTCTGACGGGAACATCTTCAGGGAATAGTACTGAGGAAATAGTTTCGATGATGAGGGTGATTTTATGTATGCTTTTAAGCCTTTATGTAGAAATTTACATTTTTATTATATGTTGATTTATTTTTACATAAATATGTGCATTTGAAATAAGACATACTTTTAAAAGTTCCTGTTTATATAAGACAAGCTAAGATGTGTATATATGGCCCTAAAACTGTGTGTGTTTTATATCTTGATGAGGATAGGGTACATTTGTTTTTGCTTTTTATTTATGTTTGAGAATCAAAAACTCTGGAAGGAGGTTTTTTTTTTTTTTTTTTTCTCTGTTGAATAAAAGATATAGAGTCCAAGATTACAAATTTTTAAAATTTTATGGAGATGATTATTAAGTATAAACCTAAAACAATGTTTTTTTTCTAGACATCTTTCCTAGGGGTGAAAATTAAGATTCAGAACAGCAACAATAACAACAAAAACCCCACAGGATTATATCATACAGAATGGAAATAAGCATTTCCATAAGGACAAAAATAAGAACAAAGGCTGTAGCTGTTACTTAATAAAGATGATCAGTTTGCCCAGAGATTGTGTTCTGTGATCCCTCAGTACTTATTTTGGGTTCTCTGTACCACTGAGGTTTGTACAACAATAACAGGCACACTGTTGGCCAAAGCAGGGGCACAAGGAAACCAATGATGCATCTTCAAGAAAGTTATTGTCCTATGTCTCTCCCTGGAGGAGGAAATGGCAACGTACTCCAGTATCTGCCTGGGGAACTCCATGGACAGAGAAGCCTAGTGGGTACAATACCACGGGGTCACAAACAGTCGGACACAACTGAAGCGACTTAGCACAGACACACTAGATAGATAGATCTCTCCAGGCACATTTATCTATCTAAATGTGACTATCACCTATTATGATAGAGATTTTAAGGAATTTTCTAGAACACTGTGTGTTATGTGAATATCCTTATAATCACATATCTGGCTTCCCTGGTGGCTCAGGATTAAAGAATCTGCCTACAATGCATGAGATTCGAGTTTGATCCCCAGAACAGGAAGATCCCTTGGAGGAGGAAATGGCAACCCACTCCAGTATTTTTCCTGGGAAATTCCATGGACAGAGGAGCCTGGGGGCTACAGTATCTGGGGTCACAAAAGTTGGACACAACTTAGTGACTAAACCACCACCACCAATTCATCCTAGGGAAGAATTAGAAACTACAATACTCATATGTTCCTTAAGAAGAGTGTAAACTCAAAATACAAGAATGTAATTTTATTGGATGTCATACAGACAATTGAAAACAATGAACAGAGGGATTCAAGGCAAATGTTTAAGACAACTTACATTGTCTCCCTAGGTCTCATCTTCTGTTCTTGTCCATCCTTTCTACCTGTTGGATTAACACTTTATCCTCCAGTTCTGCCCCCAGCAGCATTAGCTTTCTATCTAGACATCTTTATCAAAAGTTGCCTTCAGAACTTTCATTTATATTAAAGGGGCAATTACAATAAAGACTTAGAGGCTTGCATGCCTCTATGGTATCAGAAATCTGTTTTAACCTAAAGAAATGAGTTTTAGAAAATAACTAAGTGTTAAAAGAATTAAATAGTATTGTGTCCCTGTGGTTTTGCCAAATTTCCTAGAAAAATATTTGTATTTAGTCCCCATTTGGGGTCAACCAATGAAGCATAGTATGACTCTGTGCCAGAAGTGAAACAGAATTGAAACATCATTGTGAGGCAAAATTGTTTCAGAAAGTCAATAGGGTTTTTTGCACATTTAGGATTTGGTTTTTATTCTTTTAAATAGAATTTATAAATTATATAAAATATATTAAGCATGGTATTTTGCATATAATAAAAGCTTAGCTAATTTTAATTTTATTGTTCTCATCCTTTCTTTTTTTACAAGAAAATTAGGTGATACTAGACTTTGCAGCCATGAAATTGAAAGACACTCCTTGGAAAGAAAGTTATGACCAACCTAGATAGCATATTCAAAAGCAGAGACATTACTTTGCCAAGAAAGGTCTGTTTAGTCAAAGCTATGGCTTTTCCACTGTGAAGAAAGCTGAGCGCCAAAGAATTGATGCTGTTGAACTGTGGTGTTGGAGAAGACTCTTGAGAGTCCCTTGGACTACAAGGAGATCCAACCAGTCCATCTAAAGGAGATCAGTCCTGGGTGTTCTTTGGAAGGAATGATGCTAAAGCTGAAACTCCAGTACTTTGGCCATCTCATATGAAGAGTTGACTCATTGGAAAAGACTCTGATGCTGGAAGGGATTGGGGGCAGGAAGAGAAGGGGACGACAGAGGATGAAATGGCTGGATGGCATCACCGACTCGATGGATGTGAGTTTGAGTGAACTCTGGGAGATGGTGATGGACAGGAAGGCCTGGCGTGCTGTGATTCATGGGGTCGCAAAGAGTTGGACACAACTGAGCAACTGAACTGACTGAACTGAGACTTTACTTTCAATTTTACAAAATATCACCTAATGTGACTGTCTAGAATAACTTCAAGTGACTACTTAGTGCATCTATAATAGTATTCCAAGTCATAATAATAGGATTTAGTTAGAATGCCAATGTATTTCTCAGTCTCTCAGTATGATAGCAAAATCCCTGAGCAATTCCTGTTAGTTCAAGAATATGTATCCATTAGTATTTTCTAGTTTCTGAATATTCAGGGCATTTCATACCACTATGTCTTTGCATGAATTATTTCTTCTTAAAATGATAGACTTCCCCTGGAGAAGACAACTTGCCTCAACTTAATACCATTAGCAAGATTTCAAAAGACAAATCATTTTATTATTAGACAACTACTGCTGAAGTATATTTTCTCTTAAGATGAAATATGTACCCTTGTCATAAATGTATAATGGCTCCCTTCTGAGGAAACAAAAATCGTGTTTATTGATAATAGTTATCATGCACTCATATATCTACTTTTCTTCTTTTATCTTGGTTAAGTGGGGAAACAATGCAAACAGTGACAGACTTTATATTTTGGGCTCCAAAATTACTGCAGATGGTGACTGCAGCCATGAAATTAAAAGACACTTGCTCCTTGGAAGAAAAGCTATGACTAATCTAGACAGTATATTGTAAAGCAGAGACATCACTTTGCCAACAAAGGTCCATCTAGTCAAAGTTATGGTATTTCCAGTAGTTATGTATGAATATGACAGTTGGACTATAAAGAAACCTGAGTGCCAAATAATTGATGATTTGAACTGTGGTGTTGGAGAAGACTCTTGAGAGCCCCTTGGACTGCAAGGAGATCAAACCAGTCAATCCTAAAGGAAATCAATCCTGAATATTTATTGTAAGGACTGATGCAGAAGCTAAAACTCTGATACTTTGACCACCTGATGCAAAGAACTTACTCACTGGAAAATATCCCAATGCTGGGAAAGATTGAAGGTGGGAGCAGAAGGGGGCAACAGAGGATGAGGTGGTTGGATGGCATCACTGACTTAATGGACATGAGTTTGAGTAAGCTGCAGGAGTTGGTGATGAATAGGGAAGCCTGACATGCTGCAGTGCATGAGGTCACAAAAAGTCGGACACTACTGAGCAACTGAACTGAGCTGAACTGAAACCTCATTGTTTCTTGACCGCCCTTAAAATTCTAAGTATTCTCCAAAGGCATTCTACATTTTAACATCCATCTTAAACTTAACATAAAATTAAAATGAAACTTAAGGATAATGCATAAGACAGTTAATTTGTAACACTAGAGGCTACTATGACATTGTGGAAAACTCTTGGTCTTTATAGTCATACGATCTTAGTCATATCCCAGATTTGCAACTTGCTGGCTCTGAGCAATTGAGTTAATTTTATCTATAAAATGATGAGAGGAATATGTCAACTATAATGGTTATTATGAAAATAAAATGCAATAATCCATGTAAAGCCCTGATACATAGGTAGTGCTCAATTATCTTTATCAGTTCCTCCATTTACTTGCTCCTTTACCAAGGAGAATTTACTCCTGTACTGTGAAATAACTATTCTCCTAAATTTTTACATGCCACTGTATTTTATTGAAACTTATTAATTTTATTAACTTTATATCCTGAAATAATTTTATATATACAGAAGAGTTATTGTCCAGAGCTCTCATATGCCCCACACTACACTTTTTATATTTGCTGACATCTTATATAACCATAGTACATTTATCAAATCTAAGAAAGAAACATGCATATGACATTATTAATAAAGCTACAGATTTTACTCATGTGTCATAATTTTCCACTAAAATTTTATTCTATTCCAATATTTAGTTCTGGACAGTCTATGGGGTCACAAAGAGTCAGACACAACTGAGTGACTAACACTTTCATTTTCACCATGATACATTTAGCATGTATTAATTTTTTCAATGAGGATCCCAAGCTCTTCAATGATATTCTGAAAAGCATTTTTTGCTGTTCTGCACCTATTTCAAGGTTTCATTTCCATTTTTATATTTTACTTTGGTTTGTGTCCACTCTTTCTATATGTAATTTTTCATCTTGATTCTATCATATGCTTGGCATTAGCTAAGCAGCTTGACATTGTGTCATCATGAATTTTTTAAATTGTTTATGTCTCCTTTCAAACCATTGATAAAAAGTTTCAATATGAATGGAACCAAAAACAACTCTATAAATCATCTTTTGTGAACAAATTGAGCCACTGACCCATTCATTAATACCCTGAGTACTCCCCTGCATTTCATGATTTGGGCCAGAACAACTGAGCCAAAGCAGGTTTCATGTTGAAAATATTTATATGGTCCTTGCTAATAGTATCTCCAAATATAGACATCTCGTTACTATTTTCTATTTGTCCTGTTTCTTAATATTTTTTCATGTTTTCTACATCTTTCATATTAATTGAATCTTTGTTATGATTTAATTTATATCTTCTAATGGCCCATTAACCATACTTATTTGTGGTATTAATATTTTTGATGATTGATTTCAAAATTATAATATATATCTTTCACTTATTATCTATCTCCAGATAACATTTTACTGCTTTATATGTGGTAATAAGGACATAAAAATACTATAATTTTCTCATTCCCTTCATTTGTTCCACGAACAATATAATTACATTACATAATCAAAAATTCAAATTATATAATTAAATTTTATGTGTTTTACACTCCTCTATACATTGTTATCATTTATTTAGAAATTGAAAGTGCTAGTAGCTCAGTTGTGTCTGACTCTTTGTGAGCTCATGGCCTGTAGCCCTATAGGCCCCTCTATCCATGGAATTCTCCAGGCAAGAATAATGGGGTGGATTGTCATTCCCTTCTCCAGGTGATTATCCTAACACAGGGATCAAACCTAGGTCTCCTGCATTGCAGGCTGATACCTTACTGTCTGGAAAGCCAAATCATGTATTTAAACAGTAAACCATTTTTAAATAGATTAAAAATGAGAAATTAAAAAAAATTACTTATATGTTTTCCATCTCTATGACTATTTATTCTTCTGTGTAGATTCAACTTTCTCTCTAATATTATTTTCCTTTTCCTGAAGAACTCCCTTTAAATTTTAAGGTTTTTCTATTCTTTCTATGGTATTCTTGGTATGTAACAGTTTAATTTTGCTTTCATCTTTATAAGATAGTTCTGGAAGGGATAACATTTTCAGTTGATATATATTTTTTTTCCAAGTACTTTATGGATTTATTCATTGTCTTCTAGTTTGCACAGACTCTGACACTAGATTTGCTGCTCTGATTTTTTTTTTTTTTTTGGAGGGAGGGATTGGTAAAACATTCCCATGACTTATTTGATTTACAACCATTTGGTCACTTTTATGCTTTCCATGCCTCTCCACACACACACACCACTAATTTGTTGTCTGTACTTATAAATTAGCTTGGATTGTCTTTTAAGATTTCACAGTTGTGTCTGACTCTTTGCAGCCCATAAGGCTTCTCTGTCCATGGGATTTTCCAGGTAAGAATATTGGAACAAGTTGCCATTTCCTACTACAGGCAATCTTCCTGACCTAGGGACCAAACCCGCATCTCTTGCATCTCCTGCACTGGCAAGCAGATTGTTTACTACTAGTGCCACCTGGGAACCCACTCCAGTGTTCTTGCCTTGAGAGTCCCAGGGGTAGGGGAGCCTGGTGGGCTGCTGTCTATGGGGTCACACAGAGTCAGACAAGACTGAAGCGACTTAGCAGCAGCAGCAGCAGCAGCAGCAGCCACCTGGGAAGCCCATGTGAGATCATAGCGTATCATGTTTTTGTCTAATTTATTTCACTTAGCAGTGACACCAAGATTCATCTATATTGTCACAAATGGCAAAATGTACTATTTTAAGGCTGAATATATATATATATATTATATATGTAATATGATTTTTTTAATCCACTCATACATCAGTGTATACATAATTTGCTTCCACATTTTTGGATATTGCAAATAATGTTGCAGTGAACATGTGAAGTGAAAGTGAAAGCATTAGTTGCTCAGTTGTGTCTGTGCAGCTCCATAGACTGTAGCCTACCAGGCTCTGTCCATGGAATTCTCCAGGCAAGAATACTGGAGTGGATAGGCATTCCCTTCTCCAAGNCACATTTTTGGATATTGCAAATAATGTTGCAGTGAACATGTGAAGTGAAAGTGAAAGCATTAGTTGCTCAGTTGTGTCTGTGCAGCTCCATAGACTGTAGCCTACCAGGCTCTGTCCATGGAATTCTCCAGGCAAGAATACTGGAGTGGATAGGCATTCCCTTCTCCAAGAGATCTTTCTGACCTAGGGATCAAATCCAGCTCTCCTCCATTGCAGGTGTATTCTTTACCCTTTGAGTCACCAGGGAAATCCATACTGAACACANCGTTTCTCATGATGTACTCTGCATTTAGGTTAAATAAGCAGGGTGACAATATACAGCCTTGATGAACTCCTTTTCCTATTTGGAACCAGTCTGTTGTTCTATGTCCAGTTCTAACTGTTGCTTCCTGACCTGCATACAGATTTCTCAAGAGGCAGGTCAGGTGGTTTGGTTCCCATCTCTTTCAGAATTTTCCACAGTTTATTGTGATCCACACAGTCAAAGGCTTTGGCATAGTCAATAAAGCAGAAATAGATGTTTTTCTGGAACTCTTTTGCTTTTTCCATGATCCAGCGGATGTTGGCAACTTGATCTCTGGTTCCTCTGCCTTTTCTAAAACCAGCTTGACCATCAGGGAGTTCACGATTCACATATTGCTGAAGCCTGGCTTGGAGAATTTTGAGCATTACTTTACTAGCATTATCTTGTTACAGCAGCCCTAATGGGCTAAGACAATGGATGTTCAAGCTGAAGGCTGCCATGCCCCAAAACTGGCTTATTGGACCAGCCTTATTATTCAAGTCATTCTTTTCAGGGCTAGCCAAAGAGTTCAACCTAATATGCTGTCACTCAGAGGATCTTCTAAAAGATCCATGTAAATAGGCAGTGGAGACTGTGACTCAGTTTTTAATTAGGCAGAAACATTGACTATTATCATTGGAAAAATGAGAAATAAAATCATTATGTGATACACGAAGCCAATGAATGCAGAGCTCTTCAAAGCAGATAAGAAATAACAATCCTCAAGAGGAAAATGTGGCCGCAACAGTTAATACTTAGTTGCCTGCTTAACGTCTGAACAGAGGTGCTGGGCATAATGGGAGCTTCAAATCAGTCTGAAACACACTTCAAGCTCTGTCAAGGCTGAGAGGTGCTTGATTGCCCTTGGTGAGAGTCACAACACAGGTCCAGCCTGGCTTTGGTAGAGAACACAGATGAGAGAAGGGCTTCCCTGGTGGCTCAGTGTTAAAGAATCCGCTTGCCATGCAGGAGACACAGGTTCGATTCCTGGGTCAGGAAGATCCCCGAGAGAAGGGCATGGCAATCTGCTCCAGTATTCTCTCCTGGAGAATCCCATGGACAGAGGAGCCTGGTGGGCTACAGTTCGAAGTGTCAGACAGGACTTAGCAACTAACACTTTCAAGTAAAAAAATATATCTGTAACACCACATAAACCAACAAAAGGCTCCTCTGGGTTGGATTCAGTCCACACAACTTTTGATTTAGAAACATGCACAGAAAGCTCCTTGACAATAATTACACCTTGAAAAAAGATTTATGAAAGTATGCTCCTTCATCTGTGTTAATTCTATGCACTTGTGTATGTGGTCCAGCGTGGTCACCATTTGCAAACGTCCAGATGAAGGCCAAAGAAGTGATCTTCTGAGATGCTTCCACTAAACGTTCAGAAGCCTGGGAAATACCACGAACAGGGTGCGCATCTGAGGCAAATGAAACGAAGGACAAAGGAAAGGTGTCACTGAAAAGGTAGCTTAATATGTTTTGTGGTGGATTTCCTGGTGAGCAGGTAAATTAGGAAGCTTAAGATTGCAAAGGTTGGGCTTCAAATCCAGAGGACCAAACCCAGTCCACAAAACCTGTGCAAGGCAGCACCCTCAGATGTAGCTTCTCTGAGTCAGGAGTTTAAAATGTACTTAAAGCACCTAGCTGCTCTCTTGCAATTTTATTGACTCTTTTAACTCAACGTGCACAAGCCAATCAATTGGTGCTGTGACTCTCCCTCTCGACAGTGCAGAAGGAGCCCAAAATCAGTGCAGAGGCCTAAGATGTGCCAGGCCCTGAGGAGAGTTGTAACTAACATCATTACATTGATTTCTCAAAAGTGCCCACTGGTAAAACATGATTTCTTTTTAAAGGTATGCAAGAAAATCCCAATCCAAAGAACTGGTATCTTTTTGAGGGTAAAAACACAGACTCCACCTTTTACGTTCTTGTACACTAGCTTGTCACATGGGGTTGCTGGCAAAAAACGATATTCCCAAACTCATGGAAGCACACTTCTGCCAAGAAATTTGTAAACTGCTTGACATTAAACTATAGAGTTGGCTGCTTTCAATCTATTTCTAGTTCTAATCTCCTTGTCTAAATTTATAGCTTGACATTAAAAAGATTTTTTATATACGTTTCAAATTAGCCTCAGGTAAACATTTTTTCCCCAAATGATGACATTCCCATAAATCTGAGATCTAAAATGACTGTTGCTATCACCACCATCATCATCATCTGCCCCATGACCATCAACGCTGTGGCCATCATCACCACTGGTACCACCATCACCATTTCCACAGTGGGAGTGCCCCTAAGATATTGCACAATGTTAAAATTTGTCTCTTGACAGTGGTCAGTGTTCTGCATGGTGGATGCTTAACCACTTCTAATTGAGCATAATGATTCCAGTAATATTTAGTCCAAGTGCAACTGAAAATTACATTCTAAAATCATTATACAAATTACTTTCATTGTATCCCAACTCAAATGCAGCTAAGACAAACATTTATATCAAAAATATAAAGCCTTTCTAATAGGAGGGATTTCCCTGGCAGTCCAGCAGTTAAGACCTTGCCTTCCCAAAACACCCCAAGAAACATACTAATCAAATTAACAAAGATCAAACACAAAGAATAAATATTAAAAGTAGCAAGGGAAAAACAACAAATAACACACAAGGAGATTCCCATAAGGATAACAGCTGATCTTTCAATAGAAACTCTTCAGGCCAGAAGGGAATGGTAGAACATATTTAAAGTGATGAAAGAAAATAACCTACAGCCCAGCTTACTGTACCCAGCAAGGATCTCATTCAAACATGAAGGAGAAATCAAAAGCTTTACAGTCAAGCAAAAGCTGAGAGAATTCAGCACCACCAAACCAGCTCTACAACAAATGCTAAAGGATCTTCTCTAGACAGGAAACACAGAAAAGGTACATAAAATCGAACTCAAAACAATAAAGTAAATGGCAACAGGATCATACTTATCAATAATTACCTTAACTGTAAATGGGGTGACTGATCCAACCAAAAGACAAAGACTAGCTGAATGGATACAAAAACAAGACCCTTATATATGCTGTCTACAAGAGACCCACCTCAAAACAGGAGACACATACAGACTGAAAGTGAAGGACTGGAAAAACATATTCCATGCAAATAGAGACCAAAAGAAAGCAGAAGTAGCAATAACCATATCAGATAAAATAGACTTTAAAACAAAGGCTGTGAAAAGAGACAAAGATGGACATTACATAATGATCAAAGGATCAATCCAAGAAGAAGATACAACAATTATAAATATATATGCACCCAACAGAGGAGTACTGCAATATGTAAGACAAATGCTAACAAGTATGAAAGGGGAAACTAACAATAACACAATAATAGTGGGAGACTTTAATACCCCACTCACACCTATGAATAGATCAACTAAACAGAAAATTAACAAAAAACCCCCAAAACTTTAAATGATACAATAGATCAGCTAGACCTAATTGATATCTATAGGACATTTTACCCCAAAACAATGAATTTCACCTTTTTCTCAAGAGCACACGGAACCTTCTGCAGGATAGATCACATCCTGGGCCATAAATATAGCCTTGGTAAATTCCAAAAAATTGAAATCATTCCAACCATCTTTTCTGACCACAATGCAGTAAGATTAGATCTCAATTACAGGAGAAAAACTATTAAAAATCCCAACATATGGAGGCTGAACAACACGCTGCTGAATAACCAACAAATCACAGAGGAAATCAAAAAAGAAATCAATATATGCATAGAAACAAATGAGAANACCATCTTTTCTGACCACAATGCAGTAAGATTAGATCTCAATTACAGGAGAAAAACTATTAAAAATCCCAACATATGGAGGCTGAACAACACGCTGCTGAATAACCAACAAATCACAGAGGAAATCAAAAAAGAAATCAATATATGCATAGAAACAAATGAGAATGAAAACACAACAACCCAAAACCTATCGGACACTGTAAAAGCAGTACTAAGGGGAAGTTTCATAGCAATGCAGGCTTACCTCAAGAAACAAGAAAAAAGTCAAATAAATAACCTAAGTCTACACCTAAAGCTACTTGAAAAGGAAGAAATTATGAACCTCAGGGTTAGTAGAAGGAAAGAAATCTTTAAAATTAGGGCAGAAATAAATGCAAAAGAAACAAAGGAGACCATAGCAAAAATCAACAAANATAATGGTCATCTGAGTTAAATTCACCCATTCCAGTCCATTTTAGTTCGCTGATTCCTAGAATGTCGATAGATAGCCAATGGGAATTTGCTGTATGGCTCAGGAAACTCAAACAGGGTCTCTGGATCACTCTAGAGGGGTGGGAGCTGGGAGGGAGGTTCAAAAGGGAGGGGATATATGTATCCCTATGGCTGATTCTTTCTGAGGTTTGACAGAAAATAACAAAATTCTGTAAAGCACTTAGCTTTCAATGAAAAATTAATTTAAGAAACTTCTTAATTCAAAGGAGTTAAATAGCTTGTCTGAAGTTACATAGTGAGGTTCAGCAATACTAAGATTTAAACACATGTGGGTCTAACTTCTGGTCTTTCAATACTATATCTATAAAATATGTATGACATCTTAAATTCTTATTCATTTGCCTATCTTTCCTTATTTCTTCTCAGTAACAACTTTGTGAGATTTTATGTTTACTATTTGGGCATAAAACATAACTCTAAATACAGATGAAGAAAGGAGAGGAAGGGAAAACTGCTCATCAGTTTAGGAGACTGCCAGTTCTGTGGTTTTAGTTTTCTTCCTTTATTTATGAATAATAAATTTAAAGTTTCCATCTAAGTAGGAACAGACAGGTACATACACATGTGTCCCTGAGAGATAGAGTACCCTGATCAGAAAATGTGATGGGGAAGAAATGGAAACTAGATGCAGAATCTGCATGAGAAACAGCTCCACCCTTTACAGCTGCGAAATCAAGTCTGCAGGGAGGTTTCTTGGAGACACAAGTTATTTAGGGTGGAGGCACCAAATCACTCATCTGAGACAGAGAATAAGAGAATGGGGGAAAAAGAGAGCTTGCTTCTTGTTGGCAAATAACAGCAAACAAGCTAGAATAGACACTCACTAGGAATTATGACAATAAAGAGTGTCATATGCTAAGCACAATAAACTTCTTTATATTATTCCACTAAGGACATAAGAGGATTAAGTCTTCACTAGTTAACTTGTTATCTCAGTTATGGACTCTCCAATTGAGGGATTTTAATTTTTATGAATAAAGGGATGGTTTCACAAAACAGTCCACCAGGGTAAGAAATGAGGCCACCCTTCTGCACAGCCCTATTTTCCATGCTTCTGTGGAATTCAGCAAAAGCCTCAGTCTCTAGTGAAAGGCTAGCCCTTGTTCCAATAAGCTCTAGACTGTATGAGCAGTGGAACATTTTAAATCAGCATAATTATACTTCACATGGCAATAAACACTTTCAGTTTAAGTGTGCCTAATTTGTCTCTTTGTCTGATTTTCTTTGTTGTCTTAGTTTTTTCTCCATGGTGAGCATAAAATAACAGGATTTGTTATGATTCCCTAGAGATTAATCTTTTCTCTCTCTCTTTTAAAAATGCTTAAGTTGCTTTGTTTATTTTTAAAAAAGAAAGGTGAATTTTCGAGAAAAAAACCTCATCTCCCGTCATTTGGTTTAGAAAAAATTTAGGCAGCTTACAAATGTTGAAAGTTAAAAAAAAAAAATGTTAGAAAGTCGTCCTTAGAGCAGGAAACCAGGATCTTTCAGTGTTTTTGCATGTCTTCTGATTCACTGTTCTACAGCCAGGACCGAAGTTGGTCTGACTCAAGTTTGGTTGTCTGGCTTTGATTGGTATTCAAGTGGAGTGGCCAGTATGTAAGGCTCTAATCCCTGCAACACATTTCATTCTCCCTCAGCCTCCACCTGTTCCATGGTCCAGTGGAGGACTGCAAATCCTATCAAGGGAGGGCAACGTGGCTGAGCCTGCCTCCCTGGCTTCAGTCCATCACATGTGCACTCGGGCTGCAGAGCACCCAGCCAGCTGCAGCCCAGCGATCATGTTATCAGATGACGGATGGCTTCATATCAGGTGTTTAAACTGACGAGCTGCCCCATCTGGTAAATGATTCGGGAAGTCTGGCCTCGCTTGATGAATGGGGAAAGTGACAATGCCAATCAGACTGACCCCTGCTGCTCCCCCAAACAGTCACCATCGCATCTATCCCACTGGTTTACTTTTTCAATTCTATTGTCACTCAGCTGAGGTTAGACCTACTGTCACTAAATTGTCACTGAATTATATCGTTAATCCAAATATTTTCCTTGCAAGAACCTTCCTAAAATGAATGCCAGGCCTCCAACAGGCTCATGATCAGAATTAGAGGACAAGACATAGGATTCAGTCCAATGATTTTAGAGGTGGTTTTACGTCACTTTTTACAGCCTGTTTTGCAGTAAAGGAGGTTATTTTGGAGGGAACTGCATATTTAACCCAAAATTAAATCAGGATCCACTCTAATGAGAAATGCAAGAGAGTTCAATGTGTTGTGTGCAGATCTGAATATAAATTCCTCTATAATATTCATTCTTAATTACTGATTGGTGTCTCTTTATGAACATTTGAAGGGTATTCTCTAAATGGCTTTTCCAAACTATCTTTAAGAGATAACTTGTGATTGGTAATCTCATTTTTTAAAGATAAAGTATTTTAGAATCTGCCACTTTTGCTCAGTGTTATGGTCCCTGTAAGGAATATGTATGTGCAAGGCTAAATTTACAGAGTATAAGACAAAATGGAAATTACACTCAGGGAAATTGATTTCTTGTCACTCCCTTGCTGTTGTATTGTGGACACAGTCTATTTATAGGTAGTATATCATATCAGTTACTCATCATAACAAATATTGAATAATGGAGATGGAACAGAATGCATGAGCATTTCAGAAACAATTTTCTATGCAATATTTATTTTCATCAACAATTCCAAATGACTGTGAAAAACTCATAAGCCAAGTGCCAATTGTTTTATTTTTAATTTAAAAACATATTGTCATCCAGGTATTTGATGAAAGTGCCGTTTTGTCCACCCGTGTTAAAAAGTACTTTTTTTTTTTTTTTTGCAACCAAGAACAGTGAATAAACAAAACAAAGAGAGAGTTTAATGGGAATGACGGCACAGCAGGTACATTTATGATTTAGTATCATTTCAGTTTTCATCTAGAAAATTGTCTACCATTCCACGAATAAAAAATAAAATGCTATGTACTATATAGTATAACCTCTTTAAATTGGCAATTTGTAGCTGTTTGATAATTCATCTTTAAGCAAGCCTCATCCGCTTGCTACCTGCTGTATTCATTAGCCTGTCCATCTTCCTATTCCCTGTAGAATCTGCGGAACTTTGATTGTTAGAAAAATGTTGTGCTGCTGTGTATATTTGCTATTTAATACATGTGTATATGTTTGCATGGATTTTTATGTGATTTTGTTAGAAAGATGAGCAAACATTTTTTTGGACTGGAAGATAGTTATTAGTGTTTCTGGATCTTTTGCAACAAATCTATTTTAGATAAATAATGTATTACATACTGTCATATGCAGTTGAATTTTTTTATTCATCTATTGAGCATAACATGCAAAGCTCGATATAGAAAGTACCAAATTTTAAGAGCAACAGCTCTCTGTATGTGGCACATTTGCAAATATGGGTATTTCAGGGTGCAAATTAAAATAGTTTGATGCACCATATCACACTTTCTCAATGAAAGGGAAACTTTCCTTGTGCTTACTATAAACACTTCATTTACACGTTTATTTGAGACTTTGTTAAATTAGATTGTGTAAACACAGGCTGTATAGCAAGTCAGATTTAATACACATGAGTTTTAAAACTGACTTGCATGCTGAACATAAAAAGTATAAGGGACTTCACCAAGATTTATTGATTCATGTCAAGGCATCATTACTTTTCAAAGTGTGAAAAATGATCATATATTTATGACCTGCCGACTGAAGCTGTTTTGTGAATTAGCAAAAGCTCTGGAGAGGAGCAGCCTAATTGCATTATCATAGAATCAGAGATGGTTGTCAATTTCCCCCATTTAGCTTTTCTCCTCCAGTTTGTTAAAATGAAGGTGCCATACGTTGGTTGAATTCACTAATACCCTGATGAATGAGGTATTTTCCCAGTAGACTCGCTACCAGTATAAACAGTGAATTAGGAATGATGGACCATCAATCTTATCTCCTTCAAACAGATCTCTGCCCTGAGATTATTCATTATATATTAGGTCCACTTAAAAAGTTTTCACACAGGATTCACTGATGAAAAGACTTAAATTGTCCATAATCTATAGAGTCTCCTTTGGAAGCAAGTGTACATGAAATAGGTATTTTTTCATTAACACAATTTTAATTGTCTCTTTCATTTCACCTGCATTATTTCTTTTTAAAAAATATATGATCCATTTCACCTTATATTGGTTACTGTTCTTGAACAAATATCCTAATTAAAAGATTGGATTCTTCGATTTGGTAGTCATTTCTTCTTTATATGATCATAAATTAAAGATAGTTCTCTGAGAAATCCACATCAACTGAAGGCAAATTTCAGGCTTATACAAATGCTCACTTACCTCTCATATTTTGGCATCTACAAGTTTAAAAAGACCTGGCAATTTGTGCCATGTTTTTCATGCAAAGGGTCAGAGCTTGCCCGGGGCGCCCATGTATGTTTCCCCTGGGGTTTTGTGCCTTTAATGGAAATTATGCGTATGCATCCAAGGGAAAGATCCCTCCCAGAGGGATTTATCCTGCCTCAATGTGCAAACATAATTCTCATTAAAATTAATAGGAATTGTACACATGCATCTAGAGAAGAAATAGACTCTTAGGTTCAGATCACCTCGTTCTGTTCCGTGCCAAGGATGACAGGGTCTGCCCTGAAAGTGGGCAGGGAGCCAATGTTAGAGAGTTCAGATAAGCAGTCAGACCTTCGAACACTCACCTGCACCATGTGAGAGGCTCTGCGGCTTTCTCTTTGTGAGAACTTGTACAGGGAACCTAACCAGATTCTTATTTGCTAAGCTTTTATTCCTAGCATTACAATTATTTCCATTATTTCTTCTCCAGGGAGTTCAGGAAAACTGGGCATTGCTTCTACTTGCTTCCTGGATTGAAGGTTTGGGATCATTTGTATTTATCAGAATCACTGGACCATAATATTTGTCTATTCTTTCCTTTTGTAATGGTTCAAAAACACCTCTTATTTGACTGGATAAGTGGTATTTAACTCCTGGTGTGTTTTAGGGCCTGAGAAATCAGCTCTTTATTCTAGGGAAATGCAGCTTTAATGCACACATTGCTAAACTTGTGTAAATTCAACCAAACAATATTTTTAGACCAGCTTAAATTATGTAATAGGAAAAAAAAGCAAATTACTTTTCAATTAATTTGATCATTTCTGTTGAAAATGTATAATTGAGTGTTATATAAAAAAGTACATTAAAAAGTACAGCCCCACCCATAAAAAAGTACAATCTCACCCTTCTGAAATAATGTGTCTTATTGGATTAATTTTAAAAATTGAATAATTTCAATAATACTAGATCACCATTCTGAAACATATCTGAACAAAAATTTCCAATTCTTCTCACTTATGAAAATCAGTATATTATAGGAGAAACATTAGTGCTTTTATTGATTTAGTTTCATTAAGTAAACAATGTATTGATACCTAGGGATTGTTTTATCACTTTAGGAAGCAGATTATACAAACCAGTTTTGACATCAACCAAATAAGCCACGAAATTCGTTTTAATGAGAGATATTGGAGAAGGCAATGGCACCCCACTCCAGCACTCTTGCCTGGAAAATCCCATGGATGGAGGAGCCTGGTGGGCTGCAGTCCATGGGGTCGCTCAGTTGGATATGACTGAGCGACTTCGCTTTCACCTTTCGCTTTCACGCATTGGAGAAGGAAATGGCAACCCACTCCAGTGTTCTTGCCTGGAGAATCTCAGGGACGGGGGAGAGCCTGGTGGGCTGCCGTCTATGGGGTCGCACAGAGTCGGACACAACTGAAGAGACTTAGCAATAGCAATGCTAATTATTTATGAGCAGACTTGTCTAGAAGGGATAATAGGTGCTGGTTATTGCATCTCCTTAAAAAAATGCACAAATGTAGACACTCAAATGACAGCATAAACAGGTAAATTAAATCTCTCCAATATTCAGTTGCAATCAAATTGGCCAAGTACATAGTTCACTGAATCATAAAATATTTCCAAGCCAAACCAATAAACAAAGTGTTGAGACACTTGTGTGATTTGCTGTTACTGGTCAGCCACTCAATCATGTCCAACTGTGCGACCCCACAGACTGCAGCACGCCAGGCTTCCCTGTCCTTCCCCAGATACTTGTGTGATTAGCACAGCTGTATCTGGCNACCTCTCATATTTTGGCATCTACAAGTTTAAAAAGACCTGGCAATTTGTGCCATGTTTTTCATGCAAAGGGTCAGAGCTTGCCCGGGGCGCCCATGTATGTTTCCCCTGGGGTTTTGTGCCTTTAATGGAAATTATGCGTATGCATCCAAGGGAAAGATCCCTCCCAGAGGGATTTATCCTGCCTCAATGTGCAAACATAATTCTCATTAAAATTAATAGGAATTGTACACATGCATCTAGAGAAGAAATAGACTCTTAGGTTCAGATCACCTCGTTCTGTTCCGTGCCAAGGATGACAGGGTCTGCCCTGAAAGTGGGCAGGGAGCCAATGTTAGAGAGTTCAGATAAGCAGTCAGACCTTCGAACACTCACCTGCACCATGTGAGAGGCTCTGCGGCTTTCTCTTTGTGAGAACTTGTACAGGGAACCTAACCAGATTCTTATTTGCTAAGCTTTTATTCCTAGCATTACAATTATTTCCATTATTTCTTCTCCAGGGAGTTCAGGAAAACTGGGCATTGCTTCTACTTGCTTCCTGGATTGAAGGTTTGGGATCATTTATATTTATCAGAATCACTGGACCATAATATTTGTCTATTCTTTCCTTTTGTAATGGTTCAAAAACACCTCTTATTTGACTGGATAAGTGGTATTTAACTCCTGGTGTGTTTTAGGGCCTGAGAAATCAGCTCTTTATTCTAGGGAAATGCAGCTTTAATGCACACATTGCTAAACTTGTGTAAATTCAACCAAACAATATTTTTAGACCAGCTTAAATTATGTAATAGGAAAAAAAAGCAAATTACTTTTCAATTAATTTGATCATTTCTGTTGAAAATGTATAATTGAGTGTTATATAAAAAAGTACATTAAAAAGTACAGCCCCACCCATAAAAAAGTACAATCTCACCCTTCTGAAATAATGTGTCTTATTGGATTAATTTTAAAAATTGAATAATTTCAATAATACTAGATCACCATTCTGAAACATATCTGAACAAAAATTTCCAATTCTTCTCACTTATGAAAATCAGTATATTATAGGAGAAACATTAGTGCTTTTATTGATTTAGTTTCATTAAGTAAACAATGTATTGATACCTAGGGATTGTTTTATCACTTTAGGAAGCAGATTATACAAACCAGTTTTGACATCAACCAAATAAGCCACGAAATTCGTTTTAATGAGAGATATTGGAGAAGGCAATGGCACCCCACTCCAGCACTCTTGCCTGGAAAATCCCATGGATGGAGGAGCCTGGTGGGCTGCAGTCCATGGGGTCGCTCAGTTGGATATGACTGAGCGACTTCGCTTTCACCTTTCGCTTTCACGCATTGGAGAAGGAAATGGCAACCCACTCCAGTGTTCTTGCCTGGAGAATCTCAGGGACGGGGGAGAGCCTGGTGGGCTGCCGTCTATGGGGTCGCACAGAGTCGGACACAACTGAAGAGACTTAGCAATAGCAATGCTAATTATTTATGAGCAGACTTGTCTAGAAGGGATAATAGGTGCTGGTTATTGCATCTCCTTAAAAAAATGCACAAATGTAGACACTCAAATGACAGCATAAACAGGTAAATTAAATCTCTCCAATATTCAGTTGCAATCAAATTGGCCAAGTACATAGTTCACTGAATCATAAAATATTTCCAAGCCAAACCAATAAACAAAGTGTTGAGACACTTGTGTGATTTGCTGTTACTGGTCAGCCACTCAGTCATGTCCAACTGTGCGACCCCACAGACTGCAGCACGCCAGGCTTCCCTGTCCTTCCCCAGATACTTGTGTGATTAGCACAGCTGTATCTGGCACTTTTTATGTCTAAGTAATGACTCTGAGGATAAGAAAAAATTCAGAAGGCAAACACAGGGAAGATGAGGTTAACTTTTCAAAACTTCAACTTCATATTCCAAAGTTGACTTCAGGTTGCCAGTAACACCCTTATATCCAGATCCTGTCCCTTTTCCTGCATACACTCCCTTCTGCCATCCTGTAAACTTTGATGTCATTATTATCCTGTTCTGTTCATTACAAACTTTCTTACCTTGCTTGTACTTAATGTCCAGGCTTCAGCTACCATTTCGGTACCAGAGATCCCAAATATATCACATTTAAGCCACTTTTCTAAGTTCTAGATCCTACTGAATTGACTACCTCAAACTCAGTGTGGACAAAGAAGAACTTTCCTTTTCCTGGAGAGTTGTTTATACCTACTTGAACAAATCAGATAAATAATGAAGACAAAGGGGAAAGGGAAAGCCTTGAAAATGCTATTTTCTCTTGCACCATGTTCCTCAGAACACAGGCTGTAAAATGAACTCTATATGCTGTGATAAAGCACAGCGTTCTGAAAGAACGAGGTACATTATAAATGTTGTGTAAACACAGGTATAATTACTTATTTTGAATGAATATGCATCTGCTTAAAATGATTTATTTTAAATTACTTGTGCAAGCTCTTTCTTCCTCTTCAAATTAAACTATCACCCACAAAAATGTATTTTTTGCTGCCATTATGCTCCCACTAAGGAAATGGAGAACTTCTCTGATATTTCCTAACAACAAATGGCCTTTCAGATAATGATTTCTGGATGTGACTGAAGTTGTTTCCTTTCATAAAGCATATGAAGCAAACTCCATGTTTAACCCTATGTCTTTCAGTGTCTGTATAAACACTCTTTTAGTCTCTTGCTGATAGATAAATCAGCAAATATGAATACAAAAGTATCTAAATACGTAATTATCAAATCAGTTAAATTCAGCTGTAGACCAATAGAAGTGAAATATTCAAGTGAACAAGAACTTCCTATGGGTTAACTTTTCTCCTGCATCTTGATTTCTAAATTCATAAAAGTAGAATATAAATTCACATCAGTCAGAAACAACTTCATAAAATGCAGTAACATACAAAAAAAAAAAAGAAATCCCTCTTCATAGCCAATACAACAACATAAAGGTAAATAAAGAACATTTATATTCATGTTTTGCCATAGGCATAAGTCTAGTACCTGAGAACAGTTGATAGCACACATCTGTTTACTAAATGTTTGCCAAATTAATTGATATCACTCCAGTTATTTTGAATACGTATTCAACATTAATGTGAACATAGTGTGCCACTGAATCCTGTGATTTGTTGTTACAAATCCATCTATCCTTTTATCAGCTCTCTCCATCTATCTCATTATTTTCAATAATTACATCATTTTCCACTTTCTTTTTTCAATGGATGAATCATAATTTATTTAATTGTTCTCCTTTATATTGTGCCCAATTTTTTACTACTTTCAGTTCAGTTCAATTCAGTCATTCAGTCGTGTCTGACTCTTTGCGACCCCATGAATCGCAGCACGTCAGGACTCCTTGTTCATCAGCAACTCCCGGAGTTCACTCAGACTCACATCCATCGAGTCGGTGATGCCATCCAGCCATCTCATCCTCTGTCGTCCCCTTGGTTTTCATTGAGCTTGCTTGACTTTTCCTATTTTTATGATACATGTGTTTATCCATTTCTGTGTAAATTTTCAGTTAACCAATATTGATTATATTTTTCTTATTGATTCATGCATGTTCTTCATATATTATGGCTACTAACCTTTGGTGGTTTTACTGCTAGCTTTCTAAGGAGTCTCCATACCATCTTCCATAGTGGCCGCATCAATTTACTTTCCCACCAGCAGTACAAGAGTGCACTCTTTTCTCTACACCCTCTCCAGCATTTATTGTTTGTAGAATTTTTGATGATGGCCATTCTGACTGGCATGAGGAGGCATCGCACTGTAGTTTTGGTTTGCATTTCTCTAATAATGAGTGATGTTGAGATCTTTTCATGTGCTTGTTCAGTTCAGACGCTCAGTCGTGTCCAACTCTTTGCGACCTCATGAATCACAGCACGCCAGGCCTCCCTATCCATCACTAACTAACGGAGTTTACTCAAATTCATGCCCATCGAGTCGGTGATGCCATCCAGCTATCTCATCCTCTGTTGTCCCCTTCTCCTTCTGCCCCCAATCCCTTCCAGCAACAGAGCCTTTTCCAATGAGTCAACTCTTCTCATGAGGTGGCCAAAGTATTGGAGTTTCAGCTTTAACATCAGTCCTTCCAATGAACACCCAGGACTGATCTCCTTTAGAATGGACTGGTTGGATCTCCTTGCAGTTCAAGGGACTCTCAAGAGTCTTCTCCAACACCACAGTTCAAAAGCATCAATTCTTCGGTGCTCAGCTGTCTTCACAGTCCAACTCTCACGTCCATACATGACCACAGGAAAAAACATAGCCTTGACTAGACAGACCTTAGTTGGAAAAGTAATGTCTCTGCTTTTGAACATGCTATCTAGGTTGGTCATACTTTCTTTCCAAGGGGTAAGTGTCTTTTATATTTCATGGCTGCAGTCACCATCTGCAGTGGTTTTGGAGCCCCCCAAAAATAAAGTTTGACACTTTCCACTGTTTCCCCATCTATTTCCCACGAAGTGAGGTGACCAGATGCCATGATCTTCGTTTTCTGAATGTTGAGCTTTAAGTCAACATTTTGACTCTCCTCTTTCACTTTCATCAAGAGGCTCTTTAGTTCCTCTTCACTTTCTGCCATAAGGGTGGTGTCCTCTGCATATCTGAGGTTTTTGATATCTCTCACAGCAATCTTGCTTCCAGCTTGTGCTTCTTCCAGCATTTCTCATGATGTACTCTGCATAGAAGTTAAATAAGCAGGGTGACAATATACAGCCTTGACATACTCCTTTCCCTATTTGGCACCAGTGTATTGTTTCATCTCCAGTTCTAACTGTTCCTGACCTGCATATAGGTTTCTCAAGGGGCAGGTCAAGTGGTCTGGTATTCCCATCTCTTGAAGAGTTTTCCACAGTTTATTGTGATCCACACAGTCAAAGGCTTTGGCAGAAATAGATGTTTTTCTGGAACTCTCTTGCGTTCTCGATGATCCATCAGTTGTTGGCAATTTGATCTCTGGTTCCTCTGCCTTTTCTAAAACCAGCTTGAACATCTGGAAGTTCACAGTTCACGTATTGCTGAAGCCTGGCTTGGAGAATTTTGAGCATTACTTTACTAGCATGTGAGATGAGTGCANTCATTTTTTGAATCTTGAGCTTTAAGCCAATTTTTTCACTCTCCTCTTTCACTTTCATCAAGAGGCTTTTTAGTTCCTCTTTACTTTCTGCCATAAGGGCGGTGTCATCTGCATATCTGAGGTGACTGATATTTCTCCTGGCAGTCTTGATTGCAGCTTGTGCTTCTTCCAGTCCAGCGTTTCTCATGATGGACCCTGCATGGTGTTAGGAGCCTCTATTTCCACAGCTGCTTCCCTGGGCATTGCTGGTGCTTCTGTGCTCCTGTCCCTGCCTGCGCTGCTGGCCGAAACTTGCTAGGTAGGTGCTTGTGTGGGTCCTTCTGTGCCGTGGCGCCTCGTGTGGGCTTCCTTCAGCCCCTCAGCCCACCCTCTGCGTCGCAGGGTTTTGTGCCCCCGTTTCGTCTCACTGCCTGCACTCTTTGTCTTGGAGGTTATTTGTTCTTCTTTTGGCTCTGCCGGGAGGGTTGTGTAGCATACAGCTTTTTATATGAAACTATCATTGTCATTTATAAGTAACCCAAAATTTCCATTTCTTCTTTTCCACTCAGAAATCCGATGTATAAAATAACAAGCAAAAATAAAGGGAAAAAAAGGGGAAGATCAGCTGAGGAGGCAGAGGAATGGGGAAAAGAAATAGCAGAGAAAGCACCTAGAGTGGTGTTACTATTTCTACCATGAGGAAGAACTGTCTTTAGGTAAGAGCTCCTACTAAATTTTGACTCATTATAAGAAAGATCTTTGTGAAATTCAAGGTTGTCCAAAAAATGAAATGAACTGCCTTTTAAGAAAGTGAGTCTCTATTATAAGAGCTGTTCATGCAAAAAAATGAGTGATCGTAAAACAAGGATATTGTGAGAAGGGATTCAAACATGGAGCAGAGGAAATTCCCTGGCCATCCAGTGTTAGAACTCCGTGCTGCCGTTGCTGAGGACCTGGGTTGAAACCCTGGTCAGGGAGTTAAGATGCCCACGAGCTGCACAATGTAGCCAAAAATAAATACATAGGTACATGGAGTAAATTATTTTTAAGATCTTTCTTACCCAGCATTCTATCATACAACTTACTATAAAGTAAGACAAATGGTACAACAAAACTATTTGTAATTCGAGTAAATCCCCCACTGCAATAAACTCGATAGGAGATCAAGAATGCTTTATTGAAATGTAATTGTGTTAAAATTAATAGCTTTCTTAAACCCACATTCCTAATCTGCACGAGTTGTAGAATAAACAGATGAGATAACGTTTCTCTATAGTTTATTAATAAGTCAAAAGAAGAAATTTTTTAATAAAAGAGAAGTATCATAAACATTTTCTTTTTCTTAGTTCCAGAGTCTTCAGCACAGTTTTTCCTGATAGTTACTGATTTGGGGTTAATGGCTGGGATGTTCAAGATGTTGATGGAATCTAAAAATATAGATGCCACCTCAAAACACAGTAAATAAATTATAATCTACTCAACTATAGCTCAGGTAAGAATTATCCACTTTTGCCTTTATTTCTGTCCCTAGACCGTTACTCAAACCAGGGTGTTTTGCTACCCATCCTTTATATGACTTGCTAGTTTCTAGTTTCAGGAAATGAATTGCCCACTTGGGAGACAGACTTCTCTGCATCCAAGTAGGGTATATATAAAAAGATTTGCTGCCTAAGATATTAATTACCTGTTTTAAAACACAATTTCTTTTCTCATCTGTACTGCTATCTCCCATCTTTCTGAAATCTTACTCACTTAGGACAACTTCCTATGCTAAAGTATTGCAGAATCTTTCATCAGATTCTGAACCTAGGGAGCCTGTATAGACTCAACTCCTACCCCTTATTCCCAGGCTCTTCTTGGCTCTCCAGGTCCTGTCTTTCTGTCCCTTCTCTTTTGAGCAACACACCTATAATTTTTACTTAATACAATAAATATTATTTATTGTGCTAAATGGTGCATGGACTGAATATCTGTGTTCCCTCAAAATTCATATATTGAGTCCCTAACCCCCAAGATGGTGGTATTTGAAGATGGGGCCTTGGACAGTATTTGGATTAGATTAGATCATGAGGTTGGAAACTTAATGATGGGATTAGTGGCCTTGGGGGAAAAAAACCTGTCTCTGCCTCTCTCTCCCTCTCCTTTGCCTCTTTATCTCTGGATAGAAACTCACCAAGTCAGGGGCCATGTGATAATACAGTGAGAAAATAGCTATCTATTAGCCAGGAAAAGTCCTCACTGGAGAACAACTTGATCTCGGATTTCTCAGCCTCCAGAACTATGAGAAACAATTTTTTGTCTTTTAAGCCACTCAGACTATGGTATTTTGTTTTAACAGCCCAAGATAACTAAGACAGCAAGTGTGCCAATTATATAAACTATTCTCATGTAGATCCTATGTTGCAGTATCTTGTTTGGTCATTGGGTTTGTCTTTATTTTAAATGAAGGTCTTGATGTCTATGAACTCTGCAACAGCAAAGTTAATTGATTAGTCAATGATGTAATGAACATATTTCTAAAGAAAATGATTAGCAGCAGTACCTCTAACATGAACACAATTACAGAATCTAGAACTTCAAGTGGTATTGCTTTCATTTGAGGACAAAATGAAATGGCTCAGTTCATTCTGGTTGATGGTAGTTTGACCAACTTATTATGAAAATTTATAACTCCAGAATTAATAAACAGATGAAATTTAAAGGCCAGTGTAAAAAATTCCAATAGAAACACCATGTCTCTGGTTTTTAACTAATTGTATGTACATTTCCAGGTGTATCACTCTGGAATGAAGGAGAACTCAGAATACAAATATCTTTTTTTTTTTTAACTTTCTTTCTCTCCGTACATCCCACACTCTCTTTCCTTCCATGCCCCTGTGTCCATAAGTCTGTTCTCCATGTCTGTGTCTCCACTGCTGCAGAATATAGGTATCTGTTTGCACACATCTTTATAGCCCCAGCATTCAGCACAGTTTCAGATACATAATAGACACTCAAAATAGGTTTGTTTTAGTAAGGCACTTACATTTTCTCTGGTATTTTTAATGTATCTATATTCTACTACCACCATTTCTAGCATTCTGTAAATTTCTTCATCTATTCATTCAGTAAATACTTATTTGGCACCTATTCTATTGCCAGACCTTGCTCTATGCACTGAGAATGAAGTAAACAAAATAAAATTTTTGCTGTGACGTACCTTACATTAACTGGGAAAATAATCACCATCAAACAAACGTATTAGAAAGTACAGCATGATGTCAAGCAGTATTAAATACTACCTAGGTAACTAAAGTTGAATAAATAAATATACTATTAAAAATGACAAATAGATGCTATTTTAGATAAGAAAGTGATGTTTGAGCAAGAATCTTAAGAAAGTAACAAAGCAGGTTCTCTGAATAGTTGAGTAAAGAGCTTTCCACCAGAAAGGACGACAAACACAAAAGCTAGAAAACTTGAAGATCATATATTTAAGGAGTAGCAACTGAAACAAGATGAGCGATAAGATGGGAAATTGGGTCAGAATTGTGGATAGATGTCAAGTCACATGGACCTTTTAGGTGATTGTTGGGACTTGAATTTTTCTGATGGGAGTAGAGTTGATCCCCAATAACACTCTATGTTCAAGTGTCCAACACAGTAACTCCATCTTTTGATACATTATACATAATTGGCTCTATTCCTTATCCTGTACATTCAGTTCAGTTCAGTTCAGTTCAGTCGCTCAGTCATGTCCGACTCTGCAACCCCATGAATCGCAGTACGCCAGGCCTCCCTGTCCATCACCAACTCCCAGAGTTCATTCAGACTTGCGTCCATCGAGTCAGTGATGCCATCCAGCCATCTCATCCTCTGTCATCCCATTCTCCTCCTGCCCCCAATCCCTCCCAGCATCAGAGTCTTCTCCAGTGAGTCAACTCTTCACATGAGGTGGCCAAAGTACTGGAGTTTCAGCTTCAGCATCATTCCCTCCAATCCTGCACCTTATTCTTTGTAATTTGCTTATATCCAATAATTTGTTTCTTTTAATCCCTGTCACCCATTTTGTACCTCCTCCTACTCCCTCCCATCTTGTGGGTAACTACTAGGTTGTTCTTTGTATCTGTNATCCTGCACCTTATTCTTTGTAATTTGCTTATATCCAATAATTTGTTTCTTTTAATCCCTGTCACCTATTTTGTACCTCCTCCTACTCCCTCCCATCTTGTGGGTAACTACTAGGTTGTTCTTTGTATCTGTAATTCTACTTCTGTTTTGTTCCATTTGTTTTTTAAATTCCACATAAAAGTGAAAACGTAAAGTACTTCTCTTTCTCTGATTTATTCCACTAAGCAACCATATTGTTGCAAATGGCGAGATAGTATACAAACACTCCTTTTTCGCCACATCCTCACCAACATCCTCAGCTTTTCATTCCTGTGACTGACTAGTATTCCACTGTGTATATATACACCACATCTTCTTTATCCATTCATCCGTAGATGAACACTTCAGTTGTTACCATATTTTAACTATTATAAATAAAACACTGAGAATCAGGGCACCCAAAGCCAGCACTCTGTGACAACCTAGAGAGACAGGGTGGGGAGGGGGAAATTAGAAAATATTTTNTTCTTTATCCATTCATCCGTAGATGAACACTTCAGTTGTTACCATATTTTAACTATTATAAATAAAACACTGAGAATCAGGGCACCCAAAGCCAGCACTCTGTGACAACCTAGAGAGACAGGGTGGGGAGGAGGGTGGGAGGGGTTTCAGGACGGAGGGGTCCATGTATAACCTATGGCTGAGTCGTACCGTGTATGGT
The DNA here is from genome assembly GCA_006410875.1 of Neotragus pygmaeus. Taxonomy (NCBI): domain Eukaryota; kingdom Metazoa; phylum Chordata; class Mammalia; order Artiodactyla; family Bovidae; genus Neotragus; species Neotragus pygmaeus. Next base: position 323,593 of record SJYV01041532.1, on the reverse strand, counting down.
AAAAATCATCAAAATACTGCAATTATCTTCCAATTAAAACAAGTACATTTTTTTAAAATAAAACATCGTGTTTCATGAAAATGAAAGTGGAAGTCGCTCAGTCGTGTCTCTTTGCAACCCCATGGACTATAGAGCCCACTGAATTCTCTAGGCCAGGATACTGAAGTGGGTAGCCTTTCCCTTCTCCAGGGGACCTTCTCATCCCAGGGATGGAACCAGGTCTCCCACATTGCAGGCAGATTCTTTACCAGCTGAGCCACAAGAGAAGCCAATATATCTTTCCAAATTAGTATTTTCTTTTCTTTTTTTGATAAATACATATAAGTGGAATTTCTGGATAATACAGTATTTTTTAAATAATTTTCAAAGAAATCTCTGTACAATTTTTCATGCATGAGTGCATGTTAAGTCACTTCCATCATGTTTGACTCTGTGAGACCCTATGGACTGTAGCCTGACAGAGTCTTGTGGCCATGGGATTCTCCAGGCAAGAATACTAGAGTGTGTTGCCATGCCCTCCTCCAGGGAAGTGAGGGGGTCACTTCCTGACCCAGTGATCACACCTGTGTGTCTTATGTCTCCTGAATCAGCAAGCAGACTCTTTACGACTAGAGCCACCTAGGAAGCCTGCCGTTTTTCACAGTGACTATCAATCTACATTCCCACCAACAGTGTACAAGGATTCTCTTTTTCCACATCTTCGTCAACACTTGTTATTTCTTAACTTTTGATGATAGCCATTTGGACTTGCCTGAAGTGATATTTCATGGGCTTCCCAGGTGGAACTATGGCAAAGAACCTGCCTGCCAAATGTTCAATTCCTGGGTTGGGATGATTTCCTGGGGGAGGAAATGGAAACCCACTCCAGTATTCTTGCCTGGGCAATCTCATGGATGAAGAAGCCTGGTGGGCTACAGTCCATGGGGTCGCAAAGAGTCGGACCCGACTGAGCGACAGAGCATGTGTGCATGAGGTGATATCTCATGCTGCTTTTGATTTGCATTTCCCTAGTGATCAGTGATACTGAACATCTTTTCATGTGCCTGTTGGCCATCTGTATGTCTTCTATAAAAAATATGCCTATTCAATTCCTCTATTCACTTTTTAATCACATTATCTATTCTTTTATTGGGTTATATGAGTGCATGGGGTCACAGAGTCAGACACAACTGAGTGACTAACACTTTTTTATATATTTTGAATATAAACTATGTATCTCACATTTAGTGGGCTGCCTTTTCATTTTGTGGTGATTTCCTTTGCGATGCAAATTTTTAAGTTAAAATTATGTCCCTTTTATTTATGTTTACTTTTATTTCCTTTGAAAATACAGATTTATAAAAAAATATTTCCTAAGACCAATGTCAAAGAGCATACTGTTTCTATGTAATCAAGGAGTTTTATGATCTTCATAGTATTTATCAATACTTGACATTATAATTAATTTTTCTTCTTTTTCTAATTCTTTTTGATGCAAAGCTAGGTTGTTTGAAAGTTCTCTCATTTCTTGAGGTAAGCCTGCTTAAACTTTCCTTTTAGAACTGCTTTGCTGCATCTTGTAGACTTTGGAAAGTTGTGCTCCCATTTTCACTTGTCTCAAAGTATTGTTTGATTTCCTCTTTGATATCTTCATTGATCTATTTGCTTTTTGGTAACATGTCATTTTTTCCTTTCTCTTTTTTTTTTTTTTGTAGTATAATTGACTTCATGTTTCTTACCTGTGTGGTCAGAAAGAATGCTTGATATAATTTCATTTTTCTTAAGACTTATTTTGTGGCCTAGCAATTGTTCTATCCTGGAGAGTGTCAAGTGCACTTGAAAAGAATGTGTATCTTGCTGTTTGAGGACAGAATATCCTATAGATATCTATTTAGTCCCCCTGGTGTAATGTGTCATTTAAGGCTTTTGTGTCCTTATTGATTTTCTATCTAGATGATTTATCCATTGATGTAATTGGGGTGTTAAAGTCCCCTACTATTATTATTATCAATTTCTCCCTTTATTTGTGTTAATATTTATTTACTTGTATACTCAAATGCCCCTACATCAAGTGCATATAGGTTTACAGATATTATATGCTTTTTCTGTCTTGACCCTTGTATCACAATCCATGCTGTAAGTCTTTTGATTGGTGCATTTAATGCATTTACATTTAAGTGATTGTTGACAGGCATTGCCATTTTGCTATTTTCTAGTTGTTTTTTGTACTTCTCTGTTTCTTCTTCTTTTAGCCTCTTTTCTTTTGGTTTGATGATTTTCCTCAGTGTCAAATTTGAGTTCTTTCCTCTTTTTTTTTTTTTGTTTTGATGATAGACTTTTGATTTGTGGTTACCATGGAGTTCATATATATCAACCTATAATTATGTCTACTTGCTTAGTGGTGATGAACTCTTACTTTTTCTTGTCGGGGAAACTATCTCTTTTTCAATTCTAAATGATAATCTTTCTGGGTAAAATATTCTAAAGTGTAGGGCTTTTTTTCTTTCAGCATTTTAAATATTTCATGCCATTCCTTTCTGGCTTGCAAAATTTCTGCTGAAAAACCAGCTAGTAATCTTATGAGGGTATCTTTATTTATGACTCTTTGTTTTTCTCTAAATTCTCTCTTTACCTAACTTTTGCCATTTTAATTATGATATATCTTAGTGGAAATCTCCTTGAGTTCATCTTGTTTGGGACTCTCCATGTTTCCTGGACCTGGATATCTGTTTCCTCCCTCAGATTAGGGAAGATTTCAACCATAATTTAATCAAATATTTTTTATGACACTTCCTCTCTTTTCTTCTAGGACCTCTATAGCAAGATATTTGTTGCCCAAATGTCCCTTAATCTGTGTTCATTTAAAAAATGGTTTTTTACTGCTCTGATTGGGTGATTTCCATTACTCTATCTTCCAGATTACGTGTTCTTAAGTACTTATGTGTTTTTCTGTATCACCTGGGCTGTTATTAATTCCCTCTACTGTATTTTTTTGGAGAAGGTAATGGCACCCCACTCTTGTGCTCTTGCCTGGAAAATCCCACGGATGGAGGAGCCTGGTGGGCTGCAGTCCATGGGGTCGCTAAAAGTCAGACACGCCTGAGTGACTTCACTTTCACTTTTCACTTTCATCCATTGGAGAAGGAAATGGCAACCCACTCCAGTGTTCTTGCCTGGAGAATCCCAGGGACAGGGGAGCCTGGTGGGCTGCCGTCTATGGCGTCGCACAGAGTCAGACACGACTGAAATGACTTAGCAGTAGCAGCAGTGTATTTTTTATTTCAGTTACTATATTCTTCAGCTCTGACTGGTTCCTTTTTACATTTTCTAGTTCTTTGTTAAAGTTTTCACTGTTCCTCTATTATTCTCCAAGTTGAATGAGCATTTTTATTACTATTACTTTGAAATTTTATTGAGTAAATTATAACCATTTCCTTAGGGTTTTTTCCTAGGTTTTACCTTATACTTTCATTTGGAACTTATTTCTCTGTCTTCTCATTTTCTTTGAATTTATGTTTGTCTCATGAAATTGAGTGAAACACTTACAAATTACAGTCTTGAAGGCTTGTCCTTGTTGAGAATGACCTTATGCAGTCCGTTTGTGACCAGTGGCTTTGGTGGGAGAGCTGGATCTGAAGAGGTCACAAGGGGCATCTTCTTCCAGGGCGCTCTGGTGACTGTTGGCTTCTTGGAGCTAAGACTGGAGTCAGAGGGGCTGCAGCCAAAGACAGCTACAGCCCAGGGCTTCTCCTGGGCTCACTGTTCACTGCTGCCCTGGTAGGGGTCAGGATCAGGGTCCAGGGCCCAGAGCCGTATTTCTGAGCTGGTTTCACTTTTCCCTGATGTGCGGCAACAGTTGTGGTCTCTGACTTGTTTATGGGCAGAGGCAGGGCACGAGGGGCTGAGCCACACTTTTAGGCTGGCTCCAGTTTCTCAGGCGCACGCAATGGTGGTCTTCGCCTTTGCAGAGCGAGTTCTGGAGCAGAAGCGCAGTGCTGGCTAGCGGACCTCACAGGGGCAGTGCTGGCAAGCCAGAGCACCAGGCCATCTTCAGTCTGACACCTCTGCTCTAGGATGGGGAAAAAACAAGTCTGTGAGCGTGTTTTTTGAGAGGGGAGTCTAGGTTCCTTTCGACCCTCCGGTAAACCACACTGGTTTTCAAGCTCATCGGGAACTCAGCTTCCCAATGCTAGACCCCAGTGCCAGATACCTAAAGTGGGGCTTGAACCCCACTTCATTATTCATTAGAGAAGATCCTAAGGAACCCCTCTCCTCATTCATTAGAGAGGATCCTCAAGCCTGTGATATCTTTCTCCTCTTCCAAGTCCCCTGCCAGGGATGGATCCCAGATAGATTTTTATCCTCCATTCCTACCAGGCTCCATGTTGTTCTTTCTTTGTATCCTTGGTTGAAGGAGAGCGTTTCTGTAGTCTTCAGGCTATTTTCAGTGAGAGCTGCTCTATACGTAGCTGTAGTTTTGATGTGTTCACGGTGTGTGTAGGAGGGGAGGGGAGTGATAATCTCAGGATCTTCCTACTCTACTGACTTCATCTCACCCTCAGGATTTAAGATTTTATTAAAAGCTGTGGAAAGACTTTTGAATCAGGGAGTGAAGTGTGATTTACACTTTTAACGGATCATTCTGTGTTCTATGAGACTAGATCAGGTGAGTGGTGGTGGGTAGTGGGTGGATACAGGGGACTAAGGCCAGTTGGGAAGCTCTTGCTGTAATCTATAAGAAATAACATTGGCTTGGACCAAGGAATTTGTTGGACATGGTGAACAAAGATTAGATTCAAAAAAATATTTTGTGGATGGACCCAAATTTTGTACTGGAATAAGAATATGGGGGGGAAAAAAAACAAGAGTAAAGGATGACTAAAGTTTATAACTAACTGTTGTGAGAAACATGATAGAGGAACAGATTTCAAGCAAAATACCATGAGCTTAGTATTAGACATATGGTCTACATAGAAAAGTTAGGCACTGGGATAAATGGATCTGGTATACAAAAGTTGTCTAAAAGGGGTCATCTGTTATGGTCTATTAGCAGTGGCCCAAAAGCTAGGTACAGAAAATCTTTCAAGAGTTATTCATGCCAAAGCCCAAGTTCAGGTAAAATGTAGACAGAGAATTGGCATTAAATTTGGCAAGACGTGGTAAATCACTAATGATCTTGGCAAGAGCTGTTTCAAGTGATGGGGACAAAAGCCCGATGAAAGTGGAAACAAGAGGAAAGAAAGTGGGAAAGAAGCAGAAAGAAAACAAGTAAGACAACTCTGTCGCTTTTCCCTTGCTAAATAGGGAGCAAAAAAAAATTATCCATATTTTAACGTTTTTCTGTTTATTTTCTACTGATATGAGTTTGCTAATAGTCTGAATTCTACCTCTTTATTCACCTTTACGTGACCTGATTCTAATATTCAGTGGGTACCCAATGAAAAGATTAAAAGATCACGTGTGCTACCAAGTAACAATGCACTTTATTTATAGGGAAAATGCTAAAGAAGAAACCTCTGGGGCCCTAAACTTATAAAATGAAATATAAAGTATTGACAGCAAAGGCAGAGTTCTTACCGTGGCTGATCTTTGGCAAATCCAATACAAAGATGAACAAATTGCTTTAGATAGCACGTTTTCAAGGAAAGAGCTATGTCACTGATGAGACAGTGTCTAGAAATTGAAGCTTTTCACTATTTGTTTTCTTCCTTCTGCCTTTTTGAAGAGTATTAAGAGTACTCTATGAGAGAATATGGATTTTAGGGGAGAAAAGAGAATGAAACACAAAAAAGTGAATGTTAAATTAAGATAAGGTCTCAACTGCTACTGCTACTGCTAAGTCGCTTCAGTCGTGTCCGACTCTGTGCGACCCCATAGATGGCAGCCCACCAGGCTCCCCCGTCCCTGGGATTCTCCAGGCAAGAACACTGGAGTGGGTTGCCATTTCCTTCTCCAATGCATGAAAGTGAAAAGTGAAAGTGAAGTCGCTCAGTCGTGTCTGACTCTTAGTGATCCCATGGACTGCAGCCCACCAGGCTCCTCTGCCCATGGGATTTTCCAGGCAAGAGTACTGGAGTGGGGTGCCATTGCCTTCTCCAAAGTCTCAAAACCACAAGTAATTTTTCAGAGCATTCTAAATGTGAGGCACTGACCAAGTTAACATGGTACATGTTTATAGAGCAAGCTTATGATCAATAGGGCAAATCATTAAGGGAGAAACTTGATGCAATTTTAAGTTCTATGAATGAGGAAAACAGGTTGCCTCTCAGAGCAAAATTTTTGAGGCATCTAATAATCAAAGAGGCTAGACAAAGCTTCCAGTGAAGATGGTAGTTAATCTGAATCGGAAAGGAAGTGTAGCAGTTGGAAATGTATTAATTAGGCCTTCAACATGACTCAGTTGCCCATCAGTGTTTGCAATGTTCAGAGTCACCAGATTGGTTCTTTTATACTTTTCCCTGGTGAAGGATGTTCGTAAAACCTACTGAGAAAAAAACAAAACACAGAGTAGGTGATAACTACATGCTCCTTTGAGAGACATGCTGATGCTTAAGACAGGAGAAAATGCATTAATTTAATGCTACTGTGAAAACAGAGACCAAAGCATACTCTTTCTAATTTAACTGTGAGTAACCTTTTCTCTGTTTATAGTTGTGATACTTCTTTGTCTTCACTGAAGACTTTTCTTTTTGTCAGTCAGGTAATATAATCACCTCCTTTTGTGTGATAATCAGATAATTAATTTGGTAACAGTTCCTGTCCTGTTAGGCTGTTAATTGGATGTCTGTGAATCATATGTCTCGCAACCTGTGAAGAAAGTGAATATGTGCTGGTTTTAAAAGGGCATGGAAGCTCTCCTGATTTTGACTCCTGATTATTATTTTAAAAATACTGCTTTTTAAAATATAGCTTGAGTGACTTCCCTGGTGATTTAGTGGTAAAGAATCCACCTGCCAATGCAGGAAACACAGGTTCCATCCCTGGTGGGGGAACTGAGGACCCAGGTGCTGCAGGGCAGCCAAGCCTATGCACTACAGCTACTTACCCTGAGCACCACAACCAGAGAGCATACACGCTCCGGACACCGCATGCCACAGCTAGAGAGAAGGGCGCATTCCCCAAGGAAGAGCCCGCGTGCCACGAGGAAAGGTCTCACGTACCAGCAACTAAGACCCAGTGCAGCCAAAAAATAAACATTTTTCTTTTAAGTTGACAGAAAAGAACAGTATCCAATCATACAAATGGTTGCTTCTGTTGAAAGCAAAGAAGGGGTGAGTTGTGTGGATGGATGATGGTTAAAGAGGACTTGGCTTTACATATAAAGTCTCATTTTCTTTTTAAAAAAAAAAAAGGACTGGAAACCAAGATGGTTAATAGTTGTTGATTCTGGAAGGTGGGCATGAGGGCTTTATTGTACTGTGAACTTTATTTTTCTATTTCTCAAAGTAAAAATTATAATGTTTTTAAAATGAAAGAGCTACATTATCAGAACTGATGACTGGAATTTTGCTGAATGAGAAGCAAACAAGCAAAATGTCTTTGGCATATGTAGATTTGGGCAAACGTTGTGAATCAGTAGAAGATACATGTGACCAAGCCAGGCTAGGTTCTCCTGTTGAGTCTATGCAACATTCAAATGTATTATAAAGCTCCTTCTTGCACCAGTATCTTTGCACATGTCTAAATTCATGCCTTCCACTGCATATCCCACCCCTGAAGACACACATCCAACTAGCTCTCACTCATCCTCTAGTTCAATTCAGTCGTTCAATTGTGTCTGACACTTTGCGACCCCATGGACTGCAGCATGCCAGGCCTCCCTGTCCATCACCAACTCCCGGAGTTTACCCAAATTCATGCCCATTGAGTCAGTGATGCCATCCAACCATCTCATCCTCTGTCATCCCCTTCTCCTCCTGCCTTCAAACTTTCCTAGCATCAGGGTCTTTCCAAAGAAATCAGTTCTTCACATCAGGTAGCCAAAGTATTGGAGTTTCAGCTTCAACATCAGTCCTTCCAATGAATATTCAGGACTGATTTCCTTTAGGATGGACTGGTTGGATCTCCTTGCTGTCCAAGGGACTCTCAAGAGTCTTCTCCAGCAATCGTCTTCCAGGTCCCAACTCAAACACCACTTCCTGGAGAAGTGTCCCCGACCCCACCACCCCCCACCACATCAGTTAATGCTCTTCACTTGTGTTTATTTGTTCTCCCTCACTAGAGTCTATATTCCATGGGGGAGATTTTCCGGTTTCTCAAATCAAACTGCTTGAGGTAACACTCATCACCTTTCTATCACCTCCCATACTCAATTGTCAGAAATCCTATTGACTCCACCTCAAAAGTGTTGGGACCTAACAAACGCCATGATAGGCTTCAGGAACTAAGGTAGGACTCACAGGAAAAGCTGAGTCATTGCCCAGTGTGGTCATCCCCGCAGATGCCAGGACTTGTTCAATTAGCATACTCCCTGTAACCTGGTCTGAGTTTATCAAGACGTAAAAGACATCCCCCCGTAGCCAATAAAGATTAGCCAATTAGTAAATACCAGGAAAACCCTGTAGCCAAACCCCTGCAGCCAATCAGTCCTTGCCAACTCCCTGTCTTTGTTCTAAACCTAGAAATACTGCTATAAATCTGGGCTCGGGGCTCTCTTGCCTCACTCCACCGTGTTGGATGTGGCAGAGCACCCTAACTCGAGTTAGCAATAAAC
>SJYV01041532.1:266218-286993 GCA_006410875.1 Neotragus pygmaeus | reverse complement strand
CTGTGCGACCCCATAGACGGCAGCCCACCAGGCTCCCCCGTACCCGGGATTCTCCAGGCAAGAATACTGGAATGGATTGCCATTTCCTTCTCCAATGCATGAAAGTGAAGTCCCTCAGTTGTGTCTGACTCTTAGCGACCCCATGGACTGCAGCCTACCAGGCTCCTCTGTCAAGTAGTAATGATGAGGATACCAATTTGCTTGTTAGGTGCAAGGAAGCTAGTTAAGCTGAGTTCAAATCTCAGCTCTCTTACTGCCCAAGTGAATTTAGGCAAGTCAGGAAAACACTTTGAACCTTAGCTTCTCATCTGTTTAGTAAAGACGGTAGTTGCCATCTTATATTTAGTGCTTACCCTGTACCAGGTTCTATGCTGAGTACTTTTTAACTTATCTTCTATAAACATCATACCTGCCTTATAGAGGTCATCCCCATTGAACACATAAGGAAACTAAGGCACAGAGGATTACATTATTGCCCAAATTCACAAAACTACCCACCGATAGAGCCGGATAGTCTGGAACTCGGACTCCGCTCTTAATCACCACAGTTACGTAACTCTCCAACCTTATACTTTTTTGTAAAGGCTAATGAGATAATGTCCATCCTAGCACCTGGTGCAAATGAAGACCTATTGTGCCCATGTAAATGTTTGCAGTCTATGTCTGAGTCAGTGTTCACAGCAGTTCTGTTCCACTCTGGTCACTTCCTTCAGGTTGCTGAGTTTCAGCTTATCCTGGCAGCTGATAATTTTTNCGGCTTGCTGCAACCAGAGGAAAGCCTGCCCAGCAGCGCAAACCCAGCCCAGCCATAATTAAACAAATACAGCTTAAAAGGAAATGTCATGGTAACTACGCCACAGGATGGAGGTGGAAGCTAGTACTATGGTGGTAATCATTTTGGAATTTAGAAATGCAACAAACAAATCAGCATAGTGTATACCTTAAACTTATGCAATCTTATACGTCAGTCACATCTCAGTAAAGCTGGGGAAAAGAAGAGAGGTCAAATGAGTAGCTTTTTCCTGACCAAAATGAAACTAAATAAAAATCCAGTTATATTTTGCCACTAGTAGACCTATTATAAAAGAAATGCGGAAGGTAATTCTTTAGGCAGAAGGCAAATTATTCTAGAGAGAGGACTGCAGTTACAGAAATAAATGAAAACATCAGTGAAATTACTAAACATGTGGCTACATCTAAACGAAGGTTGGCTACAGAAAACAATAACATTTAGTGGGTTTATTTGTATAATCGTGTTTGTGCGTATATGCGTATTATGTTTGGGTACATACGTGTCGGTGTCATATGAAAGGAGAGTGAGAGACCAGAAGAAGGAAGTGGAGGAAGAGGAGAAGAAGGAGGAGAGGCAGGGGGAGAGGAAGAAGAGGCAGAGCAGAGAAGAGGAATATTAGAACTGAAAAGCAACAGCAGAAGATAGAATCAACGGAATTTTGTTTGGGAGATTTGAAATTTCCAGAGAAACCACTGATAAGAAGATAAAATGAATATACAAATTACCAAATAATAGAGGACAAAATTAGAAAACCAATAGGCATAATTTGAGTGTCATTCAAAGCAGTTCAGCCGCTGTGATCAATGGCCTCGACAGGCCTCTGGCCTAACGCTGCTGAAACACTCCAATGGGCTTGATGCGCTTGGGTGATAGTCCTTACAGTCATTCAGTGAGCCAGATCGCTTCCATCTAGTAGTTAATGCCGTCTTCAGCTTGTGGCTCCAAATTTACCACAGAAACAGGAAAAAGCATGGAGGATGGAGCATGGAAGATTTTAGAGATCAACCCTTAGACAATGCACATCAATCAAATTCTTATTTTATTAACTAGAACTCAGTCCCCATACCCTAATCTATCTACAAGGCGCCTGGGAAGTGTAGTTTGTGTGTCTGGAAAGAACATGAAACTGTTTTGGTAAGCACATGATAATGTCTTAGCCGCAACAGAATACGTATGAGAGGGTAATGGTTAAGAAAACAAATAATCTGAATTTACATCATGCAAAATGCTGGACTGGATGAGGCACAAACTGATATCAGTAGCTGGGAGAAATATCAGTAACCTCAGATATGCAGATGACACCACCCTTATGCCAGAAAGAGAAGAAGAACTAAAGAGCCTCTTGATGAAAGCGAAAGAGGAGAGTGAAAACGCTGATTTGAAACTCTGCATTCAAAAAAGCAAAGATCATGGCATCTGGTCCCATCACATATGGCAAATAGAAGGGGAAACAATGAAAACAGTGACAGACTTTATTTTCTTGGGCTACAACAAAATTGCTGCGGATGGTGACTGCAGCCATGAGATTAAACAATTGCTTGTTGGAAGAAAAGCTATGACAAACCTAGACAGCCTATTAAAAATCTCAGACATTAGTTTGCTGATGAGGGTTTGTAAAGTCAAAGCTATGGTTTTTCCAGTAGTCATGTATGAATGTGAGAGTTGGACTATAAAGAAAGCTGAGCGCCAAATTGATGCTTCTGAATTGTGGTATTGGAGAAGACTATTGAGAGTCCCTTGGACTGCAAGGAGATCCAACCAGTCCATCCTGAAGGAAATCAGTCCTGAATATTCATTGGAAGGACTGATGCTGAAGCTGAAACTCCAGTACTTTGGCCGCCTGATGCCAAGATCTGACTCACTGGAAAAGACCCTGATGCTGGGAAAGATTGAAGGCAGGAGAAGCAGATGACAGAGGACAAGATTGTTGGATGGCATCACAGACTCTATGGATATGAGTTTGAACAAACTCTGGGAGATGATGAAGGACAGGGAAGCTTAGTGTTCTGCAGTCCATGGGGTGCAAAGAGTCGGACACGACTGAGCGACTGAACAACAGCGTCTGTTTTTTAGAAGTAATCACTGCTTTTAAAATTCTTCATGAGAACATATAAAACAAAAGGGAAATTTTGATTGTACTGGTTTTAAATTTTTCTTTATTTGTGGCCAGATGAGAATACATGTAAATATGGAAACATGTAATTATCTGAACACCATAATTCTGGTTTAGCACCTCATTGTTTAACCTTGAAGAAATCTTTTTTATTTTTCCTGAACTATCTTTTCATCTGTAAAAAGATGAGGGTACCACTTGCCTTTTCTACTTTTCAACACTATCAGGATCAGAGATGTATACTTAAAGTAGAAGCATTTTGAGAGTCTGAAGTGCATTTTAAATGAACATTATCATGATGACCACCTCGATCTAATGCAAAGACAAGGAATTTTGAATTGTTCTACATACTGAACTGAATTGTGTAAACTCATTATAGAACACAAGTTTGGAAGGATTTTAGAGGTTATTTGGAGCAATTCTATCACTTTATAGTCAGAAAATTGGAAAAGGAGTAAGACAAGGCTGTATATATATTGTCATCCCGTTTATTTAACATACGTGCAGAGTACCTCATGTGAAATGCCAGGCTGAATGAATCACGGGCTGGAATCAATATTGCTGGGTGAAATAGTCAACATTAGATATGCAGATGGTACCACTCTAATGGCAGAAAGTGAAGAGGAACTAAAGAGCCTCAGTGAAGGTGAAAGAGGAGAGTGAAAAAGATCATTTGAAACTCTACATCCAAAAAACAAAGACCATGGCATTGGGTCCCCTCACTTCATGGCAAATAGAAGGGGGAAGAGTGGAAACTGTGACAAATTTTATTTTCTTGGGCTCCAAAATCATTGCAGTTAGTGATCGCAGCCACGAAATTAAAAGACGCTTGCACTTTGGAAGGAAAGCAGTGACAAACCTAGACAGTGTATTAAAAAGAGACATTACTTTGCTGACAAAAGTCCATGTAGTCAAGCTATGGTTTTGCCAGTAGTCATGCATGGATGTGAGAGTTGGACCATAAAAAAGGCCGAGCACCAAAGAACTGATGCTTTTGATTTGTGATACTGGAGAAGACTCTTGAGAGCTTGTTGGACAGCAAAGAGATTAAACTAGACAATCCTAAAGGAAATCAACCCGGAATATTCATTGAAAGGACTGATGAAGCTGAAGCTCCAGTACTTTGGCCACCTAATGAGAAAAGCCAACTCATTGAAAAAGACCCTCATCCTGGGAAAGAGTGAAGACAAAAGGAAAAGAGGTGGCAGAGGACAAGATGTTAGTTAGCATCAGTGACTCAAAGGACATGAATCTGAGCAAACATAGGCAGATGGTGAAAGACTGGCATGCTTCAGTCCATGGGGTCACAACAAGCCAGACACAGCTTAGCAACGGAACAGCAACAACAGATACAAAACTTTAGATCTAGAGAGATAAAGAGCCCACCTAGGATCACGTTGTTCTCCGAGAACAGAACCAAACCTCGAAGACCATTTAAAGTTTCAGAGGTTCCCAGTGAAGAATCCTATAAGTTTCACAACTCAGTTCCTTCAGATATTAATTTAATAAATCTGAAAGGAGGCTGGCAAATCTGCTTTAAAAACAAAAGTAAATCAATTAGTGGCTCAAAAGGAAGCTGAAGGGTTGATTCTACACGGCAGAATAGAAGGACATACGCTCATATCCTCCTGCGAGAGCACCTTGCAACTAGCTGTTGAACACTCATCCACAGGAGGACACTCCTGTGCACCAAAGACAGTATCCCATGGCCAAAGGCAGGGCTCCTCAGGTAGCTCGGTGGCAGAAAGTCCACTGCCGATGCAGGGGATGCAGGAGACAAGGGCTGAATTCCTGGGGTGGGAAGAACCCCTGGAGAAGGGCGTGGCAAACCCACTCCAGTATTCTTGCCAGGAAAATGCCATGGACAGGGGAGACTGAAGGGCTACAGTCCATGGGGTAGCATAGAGTCAGATTAGTTCAGTTCAGTTCAGTTCAGTCACTCAGTCGCATCCAACTCCCTGCGACCCCATGAATTGCAGCACGCCAGGCCTCCCTGTCCATCACCAACCCCTGGAGTTCACTCAAACTCACGTCCATCAAGTCAGTGATGCCATCCAGCCACCTCATCCTCTGTCGTCCACTTCTCCTCCTGCCCCTAATCCCTCCCAGCATCAGAGTCTTTTCCAATGAGTCAACCCTTCGCATGAGGTGGCCAAAGTACTGGAGTTTCAGCTTCAGCATCAGTCCTTCCAACTAACACCCAGGACTGATCTCTTTTAGGATGGACCAGTTGGATCTCCTTGCAGTCCAGCTTAGCAAATGAGAATATGTGCTTGTCCAGAGACAAGGGAGAAGCTAGGAACGGTAGACAGGAGGGGTGCTGTCACAATAAAATCAAATCCCATACGTGCTGGGTTAAGGGAGAAGCTAGGAGATGGTAGACAGGAGGGGTGCCGTCACAATAAAATCAAATCCCACACCTGCCGGGCTGGTGACCCAGAAACTGGAAAACAATAACACGAAAGAAGCTCTCCCACTGTTGTGAAGATACTTAGCCCCACATCAGGCTTCACAGCCTGGGGATCTGGCAAAAGGGCTAGGAATCCCCAGGGAGTCTGACTCTGAAGACTAATGGGACCTGATGACAGGATTTCCACAGGACTAGGGGAAACAGTAACTCCACTCTTATAGGGCACAAAAAAAAATCTTGCCCACGTTAGGACCCAGGGAGAAGGGGCAGTGACCCCACAGGAAACTGAATCAAGCCTACCTGTTAGGAGGCCTGTTGGAAGGTCTCCTGTGGAGGCATGGGTCTGCAACGGCTCTCCACAGGGAGAGGGCATCGGCAGGAGCAGTCCAGGGAGGAGTGCCCTGGTGTGGGCCCTCTTCAGTTCAGTCACTCAGGTGTGTCCGACTCTTTGCGACCCCATGGACCGCAGCACGCCAGGCCTCCCCTGTGCATCACCAACTCCTGGAGCTTGCTCAAACTCATGCCCATTGAGTCAGTGATGCCATCCAGCCAGCTCATCCTCGGTCGTCCCCTTCTCCTACTCTAAACATTTCACCACCTCAGGGTCTTTTCCAATGAGTTGACTCTTCGTATCAGGTGGCCAAAGTATTGGACTTTTAGCATCAGTCCTTTTGATCAATAGTCAGGGTTGATTTCCTATAGGACTGACCTGTTTGATCTCCTTGCAGTCCAAGGGACTCTTTTCTCAAATACCACAGTTCAAAAGCATCAATTCTTCAGCACTCAGCCTTCTTTATGGTACGGCTCTCACATCTGTTCATGACTACTGAAGAAACAATAACTTTGACTATAGAGACCTTTGTCGGCAGGGTGATGTCTCTGCTTTTTAATTCCCTGTCTAGGTTTGTTGTAGTTTTTCTTCCAAGGAGCAAGTGTCTTTTAATATCATGGCTGCAGTCACCATCTGCAGTGATTTTGGAGCCCAGGAAAATAAAGTCTGTTACTCTTTCCATGTTTTCCCATCTATTTGCCATGAAGCAATGGGACCAGATGCCATGGTCTTCATTTTCTGAATATTGAGTTTTGAGCCAGCTTTTTACTCTCCTCTTTCACCTTCATCAAGAGGCTCTTTAGTTCCTCTTGCCATTTTGCCTTTAGGGTGGTGTCATCTGCGTATCTGAAGTTATTGATATTTCTCCTGGCTACTTAATTCCAGCTTGTGATTCATCCAGCCTGGCATTTCTCATGATGTACTCTGCACAGAAGTTAAATGAGCAGGGTGACAATATACAGCCTTGACGTACTCCTTTTCCTATTTGGAACCAGTCTGTTGTTCTGTGTCCAGTTCTAACTGTTGCATTTTGTTCTGCGTCCAGGCTTCTCAGGAGACAGGTAAGGTGTCTGGTATTCCCATCTCTTTCAGAATTTCCCACAGTTTGTTGTTATCTGCACAAAGTCTTTAGCACAATCAATGAAGCAGAAGCAGATGTTTTTCTGGAATTCTCTTGTTTGATGATCCAGCAGATTTTGGCAATTTGATTCCTGGTTCCTCTGACTTTTTAAAATCCAGCTTGTGCATCTTGAAGTTCTCAGTTCACGTACTGTTGAAGCCTAGCTTGAAGGATATTGGGCTACCTTGGTAGGATGTGAAATGAGTGCATTTTTATGATAGTTCAAGCATCCTTTGGCATTGTCATTCTTTGAGACTGGAGTAAAAACTGACATTTTTCTGTCCTTTGGCCACTGCTGAGTTTTCCAAATTTGCTGGCATATTGATTGAAGCCTTTTAACAGTATAATCTTTTAGGATTTGAAATAGTTCAACTGGAATTCCATCCCCTCCACTAGTTTTGTATGTAGTGATGCTTCCTCAGGCCCACTTGACCTCACATTCCAGGAAGTCTGGCTCTAGGGGAGTGAGCACACCACCATGGTTATCCGGGTCATTGAGAACTTTTTTATACAGTTCTGTGTATTCTTGCCACTTCTTCTTGCTCTCTTCTGCTTCTGTTAGGTCCTTACTGTACCTTTATTGTGCCCATCTTTGCATGAAAAAGTGTTCCCGTGGTATCTCTAATTTTCTTGAATAAATCTCTAATCTTTCCCATTCTATTGTTTTCCTCTATTTCTTTGCTTTGTTCACTTAGGAAGGTTTTCTTGTCTGTCCTTGTCATTCTTTGGAACTCTGCATCCAGATGATATATCTTTCCTTTTCTCCTGTGCTTTTTGCTTCTTTTCTTTTCTCACCTATCTGTAAGGTCTTTTCAGAAAATCATTTGCCTTGTTTCTTTTCTTCTGGGGGATGATTTTGATCATCGCCTCCTGTACCATGTTATGAATTTCTATTCTTGAAATATTCATTTCTAGTCACATTTTTATTTCTGTGCTCTCATTTCATTTGTTTGTATTTTCCAGTTTCTCTATCTCTTTGTTGTTGTTCTTTCTCAAGCCTTTATCAAAAGTAGTAGAAAAACGTGTGTGTGTGTGTGTATTTATATATGTATATAGTATGTAGAATATAATATGCATATCTTAGAAAACTTAAAAATTTTTGACTAGTTAAAAAATGTATGACATTTTGGTCCCACTCTTTTGACTAAGTGTCAGGGGACGCACACTGACTGCCACCACCCACCCTGGCCAGGTTCCGCAGTCACCATTTGCGTGAGTTATTTTACGACGTCAGGTCTTAGTAAGGAACAGGGAAGTAACAAGCCACTAGCAACTGGAAAAGTTCAGGAAAAGTCAGAAGGAGATGACGCAAGTCGGACCACCTCTGAGAATCCTACTCGCTGGCATCCAAGTAGGATTGAACAATGCCTAGCCAGCAACGCCTAGCAGTGCTCAGCATAGCCGAGCAATGCCTGTGCCATCAGGAAAGACCCAGAGTCGGAAGGACTGGCCAGAGAAAACGTGGAAACGAATCTCATCACCAGAAAGCCCAAGGCATCGGGCACGTAGCAGAGAGGTTCTTCTGAGTTCTCTGACCCTACTGCTCTCCATCTCTGCGACCCTGCCCAGTGAAGTCTCTTGCTCTGTCAGCTCGTGTGTCTCTGGACATCCCGTCTCCCCGTGTTAGACAAGAGCCCACTCTCAGGTCCTGGAAGGGGTCCCCATTCATAAGGATGAGTAATGCTGCGTTTCTAATTTATCCTCACTGAAAACTCTATTATAGTTCCATTTATTCTGGCATCTAGTATTACTGCTAAAATTCTAGAAGGCTTATTATCTTAGTGATTTGAAAAAAAAATTTTGAATGAAGCTTGAAACTTCTAATCCAGTTCTGAGGATACAAAGAAATATTGTGTTGCAAAAAAAAAAAAAAAAGGCAGAAAATTAACATGTGATACAGTATGATTAACTAAAGTACAGGATTTGCTCAAATTTCAAAAAAACCCCAAAACACAGGAACTTGAATTTTGGATTATTTTAGCCACCTTTAAAAATGAGAATATGGGTATTATTCTGAAAATTTTCTCCTTCAAAACACAACTCCTTGTTCTTCTGAGAAGAGCAGCAGGCCAGCCCTCTACCCATCTTTCGCAGAACAGCTTAATGACAGTCAGCATATATTTAGCCAATTGACAGATTATGTGTGAAATCTGTAATTAGACAGCTAATCTTTTTTTAAAGAAATATGTTATATTTCTAAGTGCTAATATGTACATTTTCAAGAGACTAAATGCTAGGTGACACCTCTGAGTTTCTTAACTTTTTTCCCTAGAAAGAGCAGTTTAGCTGGCATAGAAATTTAGCAGAAAATGAAAATATTTGTCACTTTCAGGAAAATAGCATTTTGGGGATTGAGAAATATAAGACTAGAGAGAAAAAAAAAGACCACTGTATCAAGAGGATACACATATATGGGCAATCCATCTTCTTTCTCACCTTTATATAGTACCTAATTTTTACAGTTAGCAGTTAGATCAATCCAGGGGCCTACAGCCTTACATTTGTGAATGAAGGAAACTGCTCCAAGGGAAAATAATTGGATCTGGACTCTGTGTACTTGTTAATGGGAGGTGATTAAGGGAAGTCAGAGAGACATTCTGTAAAGGGAAGTAAGTGTTTTGAAGGATGGGATTTTTGCTTTTTTGTTTGGTACTGAGGGGAAGGTTTAAGAGTTGAAACATCTTCACTTGGGTGGGGTGTGAGGGTGTATGCTCAGACCTGAAGGTATGTGATTGAGAACCAATAGAAACAATAATCACATTTGCCTTATTGGGCTACTTTTTCTAGAACATCTAAGCAGAAATGATTTGTACCTTTTTTTTTTTTCTTTTTCCTTTTTCTTTCTTTTTTGAGAGAGGAAGTAATTTTTAAAACCCTTAACTCTGAGGTCCTCTTTCTCAGAAAGTATGAAAAGAAGAGATCAGTAGAATAACCTTGATTTTTTTTTTTTCCTGACCAGGTTAACAGTCATGAGTTAGCAGTTAGTTGTTTTCCAGCATTTGGCCAATTCCCTTCTAAGGAAATAGAGATAGTTTCCACCAGTCCAGGTGTTTAGATTCGTGAGCCCACAGGGAGAGCTCAGATTTCAGTAGACAGCCATGGCCCTTCGGCATTCAGTTCCAGACCGTCTTGCTCTTAGGATTAGATCTAAGTGGAACGGAACTTAGACACTCTCTTTAATTTTTTTCTACCCTTGGATTTGCCTTGACAAGCTTAGAAATAAGATTTTCACTGCTGACCCCTGAGACTTGAATTGTGACTTCTGCAGGGGTAAGGGAAGCTCTAGCAAGACCCTTGAGACTGGACCAGACTTATGTTAACTCAGACCACCAGGGTTCCAATCCTGCATCTGCCATTTATGAGCTGTGAGGCCTTAGACAAGTTACTCCAGCTCTGGGCTTGGTTTCCTAGGGGCATAATAGTACTTCTCTTGTACTGTTGTTTTAAGAGTGCATGAAGTAATACCTGGAAAGTGCTAGTTAGAACATACTTGGCACCTAGCATGAAGTATGGTGGAAGGGGCCATTCACCATATTTGCAAATATTCTTGTCCGCTCAGGAAGGTATTGGGATCAAGTTGCAGATTTCGATTTCGAGAGGCCATCATGATTTGCGTGAGAAAAATCTCACTAACATCACACGCAAGAAAGAATAAACTAGCTTCTTCAAAGTCTTCTTAGTAAGACCCAAAAAGTAGTGCAGAACATAGGGAGTGAGGAAAAGGGTCCCCTCAGTTGGATTTCCCATCAGCCTACTGGGATAAGGACTAGGAGTCAGATCTAATTTGACTTAAAGAAAATGAAGATGTGAAAGAAAATTCACACTCTGTATGGATAGGCATACACATATATTTAGCTTTTCAAGTATATTGTATAAATGTACATGTACTTACATTTTTCACTCGTGTGCTTGTCTGTGTGGGGATATATACCTACATTTTGTATAAAAAAAAAAACAACTACATCCAAAGTGGCCATAAATGTATTATCTAGCTCTCAGTTTTACCTCCTATGAGAGTCAGTTTAGTGGGTAGGGCAAAATCTTTAAAAGAATGACATGGCCTGAGGACATGATATAAACTGATTTAGAACCAAATATCTCCAGGATGGCTGACAATACTTCCCCTAGACCTTGAGCCTCAGCACATGCTCACTGTAACACATCAACAAGCTAAATGACACACCCACAGGCACCGTGATAGTGTCAAGGCTGACTATAAAGGTCAAAAAGTGACTATGTCCCAATTCATGGAAATCCCCAGTCTCCTCCCCCCAAATAGCTGTAATAATCTTCTCACTCACCCACCCCGATAAAAACTGCCAAGCCCGTTCCTTGGTGCTGCCCTCAGCCTCTGAGCTGGCCCCACACTGTCTGTGGAGTGTGTTTCTAAGTAAATCCTCTTCTTACCTATCACTTTGTCTCTCACTGAATTCTTTCCAGAATGAGAGATCCAGAACCTGAACTTCATTAAGTCCTGACACCAGGTGTGTGATCTCAGTAGAAAGACTGTGGGTTCAAGTTCCAGTCTGAGTCACATGTCTTCAGTAGTATTTCCGCGGCTGTTAGCACAATGATGTGTATGTAGTATGTGCCATTAAATTTTGGAGTAAATGGCTTACAAAGTGAAAATTGTAATCATAGTACAATGCGCCATAAAAACCATGTATCTTTTCCTATGTGTCATCACTCCATTCTCACCGCTTATGTCTTTTAAATTTCCCATTTTAAAGTTAATAATGATAATATTATAGCTATAGCTAACAGAAAGAATCTGCTCTTGATATAGGGCAAGCTGGGATAGGGCAAGGTTTCAGGTGTAGGATGGAGAGTCAAGGCAAATGAAAAGACCACTGTATTTGCAGTCCTATCTACTGATCAAGAAATCTCCGAAGTATTTAGGTTTCCCATAACTTAAAGAAAGTTGTGTGACTTAAGGTCACTCATTTATTAAAAAGGAATTCAGTTCTAGGTTTCATAGATTATCAAGAGATCTTTCTTTCCGCTGTACTCTCTTTATAGAGACAACACTGAACACCAGGATAAAACCTGGAAAACCTTCCAGAAATGGTCAGAATTCCCAAGGTACTCATTTCATCGTTAATCATCAATGTTAATTTACACTTTCCCTTTGCTCACATCGGGAAAGTATTTGCAGTCAGTTTAAAACGGCTTTATTTTTTCAAAAGCCCCATAATGTTATTTTGCTGTGAAAAGTCCGGGTCACTTTGTGAGGGGTTTCCATCTGAGCAAAGCTGTCCACACACCTTGCCACCCTGACCACAGCCGATTGGATCAGATGGGCCCCTGACCCATCCTCCAGCTAAAGAAGCGGTTTGGCTTTAAAATGACCATGACTGATTCCATCAGTCTCTCTGTCTCTGCATTTTAGAACAGTATATATTAGGTCACAGGCGAACAGGAGCTGGAAGACAGACCTGACGGTAAACAGAAGCCATGACTTATTCGAACTCACAAAACAGCCAAAGCGACGGGTAAGCAGGATCTGTGGAGCAGAGAGGACGAGAAGCTAATGATAGTTGGTAATGAAAGGAGCACAGGAATGAGGGGCAAGCCCAGGGCTGTGACAAGGGCAGGGTGTTCAGGCAGGAAGCCCGCGGTGCATCAGGACAGGCTTCGAGGAAGAACAGAGAAATAATCTGATCACTGCAGGTACTGATACAGTCTTCCCTGTGAGACCTAGGTAGCTTCTATTGATAGCGTCCTGCCCTCTGCTTGTCCACTTATATCCTTACAGTGAACGCCCATAAACCAAGTGAAATAACCTGAGGGTGTTTCTATTTGTTGCACTTTGATCAAGCTTCATACATTGGCTTACAATTTTATAGAAAACACTTACAAGGTCTAATCGACAGCTGACTGTCACTCATGAGGTACATCTAGAGACACTACTCAAGGGAGCTCCCTGGTGGCCTAGTGGTTAGGGTTCTGGGCTTTCACTGAAGTGGCCGTACTGAGTCCTTGATCAGGGAACAGAAATCCTGCAAGCAGCAATCGTGAGGCAAATAAATAAATCAAATAACAAGACACTGCTCAAACTGCTTCTATCGTCAAAATAACTCTCTGGTAAAAGTGGGTTTCAAAAACTAAAAATTTAAAACTACATTTATGTAGACAAAAAGAGCTTTAATTGGGTAACTATCAGATTCCACTATCTAAATGAATTTCCCACTTCATTAAAATAACAATGACTTAAACTTCAAAGCAAACTCAGCCCGTTGTTTACCCTGCCACTCTAAGCACGTCTTGTAAGATATCTAGATTTTTTGTTAGACATATGTTACTGAGCTTAATTTGTCTTTGTTCCTTTTAAAAGTCTTGATTCACAGAGAACAGGAATGCTTTGAATCTGCTTCCTAACACAATACCTGTGTGAAGAAATGTCTAATCTTGACTGGGTATGAATACATGGAACACACAAATAAATGTGAAGATGTTCAGAAGAGGCTAGAGGAAATTGGAATACCAAAATGCTCTAAGGGAATTGTGGAATATTTATGAAAATACATGGTTTATTTTGAAATGCAGATGTCTCAGGACCTGGAAATGTAATCACAGCAATGAAAACTGTCTTTAATAAATCTTCTTAATTAAAATCTATTGTTGAGAAAAAAATATAAATCCTCCTGCAATATTAGAAATAGGAGCAAGAAATGGGGAAAGTATGCGTCCATTCAGATTGCAGCAAAGAATTATTATTAAGAGTTCCTGGATATAACAGTTTGGTTTGCTGTTGTTTGTTAAAGCTAAAGAGTGACATTCTAGTAGACTGATCATAAATTATTTGCCATTATGGTACCCAATGAGATGAAAACAAAAAAGGCCTGTAGCACAAAAATATATCCAATCACTGATAGGGAGAGAGAGTGTGTTAGAATCACTGTCAAAATACATCAATTTTTTTTGTTTTTCTTCACTTGCCAGGGCTTTGAGTGGGTGGTCCTCTGGCTCAAAAGACTCAAAATCAATTACAAGAAATAAACCTCTTTCCTCCCAGTCTTCAGATTTCCTCTATGAGATCGGAGCAGAATGCTTAATAATGAAAATGTATACATGATTGCCTTTGTGAAAAATACATATATTTCTCTGTTCTTATTAGTCTACAGTGTCATTCAAGTTTAAGAGCACTAGGCCTTTCAGTTAACCAGTGCACTAGGGCATAATTGTCATAACATGTCAATACAATGAAATAAACTAATTTTATCAGTGAGTGAGCTGAGGCAAGCAAGGCTGAGCCCCGTCCTGTGTGACGGGGCCCATGCTACCTGCCCTCTGACCCTAGACCCTCCATTCGCCATTTCGAGCACTGGGGGCTGGAATGGTCCATGGCTGTGAGCAGGGAAGTTGGAACCTGCACATCTTGAATCCATTAGCTTGTAGTACCTTTTCTCAGTGATATATTACACTGGGCAAGTACAGTCCCACGCAAGGCATGGCCATCACTAACTCCTTAGAGTCGCAAGTGACCTAACCCTCCTGCAGTAACCACCCACGTGTGGCTCAACTTTTGAAGAGCTTCCAGTCCTGTTTAGATGAAGTTCCGAGGCTGTTTACTTTATTATTATCTGATAATGAGTCTCCCTTGATGATTGCAGCTGCCTGAACAGCAGGTAGGGATGTTAGGAGCCTATTCATATGCTTTCTCTTGTTGGGGATACACAGTCCCAAAGGATGTGTGTGTTCTTCTGCGAGTGCATGAAAGCTGTGGGCTTTTGTGCAAGCTATAAAAGTGGGGCTCTGTGTACATAAGGAGAATGATAAGGTGGGGTGTTTTCATTGCTTCTAGTAATCTCTAAAGTCTTGCTGCTGATTCTGTGTGGACCAGGGTCCTGGGAAGCTGGTTAGAAATGCAGAATTTCAAGTCCAAGCCCACACCCACTGAGACAGATTCAGCCATTAACATAATCCTCTGGATGCTTAGTATACAAGTTAAATTTGACATGCATGCATTACCTTAAGGGCAAATATATTTGTTCTTCTCTATAGAAAGCATCGCTTCCACGAAATGTTTTAAGACTGTAAACAATTGCATGCATTATCTATATCTTCACTGTAAAAATATTAAATAAGGAATATTTATTTAAAAGCAAAAATGTGAACACTTAGGGCAAATGTTAGTCTAGAAGTGATTTTGTTGTCCAGAAAACACGTGAAACAGAAATTTTCTATCTTAGAAAAATTATGTCCTCTCAAGGAAACGGGACCACATTGCAGGGCAGACTGGGTGATCAGCATCAGGATGATCTTGTGGTTTTACAGGCGCCTGACCTAAAGAGTGTATTGATCAAGCGATTCTCTTGAACGTACAGATGAATTCTGGGGGGACTTAGGAAAGGGAACCTGTTGGTCCCAGATGACCGAGTCACCCTTTCTAGTGTCTTAACTGAGACACCGGGGTCTCTCAGTTGGTGGCTAGTCCTATTGAGGAAAAAGTAAGAACTGTGCAAAGCAAGTTCATGCTGAATATGATTAGCAGCAGCCTATGTTTGCTACAGATCTGTGGGCCAAAAACTACTCTTCCCACTGCTGTGCTGTGAGCCAGTTGGCTGCTGCTTCCTCCCCAGGGGTGGATACGCTACAGTGATATAATGATTCTCACCAGAAAACAGCCTTATGAGGTGATATGGGATTCATTAGGCTAGAGTGTTCTATGGAGCAAATTGATATTTTTAAAGGATTGGGGGAAAATAAAATGATTAAAATACTATAGTATATGAATCTTTTAAAGGGTGGATTTAATGTGAACATAGATAATACTGATCTTGCATAACTAAGGCATACATTTCCAAACAAAGATGATTCTTTACTAAGTATGCTAAGTCACTTCAGTCGTGTCCGACTCTGTGCGACCCCAGAGACTGCGGCCCACCAGGCTCCCCTGTCCCCGGGATTCTCCAAGCAAGATCAGTGGAGTGGGGTGCCATTTCCAATGCATGAAAGTGAAAAGTGAAAGTGAAGTCGCTCAGTCATGTCCGACTCCTAGTGACCCCATGGACTGCAACCTACCAGGCTCCTCCGTTCATGGGATTTTCCAGGCAAGAGTACTGGAGTGGGGTCACACTCAAACAATCTGGATTATATAAACTATCAATGATATAATAATTAAATGAAAAAATGAGAATATGCCCTAGACAAATTAAACAGCTTGTGAATTTTTACTGCATATTGATGTGTGTACTAAGGAATACATACTCCAAGTAATATATAAGATTAAAAGGAAAGAATTACTTACCTCTAAAATTTCCTTAGCTCCAAGTTTCTTCATATAAAGTATTTTTTTAAATGTCTAAATTATTATGGAAAGTAAACCAAAATTTTAGAAATATCGGTGCTTTATTGTAGAGCCTAGAATAATTTTACAAACCGTTAAGACAAGAGTACTTAAGAATACATATTTTTAATATCAAATTCCCCATTTTTCAAGAAATATTAAAATATACATATAAAACAAAACAGAAACCCTTGTCTTTGATTGCCTACATTTTCTTCATTAAATATATTGGTGGTGTTAAAGTTTTCTGAATAATTCATTAAGAAAGAAGCCAAGTTGATAGTGTTTTGATTCATGTAGATAAGTTCATGTGATAAAGTTTTTAAACTTAGTTCATTCTTCATTCAACAAATGTTTATTGAACACCTAATACTTGGCAAGCACTGTTCAGTGAACAAAACAGACTTTCGTCTATGTAGTTACATCACAGTCATATGTACCTAACTAAGGATTTATATCAGCTTCCCTGGTGGCCCAGAGGTTAAAGCTCCTGCCTCTAATGCAGGAGACCTGGGTTTGAAGAAGATCCTCTGGAGAAGGAAATGGCAATCCACTCCTGTATTCTTGCCTGGAGAATCCCATGGATGGAGGAGCCTGGTGGGCTACAGTCCATGGGGTCACAAAGAGTCAGACACTACAGAGTGACTTAACTTTCAACTTTCAAGGATTTATATAGACAGAGTAGACAACAGTATTAAAAACAAACAAAACAGCAAAAAAGGAAAAACAACTTCTCTGAGCACAGTCAATTAAAAAAAAAGGGGGAATACAGAATCTCAGTGGGGGATGGGTATTCTAAGGTTTTATTCTGGATTATGGTATTTTAAAAATCAACTTTCAAAGGTGGAGGTGGGAAACATTCAATGTAAATTAGAAACGTAACTAAGATTTTTTGGGGGCATCATTATTTGCCATGGATTAGCAGTAACATGTCATATGAGATAATTACTAGCTTACAGATAACTGTGCATATAAAAACACTTATGTGTGTATGTCATGTAGAACGTGTGTGTTTCATATTATGCAATAAATTCAATTCTGCAGAGTTTAATGTGTCAAACTCTGAGGAATACAAATATTTAAATATTTAAAAAGTAAAACTCATTACTTAAATATTAATATGAATTATTTTATAAAACTCTCCAAACTTAAAAAAACTTCCTTTTGGAAATTAAAGAAATAATTGATAATTTTCAACTTTGGCTTTTTGCATGAAGACTGGCTTTAAAGTAGTATAGAAAAACATATGACTATCTGCAGCTGAATCATACCAATCCAATCAGCTTATTTGCAGGTAGGATGAGAGCCATTTTTTGTGTGGGGGGAGGGGGACATGACACATGGCATGTGGGATCTTAGCCTCCCAACCTGGGACTGCGACTATGCCCCCTGCAGTGCAAGCACTGAGTCTTAACCTCTGGATTGCCAGAGAAGTCTTAGAGTCATTTTAGTTTAACTTGCAAATTTCTCTTAAAAAAATTATTTATTAGCTTAGGTCCCTAAGAGCGAATGTATTTACATTGTACACTTACAGAATAAGACAAGATCTCTCAAATTTATTCTTTGGTTGTCCATATTCTAAAATTAAACCTTAAACCAGTTAAATAACAAGGTTGCAAAGATTTGGAATAAAATTTGTCCATACAAAGCTCAAAAAGTACGCTACATAAGATTACATAGCAAACGCGAGAGAAGTGACAAATAGGGTTAAGTTCTTCACTGATGAAGACATGACCATTGTTTCCTGTCTTTTATGTTTATCATACTCTATTTTTTTCACAAATACAAAAACTTTGATTAAAAATAATGAAGAATTTTTATCAACCTAAGCAAACAGGAAGACTTTTTCAAAGTATGTAGAAAAATCACAGCTTAGGACTCATTCAAACTTTAATGTCTGTAAGAAGGAATTTTGAAAGAACTTGTTAAAATTTTGTCCAGGAATTCCTGTTTGTGAGAGGTGAATCACATATCTCTAAAGAAGATAATAAGCACTTATCTGAAATTTGTGTTGGAAATTCTGCTTTTATTAAAGATTGTCTTAAGGAGACACAAAAAGCAGTCTTAAGTAACATTAATGAAAAAAAAACCTGTAAGCTGAAAAAACTTGGCACTTTTACAGTAAGAAAAATGTAAGAATGTGAGGAAAAAAACTGTGAGAAAAAAACTGCTAGTAAGGGTTTTTATAGTTTAACGTATTATTGCATATTTTATTTTTCAATTTAATGGTTTTGTTAGGGTGCGTAGGTGCCTATTTTTAATAAAGAATTTTTTGAAGATTTTTTTTTTTGGTTTAACGAAATGAAAGTCCTCTAAGTACAGATATCTAATTTCTCCTGTGAGTGGCAGATAGAAAGACAATACTAATTCCTATCTCCTTTAGATAGTTATTCTTTAATGTATCAATGATCAATTTACTGCATGATGAATGCAATGTCACGTGTATTTCCCGCCTCAAGGCCAGGGTAACGAAATATTTTGTGGACTTGAATCGTTTTCAGGCAATTCACATCTTCCCACAACACTTATGAACGAGCCCCTCCCTTTTCATTTAATGTTTTATTTTCCCAGATTTTACAATTCAGGAATCACCTCACCCTTGAGTTGGTCCCTATCGCTACCATTTGCTCCAAATAGAGGAGTCAGGAGATAATAGAAGGATAAACTCTACAGGAAAACTGTTCTACATTTTGTAGGACACAGGCCTTTAAAGGGAGTGGGAGGTGGGATTAAGGAATATATTGAGTGACTATACTTCAGCCTCAGGATGTACATCCTTCAACTGCTCTTATCAGAATTTTTAAGAACTCTCAGATTTAGTGCCATTCTATCTGATGTGAAGTCAAACTGAGTAGAAAACGTGAATTTTTTAAGAAAAGAAGTACAACTAGAACAATGATTATTATTTTTACGGAAGAATGACCAAAAGGGAGAATCCCATAAGCTTTGTAGAGTCGTATAAAACGTGATTTAAATATATGCCTTTGTGTTGTGAATATGGCCTGAAAATGTAACACTGTTTTTGATTTTCTGCAAGTTGTTTTCCACTGATTTTGAAGTTTAATGTTTCTATCATAATTTCACACCTACTTTGGCACAATTTACAGAAAGAAGAAAAATATAGCATAATATGTATATTTTATTTCTCCCCCTATTTTTTACATCCTAAAACTTGTTGATTTATTTTGAAGCCTTACAATATGATTTTATAAATAACACTATTTCACAAGAATCATTCCTGATTCAGATTTCATTTTATTAATTTTAAATAAGAATAAATGTATCATCCTGGTATCTAAATTCTTGCTTTTCAATTTTGGGACAGAGGAAATAACACAAGTAATAGAATAATTAAAGTGTTCATGTTTCTTTAAGGAAAATATAAGTAAGCTTTGACAATTTCCTATACAACGGAGTTAAAGTATATATAAAATTTTATATTTTAAGATTACTAATGCTGCTAAGGAGAGCAAAAAATAGAGTTGCAATGCAGAAATTAATATAGAATGTACAACTTGATAAAATTTGAGATTCAAATTAAGAACATCAAATATCAAATATCAAGACTTAACATTACAATTCATTAATCCATTACAATTCATTAGTCAAATGTCCCAAAGAGAGGGCAGAATGTACAATGAGTATTTTTTGAAAATGAATTGCAAAAAATTAGTAAAATCTGAGAAGACTTCAGAATTGGAAGCTCCACCTGGGTTTAAAAGGATGGGGGAAGGGATCTTACTACTAAATATTTGAAGCACCATTTAAAAAAATAAAACCTACCAACGTCTCATCAGTTCCCCCTGCATCAGGCCCACTCTGACTCTATCTTAAACATCTTTTCCTTTGTAAAGACGAAATTTAGAAACACACACAGGATATGTTGCACTGATGTAGGCCAGTTGAGAAGAAAAAACAACAAAAACAAAAAACATGGTTCAGAGCAGGATTTCAAATTGTTAGACTAAATATAATAACATTTGCAGACATGGCACTGTTCCATAATAATTTTAAAAGATTTCATTTTACTCATCATCGCCAGTCATTATCTGATCATATTTGACCTACATATTAATATTTTCATTATTATCCAAGCCCCTTTTGCTCCGTACAAACTGTCAGTTCTGTTCACTGCGAGATTATTTATTTACTTTGGAAATAACTGGAATTCTTTCACCCTATCTTTTTCTCCAGGGGCACCCCCACCCCAAGGATTGATATTAATGTCTGGGGGAGGGGAGGATACAACCCATAAATACAAACAAACAAACACCGTGAGATAGCAAAGGGGCCCCTCTTCACGGCACACTATGGGAGAAGAAGAAAAACAAAGGCAAAAAGAAAATGATAATTGTTTTCTCTAAGGCTATTATCTAATGCGAAAGCAAATAGTCAGTCTGGAAATCAGCTAACAGAAGGGGATTAAGAGAGAGGAGATCTGAGCGGGGCTTGATGGCTCGCAGAGCTGTGTCTCCAGCCAGTGATGAGACGCAGGCAGGGCAGCCAGGAGCGCTCCAGATGGCCGGGGAAAGTGGTCGTCTTGGGTTACTGCAGGGCGCCCGGGGCCCCGGGGAAGCATCACTAGGGAGCCGGCCCCACGTCCAGCCTTCACCGGAGAGGGCGAGGCCAGGCAGAGGCGGCCCGCGCGCCCGCGCGCCCCAGCCGCCCGGGCCGGCCCATTGTTAACTTACACTTGACCCCCGTGACCCTCGCACGACA
>SJYV01041532.1:249553-266173 GCA_006410875.1 Neotragus pygmaeus | reverse complement strand
AATTCAAGTTTGGAGGATTTGGCTGCGGAGCCTTGCAGCCCTTGTTTTCCTTATTCCTTGCAAAGCGTCTTGGCGGTTGAAATCTTTTGAGCACAGCTATTCTTCAAGATCTGGGCATCTTAAAGGCCAACTCGCCTCAGCCTGGCACCTGAGTGTCCCTTGCAGGAATAGCCAGTGTCCCCCGAGGAGGAGCTCCTGAAGACCAGTCCCAAAGTCCAGGGCCGGGGAGTGAAGGTCAGGAGTTGGGGGGAGGCCACTCCAGAGCAACTTGATGTGCTTCATGTCACTCCGGGCCCCCTTGAAATTTTAACTTCGCTCCCTCTAATTAATCTGCCCAGGGCCTTGATATAAATGGCTGCCCACAGCAGCTGCAAATTGATGTATCCCCTGATAAAGGTTGGGTTGCTGACCAAGGCGTTTTCTTTTTCTACCTTCTGTGTGAACTGAAATGTTTTACAGGTTCGGCCCCCTCCCCCCCCCACTTTCCGTCTCCTTTTAAACATGTGTCCCATTTTTACGCGCACCCAGTGGCTCTGATTGTCATAACCCTCCCTTTGCTTAGAATGAGAGGGAACCTGGGTCTGTGCCCAGTGAGTCCACATTCTCTAGAATACAAGTTGATCAGCTTTTCAGTGATAAACCGTTAGTGTCGGGGGTCTTCTTTAGTTTTTTGCAGCCTTTTGCCTGGACCCTGAGAGCGTTTTGTTGTGCCCAGTCTCTCCTGTCATACAGTTCCTTAGAAATGTGAACAAACAGAATTGTTTCTTAAACCATCCTGGACCAAACCCAGATGCTTATGTCATATGTGATGTGTACAAAGAGAAGCAAATTTATGATTCTCTGGATCTTTCCCCATTGTTTATTCTTAACGTCAATTCTAGTTTTAACATTGTAGGGGCTTTCAGGTAGCATGCATGGGACCGTCTGATTTTCTTTTTCTTTCTTTTTATGGGTGGTTATTTTTAAAGGGACAGCTGACAGTCTCACCCAGTGTTTGACCTAGGCATCTTTTGCAGCCAGGAAGGATATTGAGGAAGTTGAAGTCTAACATTGCTTTATCTGTACTGTATTTAGCATTTCTTTGGCTTATTCTTTCAAAAGAAAGAATTTCCACAAAATAATCAAGGAATCAGGCTCATTCTGGGTGTATAAAAGCTGACTTTATCTGAGATCATACTAAGAGAACTTTATGTTAGAAGACTTTGTGTAAGCATTCATAATTTTTTGTAAACCATTTAGACAGCAGTCACTTTATTTGAAATGCTAAATACTGAGTGGGAGAGTTTGAAGTTTCTCCAGTGTCCAGTTCATATCTAATAAAAGAAGTGGAAAAAATGGTACATATTTTCTTTAATGTTTGGTCAGCTCAAAGCAGACCAGAAATCTTTGAAATACTATTTTCCTTTATAGCTTTAGTCCCTGTGACTCACTAATATCTGCTAATAATTTGATTTAAAAATGATCCTTAAAAGGGCTTTCCTAATAAGACACATTCTTCTTGTAGTACAATGCAAACTGCCCTATCAAGTTGCAAGCTGCTGGAAATGGTAGGAGAGTACATGTTGCAGCTACAAGATTGCAGCTTTGTATTTTTACAATTTTCCCTTTATGAAGAAAAGTAAAATATTGTTCTTGATGCTAGATTTTAATGATGACTTTTTCCATCCAGGGTGTTAGTATAAATATTTGCAGATGAAAGAACACTTCATAAATAGGAAAGAAGTACACAAATGTAAGGTGCCATTATCATTTATTTTATTATTAAAAAATAGAAGCTTATTTTATTGTAAAAAAAAAAAACTTTTCTTTTTTTCCAACATTGAAAAGGGATCACGAGAAAGAAATGCTTCCAATAGGAATGCTGGTCAGTGGTTGTCAGGTTAGGACATTCTTCACTGTCAAATCGTGTTTCTCACTTCTTTGATATGAACATCAGCTGACAGGCACTGAATGCAAACCCTTCTTCACTGAGGTTTTATGCAGGCAGCATAGCCCTTCATAGCAAAGCAGTCTCAAAAATTGGCACCTGCAGGATTTGCATGTGAAAAAACGATTCAGTTGCATTTTACTGGAGTCTATTACTGTAAGTTATGTAGGTTCAGTGAGAAAAGCTATTTGTTGATGTTTGGACATTTAAAAGTTCTTTATTTTAGGGACACCTTATTCATCATCTAGTGACCCACAGACTTTATTGATAGCAGAAGCAGGGAGAAGAGATCTCTGGCTTTATAGAGGTTATTTAGTATGAAATGGTGTTATTTTTAACCGTGTGCTTACAGAGTGCACTGCATGCATGGTTAATTTTTAAAATGTGCCTTAAAATGATGCCTTCATACAACTTTCAGAATCTGTCAGAAGTTAAACAAATACATAAAATGAGTTTAACATAAATACTCTTTGAAAACAATCTAGGATTTTAGGAGTTCAGTAAGTTAAAATCTATAATAAAGAAATTAAACATTTCATAGTTCTGGATTTCTTGTTAAATAATTTGTCACCAAGATGCCTTTTAAAAATACCATATTTGACCCTTTTATGCAAAGTAACTGACACATATTAAGTCAACTAAAATACCTTTGTGAACCTCAGAATATTATCCAACAATGAGAACATTTCATCCAGAATAAGTTATTTTTTATTATCTAAAGAGACACGTTCCAACTTCACTTTTTTACAGCCATTAATATAAGAGTTCCTAAATAATGTTTAAAGAACAGTGAACATTTTATTAAAGCAAACATTAGTTCAGTTTAATGGAGGTAATTGTGAGTGATAAGACAGAGCAGGTTATCTCTGTGTTGTTTAAACAGAAGGAGCTACTTTGCACCATTTCCAGTAGCCATCTGTAGAAGAGAAGGGTTTGCACCTGTCTGTCCACACTAATTATAGATTAGGGCCAAAGAAATGAAATTCGAGGAGGTTTTCAGCTAATGAAATCCATACAGATTTTATTGTAAATGTGTTTTATGTAAAGAGGGTGATGGTTGAGTTATGAGTGAATAAATTGCTATGTAGCTGCTAGGCACTTGGTTTTGAAGCACAATTCTGCTGCATTAACCTTTGATATTAAAAAAAAAAAAAAGAAAGACAAACAACTTAGACACGGATGCTAGTCTTTGTTTGGCATCCATAGCTACAGTTTAGTGAGCAGCAGTGAGATTCAGTGTGCAATTTTAAAATGTGCTGTAAAGCAGCTTAAATGTTAAGAATATTCTAGTATTTTGAAATGCAGATGAAGTAGAAGGTAGGTTTTAACTTATACATATAAAACATTAAGAAATCCAAAAGCTTTTTTTTTTGCATTTCAGTTTCACATACATGAGAAATTAAAGCAAAATGAGTGAGGAATTCATTCTGCAATAAAAGGTCACATGAATCTCTACCACATCTGTTTATAGTAATTATGAACATAATTAACATAAGAATTACAAATGAAATAATGACAAGCTGAGCAATGAGATATTACGCCATAATGGTCATATGTTGGAATTCTCACATTATAGCACACTAGAATTCACATACTCAAAGAAAATGCTAGATTTTTATCTGAATTAATGCTTCAAAACTTATCTGCTTGAGACAGATGGACTTCTTGCTTTTATAGGAAGGTAACCTATTATTAAGAAAAGAACTAGTTGAAATTAAGATTTCTAGTCTCCAGCCTGGCCTTTAAGACAGCTGTGATTATAGAAACCACTTCCTGTTGTACACTTATTCTGTGATTGTTCTTGATTATTATATTGCTTTTTTCTAAATTGAAAGCTTTGCAGCAAAGTGTTTGCTTTGGAAGAAAGTCATGGATTCTTCCCATTTGAGAATTGGTTGATCTTTTCTGTAACTGTGAGCCAAAAGTCAGTGAACAAACAAGGTATTAATAGAAATAGTATGCCTTTACAAAACAAGAACACTGGCAGATAAGCTTTTGTGCAGTTTTCTTCATACCTTCAGTGTCTGGATGCTTTTTAAAGAAAAATGTAAGCCTTTTCTGTGGAAGTAGTCGGGCTTTGTTTGTTTTATAAATAGCATTTTTTCAAAGCGCATGTAATGGAAAAATCAGTTGGCGTTTCTAAGTTGTATTTTTTACTTCCTAGAGTTGCATTGGATTTATAAACATGTATCTGTATTCTTTGTTCAAACTGATCTAACTAATATGTAATAAAGGGGCAGGTATATGTGATTGCACCTGGTTATCCTGAATGCAGGTTTCTATAGCAGCTAGAGAAAAAGTGAAAGGTGACCCTTTATGAGAGCTATAATGATACTCTAGAAATCTGTTGTTACATTTAAAACATGTAAGAATGACAGATTTTCACTCATTCAGAGTGCACTCAATTTGGTAACATTTCCTGCCAAATGGCCTCCTCCCTCTCTTTGCACCCTTCTATAGCTATTGAACCTGCTCACTTTTTGAAGATTTACGGGGAAGTAGTACCTCTTTCTCTTCTCAGTGATACCCCGAGGTTTTCCACATGATTGGATTACTGGTGGATTGTGGCAGAGCCCTTTTCATCTGACATTCATTGCATGACAAGATTTTTCACACATGCCCTTCCTCCACCAATACCTAGCTTTTTGCACTTTACCTGACCTATCAGGTTTCCCTTAATTGTTTTCTTGGGGCGGTGGGAGCTTGGGGGCCAGAGGATCCACTGCTCATGAAACTTTCTGAGCAGCGGATCCAAGTGGTTTGGAGGGGCGTGCTTGATTCAACAGTTTGCTGTTGTGGTTCAGGGGCTCAGTTGGCCCCCTCTTTGTGACCCTTACCTCTCCTGATTTTCTTAAGGTCTTCTTCAGATTTGTCTCCTCTCAGAGGTGGCTTGCTAGGTCTCTTGCACTTTGGTGTTGGTGTTTTTCTCTAATCACTAGCCTTGTTTCCCCTCACCCCAAACTATCGAGCCCCCATGCATAAACTGTTTTACAATCTGAAGTTTCACTGCAGCAGGGGCTACAGTGTATGTCAGGAACAGTTCTGGAGTTTTTGGCTTCTTTATTCTGAACTCACTCTTCATACTGACATGAGCTTCTTAACTAAGCTTCAGTGCCTTGAGATGCAACATGACCAAATACTCCCTCTACGCCCCCCCACCAATAAAATAACCTTCTTTGCCGCATTATTTGCACTCCATTAAGGATCTGATCAGATGTACACGTTGGCTGAAGGATGCATTTAAAAGGGGAAAGGGGGCTCCCGGGAGACCACTCAGGTGTACCTCCCTGCAGACCCTGATGGGGGTGGAGGAGGCACTCTGGACTGGGAGGAGCGCAAGCTCCCTGCCTGGTGTCTGATTGATTCCCTGGCTCTCGGGTGGGGGGAAGAGCTGTGGAGGCAAGCTCAAGCCGGGATTGATTGCCTCGATTTCAAATTCCCACCTCCAAAATAGACTCTCAGATGTACACACAAGGAGCCCCCACCGCCGGCACAGTTTCTGGAGGTGGAGCAGGTGTCTGGGAGTCACCTGTAGCTCCCAGGCACAAGTGCGTCTTCTCCTGGTGCCGCTGGCCATGCGAGGTTTCCGCTGGGACCATCTTGACAAGCCCAGGGAGATGCCAGCGTTTGTCTCCGCCTCACAGCCATCTCTGTGGATGTGGGCAGGGGGCTGGAATCTAGTCTTGGAGCCAGCCAAGAAAGGGACGAGAACTCCCACTTGAGGTCGGTCGGGAAGGGCTGTGTCGCTGCCCGTGAGGACTCCCTGGGTTTGCTGGGCAACTTGGCTCTGTCTGGATGGAGGTCACACGGTGACTGTCTCGTTGTTAAGCTCCTGCAAAAAGCGGGCTCTGGATGCCCCTCTGACCTTGACAGAACCTCCCGGAATGTTAGCATCCCGGCTGCCCCCGTCCGCTATCCCCGCAGNGGGTGGATGGAATGAGGGAAGACCAAGGCCAGGTAGGGAACTGACTTTGCAGTAGTTTAAATGTTAGATATTTGTAAAAGAATGGCCAGAAATGGGTTTGTGGGATAAGGAGGAATGGGCAGATGCTAGAGACATTGCAAAGAAAAATAATTAGTACTTGGATATGGCTGAATTTAGAGAGGGGTAAGTGATGACAACTCAGATTCCATGTCCATTGTATTTAGCTTGCCAGAATTTGGGCAGTGAAGTGAAATGAAAGTCACTCAGTCGTGTCCCTTTGTGACCCCATGGACTGTACAGTCCATTTAATTCTCCAGGCCAGAATACTGAAGTGGGTAGCCTTTTCCTTCTCCAGGGGATCTTCCCATCTCAGGGATCAAACCCAGATCTGCCACATTGCAGGCAGATTCTTTACCGGTTGAGCCACAAGGGAAGCCCAAGAATGCTGGAGTGGGTAGCCTATCCATTCTCCAGGGGATCTTCCCAACCCAGGAATCGAACTGGGATCTCCCACATTGCAGGCAGGTTCTTTACAAACTGAGCTATCAGTGTTTAAGGGATAGTTTACTTACCCTTCATAGACTCATACAGTCACAGCCTCCAGAAAGCAGCCTCAGAACCCAACTGAGTATCTCTTGTGGTCCAGCCACTTTGGGAAATGTTAATGGGGCTGTCACTTGGTAGATTTTCCTCACAGAGAAGTGCTTGCATGGAGGATAGATTACTGATTGTCCTGGGACTTGGCTCCCTCTGTGCTTTGGCTCCTTGCATGGATTTCAAGCTGTTTTTTGAGTTTTCTTCCATTTTGCAGGCTGCCTGGTAGAATAAAATGTGATCGGGAGGGCTGGATCTGGACCTTTAACTTTCCACCAGAGCAGCCTATCTGTTTTAAGTATCTCAAGCATTAGACTTTTGTTTAGAGAATAATTTATAAAAATTTCTTTCAATTCTAATATGTAAAGGAGCAAAAGCAGGGACCTGAGAGTAAGGAGTCAAGGAGGAGTTGTATAATACAGCAGTGTGTCCCAGACTCTGTCCTCAGTATTCTTGGGGGATGGGAGTTTCAAGGGGGCCTTTGAACCTACCTTCATTCACTTCAGTACTCCAGTCTTTGTCTGCAGATCAAATACTTTTTTCACACAGTGACATTTTCCAAATACACATTAAATTAGATGAACAAAAATGAATTTAAATATTATTAAAATTGATATACTCATCTTTGTGTGTTTCACAATCAGCAGGCTGTAAACAAAATACTATCATGTGTGGGATCACAATCTTTTGTTTTAAAGTGGAGGCCTCCTATTGGAAAAGTAAAGGAATCCCTTTTATATGTTAAGGGGCAGTATTCAATTCTCGTGATTAAATTGCTCACTGTTAATTGTCCCACCTATTTAAAGAATTTTAGTTACTGGAGGAAACAACAACAGTGAAATGTAGGACTTTCAGGGTCTGGTTCACAAATATAATATTATTTCAGGGACTTTGACTTTGCTTTGTTTAGTATTGTTTAATCTGAAAACACTGGCAATTCTTTTTACACTTTGAACTTAAACTAAAATCAGAGTTTGTGGAGAAAAGCTGTCAGAATTGAATCTTTAAGACTTTTCTCTTCTGTAACCAAGCTCATACAGTTTTTAAAATAATGAGACCAATTTATGTATGTTAATATGAATCATTCCTGAGGTATACTGTGAAATGAAAAAAGCAGGGAGCAAGGAATATATGCTACTTTTGTACAAAAAAAGGTAGTACAAAAGAAATACAAAAGCTTCCATTTGTGAGAGAAGTATGCATATAAATCTGATAATAGTATTTGCTTTATGGAGAGAAGGGGCTTCCCTGAAAGCTCAGTTGGTAAACAATCTACCTGCAGCGTAGGAGACCCCGGTTTGATTCCTGGGTCGGGAAGATCCGATGGAGAAAGGATAGGCTACCCACTCCGGTATTCTTGGGCTTCCCTCTTGGCTCAGCCAAGAGGGTGAAAAATCTTCCTGTAATGCGCGAAAGCTAGGTTTGCTCCCTGGGTTGGGAAGGTCCCCTGCAGAAGGGAAAAGCTAGCCACTCCAGCCATGGACTGTGTAGTCCATGGGGTCACAAGGAGTCGGACACGACTGAGCGACTTTCACTGCACTGTGGGAAGAAAGTGGGGCTGAGGCTTTGGTGATTGGCAGGAGAATTTTTGTTGCATGTCGCTCGGTCTTCTGAGTGTTTTGCAGACCTCGTTCCTGTTTCACTCACTGTAAAGTTAGAGACTGTAGCATCAGCTTGGGATGGATGGTTCTGGGATTCTGCCCTTCCTCGGGGGAAGGTGAGGCCCTTCTCTTCTCTACTAGAAAGCAGTCAAGTGGAGAAGTGAAGAGACCCAACTCCCCAGTGCCTTGCCACTTGTTGAAACTCCTACTCTTCATCTGGAAACAATTCTCGGCTGGATAATAATGGCGTGACCTATAAGGTTGCCCAGTGGATTGCGTGAGATGATGTGTGCAAAGCACAGTATCATTTCAGAAAGGCTTGCTTGTGCTTGGCATCTGACTTGATCACTCTTGAACTGGCCACCACTCTCTGCTGGAAGCCCCTGTGTGGCCTGTTCTTAGTCACCTTCACTCAGCAAAGACTTAATGGAGAGTGTGGTCCTGTTTAATGCCTGGGGGATATACAGATGTTCAAGTCAGACAGTGCCCCTGATTTGCTAGCCTTCCTCACCTCAGCCTTAATTAAGACTTGTTTCTACAGGGAATCCACTCTGTGCTCTCCTCACTAACTAATGAAACTATTCAAGTTTCCATGAACTTTCTTCTTCAAGTCAGTTCAGTTCAGTCGCTCAGTTGTGTCTGACTCTTTGTGACCCCATGGACTGCAGCACGCCAGGCCTCCCTGTCCATCACCAGCTCCCGGAGCTTGCTCAAACTCATGTCCATTGAGTCAGTGATGCCATCCAACCATCTCGTCTTCTGTCTTCCTCTTCTCCTCCTGCTTTCAATCTTCCCCAGCATCAGGGTGTTTTCCAATGAGTCAGTCCTTTGCATCACGTGGCCAAAGTATTTGAGCTTCAGCATCATTCCTTCCAATGAATATTCAGGACTGGTTTCCTTTAGGATGGACTGGTTTGATCTCCTTGAAGAAGATATCTTCTATCTCTTCTTGAAAGATAGAATTTATCACATCTAACATTTTTCTGCTATCCATGTGATTCAGACTTCTCTCCTGATCTGTAAACCCCTTAAAGGTAGGAGCCTGGAATAACTGGGGGTACTTTTTGATGCTTTATTAAATATTTGGTGAAAGTTTCTGCCTTGGAATTCCAGTTATTTACTTAATACTGTCCTCAAATATTTTCATTGTTAAGACCAAAGTGAAATCTTTGTTTGCAAGATCATGTCATTTCTTTCCCAGTCGTTTTCCCCCTTGGTCCCTTTTTATTGTGTTCTCGTATCATAGAATGTTCAGTTTATTGCCACCATATTTTAGCTTTAAGTTTTAGAAACCGAAAAACACCCCCATGTATAGCAGCCCTGGGCAATCTGAAGTGCTTAAGTCACCTGCGTGTTCATAAATGCATATCTTAACGTGTTTTATTTCTTTTTTTACCCTATGGCTCATAATTGTACTTTGTGTAAAGGATGAGCTCCCTGAAATTATACCCAGAATGTTGTACGCATGGACATATTTCTGAGCTGGAACTGTCCCTTGGATCAGGGCCCCAGCACGACTAAAAACCATCTTTGTGACCCGCAGCTTTCCTTCTCCGAAGCCCCCCTTTGACTCCTTAGGTGCCAGGGGCTCCTGTTGGTCCTTCCTTGGGTTGCCATGTCTGTTTTCTGGACAGATCTCAGGCTGGGCACTTCCCCCGAGTACTCTAACTCCTTCTCCCTCTCTCTCTCAACTTGCCAGATGTATGTGGGGGAAGAGGTCCAGTGAACGCCTTCATGGAGTGACGTTCACATGTTGCCTTATTTAATACTCGCCTGTGAGTGAGGTCATTTGCAAGTCACTCCTAGAGGCTTCCTCGCTTGCCCAAGATCACCCTGTGTGAGTGGTGGGCTGAGGTCTGAATCAAGATTTCCTGACTCCCAGGCTCCTCTGTTCTAGAGCTCACTACCGCTCTGCTGGAAGTCGCCAAATCCTAACGTCCCATCCTTTTTACCCGTGGACAGAGCCAGCCACAGAGACTGCAGTTGGGAATTAAAATGGAAAATTGTCAAAACTTCTCACTGTACTTAGAAAAGTTACCATTTGGAGTACAGAACTATAGCAACAGCTTTATGCATTTCTCAGGCAAGGAGAGAGGGAGAAAAGAAAGGGAAGAAAGGAGGGAGAGAGAGATATCAGCTGTTGAGGAACAGTAACAACCAGACCATATTTGCAGTCGGACAATCACAGATTTTTTTTTTTTAGCCACGTGGCCATCAACCACGAATGCGTATACTTTCAAAGTCTTGTTTTTCTTTTATGTGTAAGTTTCCAGGATGGAACAGATGCCTTTATTTGGAGAAACCAATCTTTGGAAATAATTGGTTCTCTCTTTGCTTATCCTCTAGGTGATCTTCACAGATGAAATTAGATTAGGGAAAGAATCACAAAACATTAGCTTGTGGTTATTTCTTTATTTTTTTCCACTGCAAAATGTTTAGGGACCTGCAGTTTACGTCCACATATTTTGGTGTTGTTGACTGATCATAATTTAGCACAGCAGTGAGTCTCAGAAAAGATTTTTGTGATTACAACAGGTCATTTTTGAATAGTGACCTAGTGCTTTAATGCTTTAAATGATAATATTAAAACAGGTATTGCCTCCTTTCTGCTCTCAATTGATTATCTCTTCTTTCATCTTGGTGAGTTAGGTATAGTCATCCTGTTGTAGAGATTTACATCTAAAGCTTAGAAAGGTTAAGTGACTTGTTTCAAGGTCAAATAGCTCGTAAGTGTTAAGACCTGAAATTCCAGTCCATCTGTGTGGAGTGGGCTTCGAAGTGGTCAGTGTAGCTAAGAAACAGTCATTTTAGGAGATTTTATTTTATTGAAGATTATATCAGAGGAGAAATTTTAGAGCTTCCTACTATTTTCAGTTGCCTGGTTTGTTAACTTATTTATAATCCTATGTTGTCACCTTAACCAAAAATGATTCATAGATCAGTCACCTGCCTTCTGTTTAATTTTTTAATCTTTAAATACTGAAGTATTTTAAAATATTTTAAAGTATCTGAAGCATTTTAAAATAGTGCTTTATTACAATAAGAGGAAGAAGCTGGGAGAAAGACAAGGTAGCATAAATTATCTTTTATTCCTTTGTTCTCTTAGCCAGTGTTGAGTGAACTCCTTCTGTGAGTCAGGCACTGGGCTTGAAGACTGTTGATTAAACCTGGCCCCTCTCATGGCCGTTACCACAAAATGCATACATTGCATCAAGGTAAGGTCTGAAGACAGAAGGAGAATAAGATGGGATACCTTTCCAGAGCAGGAAGCCCGCTTGGTAAACTCAATTGGGGGTTAAGTCTATGCATAACAACCTTAAAGGTTGTATGGACTTAATACTACTTGCAGTCCATAATCGTGGTTTCCTAGTGCTTATTCTGGGAGGAAGGGCTGGCTGTGGGATGCCCTGTGTGATTTCCATAGCAGCCTGTGTTTGTACAGTATTGATGGGAATGGGCTCGTAGGACCAGTATCTGGAAGATAAAGGTTGCCCAGCCTGATACAGACCATAAATACTGTTACAATTTAAAGAAGAAAGAATGATTGTAGGCCTTGAGAGTGGTCACAGAAATGTTTGTGATGGTCATTGGGTGTGAATTGGACCTTTATAGCATTTCATTAGGTGGAATCCATCTCTTTCATTCTTTTTAGGTGCCAAGTAAGTTTTAAGTATGGAAGATAGAGTATTGAGCCAAACAGACAAGACCCCTGCTCTAATAGACCTTATAGTTTAGGGGTAGGAGGCATACAATAGAAACAGTTGTAAGATTATTCACCATAGTGTTAAATGCAGTGAAGACAATTAAAAAACCAATGTTGGAGAGAATGGTGGGGGGTGCTTCTGGTAGTGGAGAGACTTTACTTTGGACAGGAGAGAAACCGTCTCTGAGGTTACACTTCAGGGAAACCTGAGTTGAGAAGAAGCTAGTCATCTACTAGTCTGGAGGAGTTAATGGACAAATCCATAAAGATGAGATGTTGCATTCTATGGGAGTTGATCTACTGAAGAGCTGCACCCTCTAAGGGGATGGATGGAGCATAGGCTGAAAAGGTGCAGATTAGTGCCAAGTCATGGTGGGTCTTGAATGTCAGAATGAGACGAGAAGAAGGACTATATGTTTCTATGCATATATCAGGGGGTGAGTAGTTAGAAGAAAGAAGGATACTCAGGATGGGTATATGTCATAGAAGCTTAGTTGTGTGAAGCTAAGTCGCTTCAGTTGTGTCTGACTCTGTGCCACCCCATAGACGGCAGCCCACCAGGCTCCCCTGTCCCTGGGATTCTCCAGGCAAGAACACTGGAGTGGGTTGCCATGTCCTTCTCCAAAGCATCAAAGTGAAAAGTGAAAGTGAAGTTGCTCAGCCATGTCCGACTCTTAGCGACCCCATGGACTGCAGCCTACCAGGCTCCTCCGTCCATGAGATTTTCCAGGCAAGAGTACTGGATTGGGGTGCCTCTGATAAGGGACAGCCAAATAACAGTGTCCCAATCATTTCCTGTTAGAAGTTGAATGTAGTCCTAAGTGAGGCTGTTTCAAAGCAGGGGATACAGAATTGT
This sequence comes from Neotragus pygmaeus, assembly GCA_006410875.1. Taxonomy (NCBI): domain Eukaryota; kingdom Metazoa; phylum Chordata; class Mammalia; order Artiodactyla; family Bovidae; genus Neotragus; species Neotragus pygmaeus. The sequence goes on along the minus strand of SJYV01041532.1, from coordinate 253,567 downwards.
TCTACAAATGAGATTGTGGAGGCCTTGACAGGTGTAGGCTATACAGCCCAGTACTAGGGACTGTGCTTACCGAGATAAAATGTTTTCTAAGTTGGTTATGATATCGCGGGTTCCTTTTGTGGAACAGAAAACTAATTGTACTTTGATTAAAGTAAAGGGACAGTCTTTATGTTACAAGATGTTTTTGTGGAAAGGAAACAGAAAAATTAAGAGTTGATTCACTTCAGACTGATAAAAAGAGGTGTGTTAAATCCTCATGTTTGGAATAGCTGTGTCTTATTTACTAAAGGAAAAAATGCCCCAAATGTTGATGTAATTCTAAAGAGAAATGTGTTTAGGCAGTGAAGGGATTCCTGGCAGTGATTGAGAAACACAGTAATGGGGAACTGCACTTGATCGCTTTTGAGGTTGAGTCTGATATGTGTAGTCTTTTACATCCTATTAAAACTTTGAAAGATAAACTGATACAAGAAGGATTTGCCAAGGCCAGCAACTCTTCCTTTTAAAACCTTGGCTCAGTGTACACATTGAAGGGATGGGGAGTAAGATAAAAGCATTATAAATATGAGGTTAACTGAATTCAAATAGAAGGTTCTCTCAAGTTATTGCATTCCTTAGAAAATAAATACATTGCACATATGGTTAAGATTGATCAAAAAAGTATTCTGTGTGCCAGTGATTACATTCCCATCTGTGATTAAGAGTTTCTGTCTGCATCTGGTTTTCACATTATATTTCTGTAACAAGAATCCTTTATATAGCAGAGTTCACTTTCTGTATTTTCTATTAGCTGCAGCTTGAACTACTGCATGGATCGCAGATTTACACATGTGGTTTTCATTACTTCATACCATTGAGAAAAAGTAATATTTGTTTGGGAATGTATGTTTTCCACAATTTCCATGGTAATACAACATGTTGAGCCCTTTTAATAACACTCTCGTAGAACTACAAATTGTTTGAGGCATTCTCCTCTTGGTAGAGTTTGGCTTTTAAACTTGTCTCAGTGTATGTTCGCTTCATAATGAGATTTTTGCAGATTTAATGGCTGAGGATTGGAACAAAGCAATATTAAAGATAGAGAAATTTCAGTTGCATGTGATATAGACTTTAGTGTGTAAGTATCACAAATAATCCAAATGTGTATTCTTGAGTACTCATTACCATTACTCATTTTATTGTTATTTTATATCAAAAGACCACTTATTGTGTTGGAGATATGAAGCACAAAGGTAATACTCCAATCATTATTTTGAGAAATCCAAGTCTTAGGGCTCCTGTCTGTTTTTTTTTTTAAGTGAATTATCTTACTGACTGTGATATAATGTTTCATATATAAGAATTGTTGAGTAGGAAGAATCCTCAGGGGTAACTTGAGGTTTACATTGTGTATTACCTGAATGTATATTTGTATGCCATGTTAACATTTAAGAAAAACAGGTACACTGGAAATACTTTGTAACACCATCTTCCTGCCAACTTTTCTCCATTCACTTCAGAATACTCTGATTAAAACAGACACATGTGAAGTTAAAAAGTGAAACAATATATTCTATACTGGGAGATCAGTTATAATTGAGAGATTTATCTTATAAAAGTTTATCCATATGGTAGTTTTATGTGCCTCAAAACTGAGACCCACTATACCGTTTTTGATAATAAACCCAGACAGTAGTCTGGTGTTTAGCAGTCATGAGAAGGAGGAAAAAGACTTAGACTCTAGGGGATTTGTATGTACTTGGCTTCCTTCATTTGTTTAATGGAGATTTTTCAATATGGCCCACACAGGTAGGATTTATTGTATCAGGCTCTCCAGTGCTTTTTGTTGATGTTGTTGAGGCACTAAATATCAGAAATCATACCCGAATCTAAGAAAAGTATCCATTTTCTTCTCTTTCCCAATAGTACTTATTTATATTCTGTTTACAATATATATATATTTAAATTTTGCCATTAAGAATGAGAAACAACTGATTACATGATAGAAGAGTCATAATATTGTGTATAAACGGCATTTGCCTTTTTAACTTATTTATGTACATTAGAGCATGTATAGTCACCAATTTCCATTTCTAGGGAATAGTTTGGTCTCTTAAAAAATGGCAATAATAGCCTTAGTAATATTTTGAGAATGCTTTTATAAATCTATGCTTTTGCATTTATTGAGTTATTGCTCTATGTGGATATGATTGTGGTGGATTTGTATCTCATGGATTATTAGAACTCAATAGTAATACTTGTTCTCTTCGGAGCAGTGGTGGTACTAGTAATAGTAGGTGAGTAATAAATAGTGGGCGTTTGGGAATGAACGAATGAACGGTAAGCCTGACAGATCCAGCAGGACAAATGAGGTTCTCTGGATTGCTTTAGGGAAAAATAAAAAGCAGTAGAAGTTGGTTTATTTGGTGAAACGATTCACTAACAACTGCTGTTACTAATATTTTCAAACCGTTTGGTTGCATAAAGATGATTAGTTACTGCTATCAGTTGTTTCGAATGATGGCAGTATGTAAATTTCAGAACAGTGAAACAATGGGGATACCACACTGTTTGGAAACATGATTTAACTTGCATGTAAAATTCAAAAAAAAAAACCTCCAAAAATGCAGTGTCTAAAAGCATTTTCTAAAGAAACTATAACTGACAGATTAATTTGTGAAAAATAAAACGGGTAAAATCTAATGTGTTCTTTTAAGGGATTGACTATGTATGTTTTAGACCCAGCTTGAGGAAAGAAGAGCAGTATCCCGCTTTGAGTCAAGAGGGCTGGAGGATTTAGAGCCCTGGAGGAAACCAGAAAGAGGGAGTTGTTTTGAATTTTTCTAAAATTTAGAAGGGCTTGTATCTGTTTCTTGAACAAAACTGGCCTAGTGTTTTAAGTAGATGGGTGTAATACTTCAGACTGGTTGTGATATATGCGTTTTTTTTCCCTTTGTTGTCGTCAATAGAAAAGATTGATCTCTGGGCTGGTGAACATACTATCTGTCCCAGTCAGAAAAGGAGAGAGGAAATTAGCAGAGCGATTGGTGGAGAATGATATCTGTCAAAAGAAACACTTGGAGATCACTGAGTGTAGTGATAGGTGACTGCCGGAGAAAGGGGAACTTTGAATATTGTCAAGGTAAGGAACAGACAAATATTTTGACTTTGTGCTTTGCTGACATGCCAACAATCAATCTTTTTTTTTTTTCTCCTAATTATTCTTGTGAAGATTTTTCTTTATTTTTCTAGTGCTGGTTGATAAAAACACTTGTATTACATATTTTAAGAAATTGTCTTTGAAATCTTTGGATGTGGAATTGGCTGTGAGATCCCTTGTTTGATAGCAAATGATTAAGTACCAGTTTTGTTTTTACCCCTCTTCTTGTTGCTCTGCTTCTTGCCATGTTTCGTAATACATCTGTTATAAGATATACTTGGAGTTAAAGAGTAAAAACTATGCCATGATTTCTGTGTTTATTGTAACTAGAGATGGTATTTTCTGAAACAGTTTGTTGACTAAAGAGGGAAAAATGCTATTCAATTTATTGTTTCTTCTGTTTGATTTGGATTAAAAAAAAAAACTTGTGGGTAAATGTCCTTTTCTAAGCAGAATTCATTTTAATGTGTCCATAGGCACATTAAAAAAAAAGATATCTAACTTTAGGAAAACTGTAGACAAAGTGTAAACTGTTTTCCTGTTGGCAAGTGACTTCTTAAAGTCTGCAACATTTAATAATTAAGGATAGCCCCGTATTATGAATTCCAGAGAGTTGATGCCTCCAGCAGCCAGCTCTGTTTCAGGCTTAGTGGAGTGGAACAGAAGTACAGGTGACTAAAGATAAACCGTGCTAAGAAAGGATTGAGAGGTAACACAAATGTTCTATGATACTGGTTGGCACTCCAGTGATTAGGAGGGGGTTTTTGAAGTCCTGTGACTGCCTGCTTGACTATATGGAAAGAGGGTAGCAAAATATTTACCTTTCATGGCCAGTGTTCTAGAAACAGAGATGCCCCCCACCCCCACCCCCACCC
>SJYV01041532.1:236461-247161 GCA_006410875.1 Neotragus pygmaeus | reverse complement strand
TATCTCTGTGACCGTTGCAGCATGGAAGATTCACATTTAAAGCAAAAATGCATGACAGAGACATATTTTAAAACAAGGTAATGCATTTTGTTTGTTATAATATATAAATGGTAAGCCTCAGCATCAGGTATCAAAAACACCCTGCTGAGTTTCTTCTCTCTCTTTTTGTGTGTGTGAGTATGCATACTTAAAATGATGTGCGTGTTCAAACACAGTATATGTACACATGTATGTATACACACACACATATATGTATCTAATTGTGTGTGTGTGCCTATTTTATAAGTGTTGGGTTTTCTTTATGTTTCATGTGGCATTGAAAAGTTACTCCTAGTTTTTTCTTTTTTGTGGGATGGTAGAGGGTGTATATAGATAAATATGGGGTTGAGCCAAGAGGTAGAGAGAAAGAGAAATCACATACTTTAAATTTACAGGAAACGTGGAGTCTATTGGATTCTTGGAATTGTAATCTGGAAGCAGAAAAAAACAAAGAAGTAGGAGCCGGTGAACGGTTGGGGCAGTAAGCGACAGTGGCCTGAGGTGGTGCTAGAGAGTCTGGTCCCTGTGATGAGTTTGAAGCCAGGCGGGGGTCACCAGGAGACAAGCCTGTCTCTTTGGGAGGCCAGGAGAGAAATGATGCCTTAGGGACAGTTACCAGTTTCGGTGGGAGCTTATGATAAAGGCCAAAATGCTGGTGTGTTTCCCCTAGTATTTTAAAGCATAACCTAAATATGCACAATGTTCAGTTTTCTACAGCTGTGTTATTGTGTGTCTTTGTGAGGACTGGGCAGATTTGGGACAGTTAGGAGTGGTATCCAGCCTGAGGAGCATGCTCTTATAAGCCTTTAAGGAAAGGGTCCAGGTATTTGTCATATTAAAAAATTAACTGGTCATCTAAAAGATGCACGGGCGTTAGAATGAAAGCAGATGTGACACAGGAAACTTGTTGCAAAGTGTTTGTATTTATGTTCAAATGGGATATTTAAGATACTGTCTGTGTTTCAAAAGCCACGCTTGTGTTTTTAAAAATAAAAATGTTTAATTTAGATGGCGCTGTGTACCTTCAGATATTTTTATCTTTATTAGGGAAAGAAGAAAGTTATTTTCTTAAGCAAAATTGCTGAGTTTTGAGAGCATTTGCATTTATTTTTAGTTTTTCTTGCTCATGTTTGAGAGGTCTGATAGCATTAATGGGCTTTACCCCACATGGAGCTTTGAGCTTATTGTAGCACTGCACACTGATCCCAGGTCAGTGTGATGCGTGAAATCAATTTATTTGAATCTCTTTGCCTCTATAGGAATTTGGCAGCATGCCAGTTGTTTTCATTTAATGTTCTTTGTGTTGAACACAGACAAGCAGGCATGCTTTTGTATTCATCTCTCTTTTGCTCTCTGTCTCTTTCAGCCAATATTTTACTCTATGGATTCTGAGATGAAGAAAGAATATATTATTTATATGATTCTAATCATTACTTAATGTGTATGTTCTACTTTCTTATCTTTTAAGGGATTTGTTTTTAACATTCCTGAGTCCTCCTAGTGACTTTCTTTGTTGAGAAGAAACATTTTAGAGTTTTTTTTTAAAATTAAGATTTTGGATGAGGCATAATAAACCAGACCATAGGTGGTATTTGCTTACCATAATGCTCGTTATCAAAACGGAAGAGTATTCATTACACCATACCACCAGTGTTTCATTTGTGAACTGGTTTATCAAAATCACTGACTTCTTGGGGAGCTTTCTAAGGGTAAAGATTCACACTTTAATCGGGTGCAAGCAAAGACACATGATGAGTGGGGTAGTATTCTGAGTAACACATCTTGCTGAAGATGCCCCGGTTTTCCCCTAGATTTGGCTTAGATGAATCTTGACGAAGTTCCTGCCATGAGGGCATTTTTTTTTTTTTTTTTTTTNTCTAATGACTCACAAAATAATGCCAAACCAAACTTTTCCTCCTGTAAGATTTCAGCAGATTTCATTTTTAAGTGTGGAGTCATTGCTTTGTGAATTGCTAATACCAATTTGTCTTTCTTTCTTTTTTTCTTTTTAAAATTTGGAGGGTCCTGGCAGGGAAGAGCTCAAAGGTTTCTGCAGCACACAGAGGCTCCGAGCCTGGTGTGGCTGTTTCTGTGGAGAGGATGTGTTTCTGGGTCAGCTTTAGGAAGAGGAGCAGAAGGAAACAGACAGGCAGGAGCGAGCTGCTGTGTTGATGCTCCGGGCGGTTCTCGCGGAAGTCGGTCTGCAGAGCCAGGGCGCCGGGGAGCCTCGGGGTCAGGCCCGCCCCTAGCACCCCGCTTCCTCGTTTAATTACCTGAAGAGCCGAACAGCCCGCCGGCGGGTGTGTGAACGCCCGGTATCTCCGCGGCCGCCTGGCGCTCCGACATCCTGCGCGGCCAGCCCTGTCTGTCCGCCAGCGTCAGGCTGGCTCCCGCCCCGGTTCCTTTGCTTTCTGGAGGCATTGTGTGGAAGAGGGTTTGGTCAGGAATTGGAGGTTCCTGCCAGTGCTGTGTCCCTCCTCTCTCTCTCTCTTTCTGGACCAAGCTGACAGACGTGCTTGATTTTTTTTTTTTTTAAATGAGTTTAAAGATCTGTCTTTTTCATTTTACACTCTGGCCTTGCCGTGAAACACATATCTCTATCAGCAGCCACAGACTGCTGTGCAGGACGCAGTGCAGGACTGGTCTCAGTTAATGGTTCTTATTTTCCTAATTCTTGTTCTTTACTGTCCTTCCCATGTTGCCTTTTTGGGTCAGATTCACTGGTAGTTTGGTATGAAACTAGTAATTCAGAGGTCATTTTTATGAGGCTGTTTTGGAATCTTCATCTGTCCATGAAAACAGAGTAGTCCATTTTTTAAACANCCTTTCGATGCACATATGTGCATCCCATTAATGTTAATAGGAGTTGCAGCAGGTAAAGAGAGCAGTGTGTGTGTACCTTTGCGTTGTGCAGGAGTCCAGCTCCAGGAAATTGATTCCGTTCTTTGCAAAGAATAAAGACATTGGGACTTCGCAGAGGAGAGTTCCGTAGGAATGATTTTCAAAGCTTATTTTTTATATTATATTTATGGAAGCAATGTCAATATTTTATGTGTTTGTCTGCCACTCCAGCGAAAAGTATATAATCATTTAAATAATTGGATTAGCCTGGTGCGTCTTGTGATGGAGCTGGCATCACCGTGATCTATTATGCACCAGCATAAGTAGCTCTGCCATAAATGTTATGTGTATCCTCAGGCATTGCATGTTTATTTATGTATCAGCCTGCTGCATTTCTTTCAGAGTCTTTCCCTTTGAACATCAGTATAAATATGAGAAAAGAAAACATGTAAATATAATTTAAGCCGCAGTCAACATTTCTGACTGGTGTCCTCCTCCACTGACAAACTTCAGGTATCCCTCTTTCAAGCTTCAGCTTTCTGGAAGTTCTGTCTACCTAGAGCTTCCTTAGTATGAGAGTAACGTTACTGCCAGTTACAGTATTAGGCCTTAGCAGCAGGGAGTGTATAACAGGAGAAAAACCTGGAGGACTTTGAAAAGTGTCTGGGGAGAGTTGTGGCTTGCAGGTGGTGGCACCAGGAATTAAAGAGCAAAGTAGTAAGAAAGTGGCGTTGGTGCCTCGTGCTGAGTGTGCCCAGTAAATGTGGAGTGAAAACAGTAAGAAAAAAAGATCTGTGAGAAAAGAGACTGGGAGGAAGTGAATTACTCCAGAAAGGAGAAGGGAAACGCCAAAATTTATTAGTTACTGTGGACATGTGTTAATTGATCATCAGGAATCAAAATAGGACATTTTGGTATAACAGATAAAAAAAGCCACAGTATTCCAAAATTTTAGTAGTCTGGTGCCTGCAATTAAGAGTAATTTTAGTAAAAGTAAGAAGTGAAATTTCCATATAGAGTAAGAATTCTTCGGTTGAGTTTTACAGGTTTTAACTACTGTTCGGTGTATTTCAAAAGGTACAGAATTACATTCTATTCTGCTATCTGGTCTTGTGAAGCAGGAGGAGAGGGGGTTCATGACCATGAAACCCAGTAGGGTCAAAGTGAAACAGTAATTTAAAAATTTATATTATTATAAAAGCATATACACTGTGCTGGATATTATTTGAACAAATAAAGCAGTTTTGGAATGAAAAGTTTAATGGAATCAGTGGTAGTTAAACATCTTTTTTTGTGTAGTTTGAATTTGTTTATAAAGGTGGCAAATTAGTATGAATGTATAGATTTTTACTAATTTTCAATGTGGAGAGAGAGAAATGGAGAGTTTGTTAGAGATAAAAGTCCTGTGGGGGGAGGCGGGGTGGGGGAGAATATGATGAAAAGATTCTGGGATTTTTAAAAAAATTATTATTATTGCTGTGTATTTGCTCCACCTGGTGGATTTTGTTGAAAGTGTTTTAATCCATGTTAATGAGAAGACTACCCTGCACACAATTTATAGTAAGATGAATCTTTTGTGTTATTTTTGTTGCTGTGAAAAATAGTTTCATTGCTATAAAGGTCAAAAACATTTCTATCTTTTGTTCAGCACTTTCATTGTATTGAAAGTAATAATTTATTGTTTATTCTGGTTCAAAAATGTAGAACATGCTCGCTTTAGAAGGTTTGGAAAATAGAGAAAAATTAAAAGAGGAACATAAACATGATTTATAGTTTCATCACCCAGAACCATTGCATTATTTTGAGAATAGAAGTTTTCAGAAGAGGACCACTTTGCATTTACATTTAGTTAAAGATGTGTGGGATGTTAAACACTTACTTTGCCAAAGTGTGATAATGATGATGATTATATTATTTTTGGACAAATGCTGCCTTTCGAATTCCTAAACTCTAAAAAAAAAAAGGTCAGTGTTTTGTAGGAATTGCATTTGCTGAGCTACATGTCAGCTGAAAGCAAAGGGTGTAGGGATAAAGGTACCCCGTGCGTTCACAGGGCTGTCCATAGGGGTGACGGGCGGGCTCTGTGGTCTGTTCGGCTTACACAGATTGCTTTCTTTAGAAAACTTAAGGATTCAGTTGTGCTTTGATCATCTTATTGTTTTCCTTAGGTTATTCTTTTTTTCTTCTTTGGACTCCAAAAGCTCTGTAACAGAAGGTGAAGTTTTGAAAACAGTGTCTCCATATGCAAGGGATTTGGAGACCTTTTTATTGTCTTTAAAATTGTCATTCATAGTCCTCATTAGCATTTATTGTTGCAAGCGTACAAGCAGAAAATGTGAAATTGGTATGTCATGAATAGCCCCACAGAGCTCTGGAGCCCTCCGATTGCCTGCAGTGTGGTGTGGGCTGGGCTTCCAGGGAAAGCTGTCCAGATGGCTGCCTGCACAGAGCAGAGCTGCAGGTTTTTGTCTCTGCTGCTGGGAGGAGGGAAAGTTCATTGGAGCATACGCCATCACCCTTGCTTTTAACAAAACTAACTAGCCATTAGTCAGGATAGGGAGCTGGTGACATTGAAACAAAGGTTTTCCATATAGTGTTATAGTCCTTGTCAAATGGTAATGGATGGATATAGTTAGAGTGTCTTTTATATTATTTGAGTGATTTTTGTAGGTAAGAGACATTCAAGGAAACTAAATGGCAACTTATTGGCAGATTTTACATGTAAGTAGAGTGATTGTTTTGATAGGAAAATGCTTTTGTATGAAGAGGCAGAGTTGATATAGCTAATACACAGCCTTGTGGATTACTAAGGAAGTGTTTTACTTTAAAGTTTTAAAAATAATTTAACCCTTTGCTGGTGCCTGTGGATTAATCTGGACTTAATGATGCTGTGTTTGGAGCTTGCACTTAAATAATGCAACATGCAGACAATGCAAGTGTTAAAGCTGTTATCATTTCAGAATTATTTTGATAGTAGATATTGAAAATCAAAGCTTGTTGGTGAAAAAGAACTTCAGTATATTGCAATATTTTAAAGACCTCAGCAATGTTAGAAACAGTTCACAGTAATTATGAAGACAGATTTTATTTGTGGCATGTGATATTTTATCTTAAACACATTTCATTTTACAGAAATATACATACATGGTCCCTACATACTTAAATATACTGATACATGTCTTTTCATTCACATGTAGAGGATATTATATTTCACCCAGAGTTGAGAATCAAAAATGGTGCCTAAAAAATTGTTGGAATGTTATAACTAACATTGTATTCTCTATATATTGAAGATGGTTAAAAAAAAAAGAAATCGGACATTGTGGCTTATCAGCTTAGGTCATCGGTATTGTTTAAAAGTATGTAATGATTGGAATCTTCAAATCACAGTTTAGAGCACATTAACTCACTCTAACTGATTGGAGATACAGAAATCAAAGGGTCCTGAGTCCTCTGGTTTGACAAGTCACAGGTGAAGGCAAGGGGTCATGACTTCTAGCTCTTGACCTGCCACTTGCCCTGGTAGAGTTGGATTTTTTGACAGACCATACAGCATGTTCTCTATGAGACACTGTTTCGTATGGTACTTTGTCATCTAGTTGCAAAAGATCCAAGCAGTGAAGCTTTCCGGCTGCTCTGATGTCTGGTATAATCACCTATTAAGACAAGCTTCCTCTATCCAGCATGTTTTCTTTTACTTGATTCCACCTTATTGCCCCACTTAGGCCCTCTTGGACAGCCCCAAATAACCCTTTGACCCTGTGATGTTTATATAACCTTCAGATTCTCAAGCTGGCCATCACGTCTCCTGGTGCTTTTTGTGATTTAGCAAAGTTCTTGTGAGCCCTTCTGTAGGCTGGCTGAGGGGAGATACAGGTGTTTGCCAGCCCTTTCCCCCAAAGGAAGTATCTGAGGGAAATAGTGTGAATGTGTCTGGTTGTTTACAGCCAGTATTTATATTAAGGAGTTTAAAAGTGGCAGATTTCCTCTTACCTTTATAAAATACTTCACTGAGCTTTTTAACTTAATTTTTTTTTTCTGTCCCACTCATCTCTTTCTAGTTGGCTGCATCTGACATTGTAGCCTAACTATATAAACATAAAACCGTTTGTTTTCCTTACAGACAGTGTATTATTGGATTTATCTTTGTCAGGAGACAACCTATTAGGGCCTTTATTTAATACAGTTTCAGATGTCTTTCAGTGGCAGAAACAAATTAATGTACATTTTTATTAGGTGTTGTATCTATTTAATTGACTGTCAAAGTGATGAGAAGTTAGGAAATCATCCAAAAGAGAGGTCCATCTTAGCCCAACAGCTCACACATTAGGTAGGTTTGCCCTGTCAGTGGGATGCCTTTAGAAAACACTAATAGCTTCCAGCTGGGTGGAAAATCAAAACCTTTGGGGTCTGACAAAACTAGCAGATTTGAATTTGAAAGCAGAGCTAATGCCTCCATTTTATTTTTTACCACTCGCCCATAAAACATTATTTTCCAATATGTCAGCCTCATTTGGTGGCCAGTGGTCTGAAATTGAAAGTGGAACAAGCAAGCGGAGAGATCTGGACATTAGTGAGTCCGCCCTTTCAAGCTGGTGTGCCACTTTGTGGACGGGTCTTCCCTAAGAGCAGGGGGGTCTTAATGACCATTCATCAATGCTCGTTGGCTAATCACTGAGTGCCTTCCCATTCAGTTTATCAAGTCTTGCACATAAAAAGTCAGAATCAGCCTTCTTCAGCTTTGTTAAAGGCAACTAGGAGTAAAATGCTCCATTTGAACCCATTTTGCCCTTGTTTTTTCACTTTGTTAATGCAGCCCTGCTTAAAAGAGTGCTTTTATTGGGTCGGTTAGAATATCTGAAACTATTAATTCTCTTGTATTGAATAGCTGGTGGCAGACCAGAGCAGATGGGGTAGGAAGGTATTTGGTTGGGTGTATTGCTTTCAATTAGGATCAATGAGGTTTCAGCTCCTTTGAATTAACTCACTTAATACCCACTGTGTGAAGTCACAGTGTATCACAACAGCCTGCTCAAAGCAAGTGGAAAGTTAAGACGACTTGTGGAAAAGCTTTAACCTAAACTCTCCCTTCCCCAGTGTAGAGAGCTTTCATTAACTGCAGACAGTGTCAGAAGATTCTTAGTCCCTGTTGGTAAGTTAGGTTGGAACTCAGGAAAAGTCTATAAGATAGGGATGGTCTGTTTTGGAAGCAAGTGAGAAACACCTTAGAGTAATAAAATGCCACAATGTCTTTCTAATGAGTTAAATATATTGTCAAAAATTTATGTTTTATTTTGGGAGCCAGGCATTCAGTTGGTGACTAAAGTTACTGATTTGGAAGGTGATTTTCTTAGATGGCACTCTTTAAAAAAATTGCCTTGAAAATGCTCTGTGTTCTTAATTAAAAGGCATGTGTTAACTAACATGGCTTTTCTAAGGATGATACTTAGTCAGCAGTGAAGTCTTTTGTTTTGAATATATTTTAATTAAAAAAATATGTTTCCTAGTGGTAATTCAAAACAGTGTTTTGCATCAGAGAAAACTTATATATAATAGATATTCTTTTTTTCCCACTCACATATATAAATGGATTCATCATGTTATTGATTATTTTTGTTTTACAATTTGGATTCTAGAGATCTTGGCTCATTGTACTTTTTTTTTAATTAAAGGGAAAATTATTTCTGTTTAAGTGTATAGAACTATGTATCCAGGCTTCCCTGTCCAGGGGGAACTGCTAAGTGAGGTTGGTGCTTTGCTTGCCTCCATGGCTCAAAGGATGAGAGGAGGAAGCGGGTTCCTGGAGAAAATGCTGAACTAGCCTCAGGTGCACGCACGCTCTCTGAGGCCTGTTCTGCAGTCAGACTTCTAGGTGAGAATCTCCAGGGGTCCAGGTTTTGTTGACGTGGATCAATTTAAAGTGGCAATTACTGTAGTCAGATAACAGCTTAAAAAGCTTTTTTACACATAGAAAAGATACATAATCACATGGCATATGGAAGTTCAATTTTCTGAGCTGTGGTATAGAACCTTGCAGTGTACCGATATTAAGACCCGGTTTTAAAACTGGATATCATCCAGTTTTCTTCAAGTGTATTGCATTTCTGTCCTGTGATTTTCTGTTTTGGAAGTGATTCACCATGCATATTGATGAAAGTTGGGTTTCCCCACTGTGAAAATGTTCTCTTTCTAACTTAGGTATGGTATTAAAAAAAAAAAAAATCAGTGCCATGTAGCATTGAGTGGCTTTAAAAAAATACTCTCTTTAAGAATGAAAACCTACAGATTTAGAATGCTGGATTTCATAAAGGTCCTTACAGCAGGAGTTAATTGATTATCACACTCATGCCTGCTATAAAGCTTTCTGTCATAAGAATGTTTGAGATCAGTGCGTAACTGTTCTGAAATCCATTACACAGAACCTCATTACAAGTGACATCTAACTAAGATGAACAAAAAGATTGGCCTCATAAATAGAGTGCAATATACTATTAATGACAGAATGGAGTAATCATTATGAACTGTAGTCTTTTTACAAGTTGTCTCTTGACAGTGATGGATTTTTGAGGGGTTCACTCGATGAAGCAGCACTTCGTATTGGGGGGCTGTAGGAGTTCTTATTGATTGGCCCTGTTTAGCAAAGATGATCTTTTTTTAGTTTGTGCGGCGTATGTGTGTGTGTGCACTTTGAAGCAGGTTGTGCGCCTTCTTGGCTAAAGGTATAGGAAGAGGGAGGAGGCAGAAGTTAAGAGTCACTGCCTCTGATTTCAGATGGGTTTGTCTTTATGCTTTCTTTGAGGCAGCAAGTAGGGGGAAAATCAAATAAGGGCCAGAAGCACATGGAAAGGGTAGAATAGGCACAGGACGAGCTGAAGACTGTCAAGGCAGGGCAAGAGTTAAAGGGGATGCTCCTGGCTGGCTGTTCATTGAGCTTGCGGGCTGGTCAGAGGCTCCTGAGTGGAGCTGTTTCTGTTTATACTGGATTGAACAGCCACTGGAAAGGAAAAGCCCGAGGGCTCTGTCTCATCCTGTGCCGTGCTGTTAGAACAAACACACAGAAACCTAGGAAAGATGTGCCAGTGTTAAATGGAGGAAGAGTTTTAGAAGTGAACAGAATTTTCCTTCTGCCTGGCATTTTTGTGTGTGCAGAAAAGGCACGCAAGGCAGGCAGGCATATGTTTTTCCTATGAGGCAAGGATGTTTTACAAAGGACTAAAGAGGGACTGCTGAGAGGAAAATAGCCGGCTTTAGATAAAGCACTCTTAACAAAGGCTCGCAGTTTTATATATCATGGTGTCCATTAAAGCTTAATAGGGAAGAGTCCATTGAACCTGGCTGGGTATGTGTTATTCATGGGAGGGATAAACATTTAAGAGCGTGCAAAAAAAATCAGAAAGCAGGAGGACATGATTGTTCAGCTTTTGAAAAGGCTTTACAGTGAAGATTTTGTTTTCATCTCCTATGGATCTCTATGCAAGGTAGAGGAGAGTAAGCTAAGCATGTTTGGAGCATATCAACGCAGGGATCCCAGGGGGTTAAAAGCACGCTAGTAAAATGAAAGTGGTCTGCTTCTGCTTCTCCAAAGTGTTCTATTTTACACACACTACTGAGAAGCTGACAAAGGGAAGGAGCTTGATACTTTTGTTCCGTCTGATAAACTGGCACAGTCTACAGGGTCTTGGAACAGGTTTTTTTATGCTGCTTTGGATTTCCAGTTCAAAAAACAAGCTTCGAGGTCCCTACCTCCGTTTGTTTGTTTGTTTTTAATAAAGTGCCCAGTGATGGGGTTGCTAACCTGTGAACGTGTATGGGACAGCTCT
>SJYV01041532.1:198932-233595 GCA_006410875.1 Neotragus pygmaeus | reverse complement strand
CCTGTCATCAGCCACATTTCTGCTCCAAGTGCAATCCGGAGTGTCAGCTCTCCATCTGTCCCCGCCTGGCAGGCGCACGCGCCCAGCACCGCGCCTCGGGCTCCGGCGCCCCGGCCCCCCTGCCGGCCCCCCTCGCTCTGCCGCCCCCGATTCCTGGACGGGAGGCATGAGCCCTGCGCGCCCGTCCTCTTAGGGGAGAGAGCGAGCGAGCCACCCTCGGTGTGGACGCTGCATTCAGGAATGCCCGGTGAGTGAGCCCCGCTCCGCTTTCTCCCTGTGGTTTGTCAAAGGAAGCAGGCTTACTTTTCATTACTGCTCGGAAAAGAGCCTTCTGCCCACAGCGGGCTGTATCTTAAGGTGGGCAGACAGAGGCTGGGGCAGTGACCGAGGTGGATGGTGGCATTAAAAAAGAGCCATCAGAATCTGGGTCCAGGGCTCCCAGGGGTGGAAGCCTCGCCTTTAAGACGTGGGAGGTGTGTTTTCAAGACTGAGGGCAAGTCCAGCCACGTTATCTGGTGGCCAGAGCAATCCACTTGAGGGATTTAGCTGCAAGTAAGAAGGATGTTTCTGCTGTGGATTTCGCGACTGTCATCTGTACCTCGTGTCCTGGACATTTCATCTGTGGTGGGAGTGTGCAGCTTATGGTGGAACCCTGGGATAAGGTCTCTTTCGAAAACTGTTTATGTCAGAGAAAGTGAAGGGAGCTTTAGGGACTCCCGATTATTTCAGTCTTGTCCTAAATTGCAGCGCTGAGATGTCATCAGGCAAATAATTGAAATCAGTTAATTAAAAATAGAAAGTCTGCTGAATTACTGACACTGTTGTGATCTTGGAAATTTAATGTATGTTAATTTCCTCTGAAAAATATTATTTTTGGAGCCCAGAGTGTTTTTGTGATCGTTGCCAGTGAAGGCTCTGCTTGAGACCAGAGAAGCTTGGTAGAAGCCTGTCCGGGCAAGGGTGTTTCTGTTATTCTCAGGAAGGTCTGGACTGCCCTTTGCCTACTTGGAGTAGCAGATCTCAGATTAAAAAGACAAGGCAGAGAGAGATCCTCCAGCTGGCTGATTTGTGTGGGTGTTTTGGGCAGGACAGGCAGAAGAGGCTGTGCTTGGCCACAGGGTCTGTACACCTCACAGATGGTGTTTTGAAACAGTATCTGCCAGTTTTCTGCAACCACAGTTGTGTGTAGGTATCGCCAGTTGTTTGAAGAATCTTTTTCCCTTCAGAATGTGTCTTGTAAGTCCTCATCAGCGAGGATGCATTTGTGACCGAACTGTACCTTTTCATTAGTTCCGTGGACGAGGGATGTGTGTAGCTGAAATATGGGAAAAATCAATTTTCAAAAAAGACAATGACTGAGGTCTCTGAAGGTCATTTTAACTCTTTCAGCACTCATCTTGATTTATATGCACCAAGCAGCTGAAGATGTAATGTGCATGGAGTATGTGATATGGAAGCTGTGTGAAAAAGTGCTTTTGTTTTTTTATTTAGCCTAAGTATTGTATAGTTTCATCTGATTTTTATGCCATCAGTCAAATCTAACTTGTTTTTATGCTTTTAATAAATATGTGTTAAATGATCTGATCTGTCAGCATTTTGTAGAGTCTGTATTTTGTTTTGGTAAAACAGAACCGCGTAATAACCCAAAGCCATTTGTGAATGATGACAAGTGAAAGAGATTAGGTAGGACCCTTGCTATCCCATATTAATTACGTACGTGATTTTAAAGTATTCTTTGAAACATCCTTATTTAAAATGCATTGAACTGTATTTAAGGTTTTAGAATCATTGATAAGTGTGTTTTAGTCGTTAATATCTGACTAGTTCTAAAGCAGTAACTTGAAGTGTAGGCAGTGTTTCTCACTCTCTCTTGCTCATCAGCTGTGTTAGAAAACCTTGTACTTGGATGCGGAGAACGTATTATGCTGTGACTACAAGCTTGTGCCAGAATACTGACACTTGAGCGGTTCTGACACTTGGCTATTTTTGACACCCATCTGCATTTTTTAGCCGCTACTATCAGATGGACTACCTCTTAATAATGTTTTTAGCATATTTTTCTCCATACACATGTACTTATATTAATGGGCATTTTTACCATCTGGGACAGATTTTTTACTTTTAAGTAAGACAATATGTGTACAAGATTAAAAGGACGTATTTCTGGTAATCTGATATTGTCACTATTATAAATCTATATTAACATTTATCATCATCCTCATCACTGTTATCTTTCTTCCATAGGACAGGTGTCAGAATTGGCTCCTGGTTGTCTAAACTTGATGTAACAATTCTCAGATCTAGGACCTTTTTTATAAAAATGGGGGATCCCTGGAAATAGATGTGCACAAGCTGAATTTATTCAAAGATATACCAGTCTGTGGGGATGGGGAGGTAAAGTCTTAGTTTCAGGGCTTTAATAACTTTGTCCCTTTAAAAACAAAACAAAACACAACACACTTCAGCTATTGATAGCATGCTATTTCAAAAGGAACCAGGAAAAGTCGAAGAGAAGGCCATACGTGCTTTTAAAGAAATAGATGATAGTATTTTTGTGATTTAAGTCAATATAAGGAAATATCATTTTACTGCCTGTCACTTAGTAACAACTAGATCCTTGTGTTTAAGGGAAGAAAAATGTTTGCTTATGAAAAGGCTAGGAGACTCTGGGAATTACAGTATTTCAGGAGGAGATGGCTCTGAGCTTTCTGAAACATTTATATTTTTATCAATCTTGGTATAATATTATCAAAGAACATATGTTGACCTACAAAATACTTTCAGGACTATTGCCTTAAAAGGACAATAAGTGAGCACAGTCTGTAGCCCAGAAATAGTGCTGTTCTTTCAGAAGATGGCTAGCATTAGGTCAGACCACCCTTTCTCAATGTTCTCAATGGTCCTGCTCTCCAGATGTGACTGGAACTTTTTTTAAGTTCAAGTTTCCAAAAAAAAAAAAAAAAGGTTTGTTTTCAAAATCTGGTTTTACTTAAGACAGCTCCATCCTGGAGTGCATTTCATAAATTGCCCACATATTTTTCTTAGCAGAGAACTTAACTGGCTGTAATTTTTAACACATGGCCACATCATGTGATATTTTCAAAACACTTACACATAGCTTTAAGAAGGTCCCTGCAGAAATGATCCATCCTCTCACAGCCGGCCCCCTTTTTTTTTAAAAACCAACATATCTGCATTTTCCATTTAGGAGAGCTATATATTATTAGCTTACATTTTTGGGTAGTAAAACAGTACATTGCTGATTGTAAAACATGGACTTTATTATCTGCTGAAAATTGATTTGGCATTTATAGCCACTGTGTACTAGACTGTTTTTCTGTTTTTAACATCAATGCTTGCAAGCGATGATTTGTGTGAAAAACAGAAACGAAATTGCCATGGACAGACAACTGCCAGTGTCCTTCATAAGTGAACTTTTGGATAATGCACCTGGTTATTAGTTTCTTTTAATAGATGCATCTAAATGCTGTTGTACAAGAACAAGAAACACAGCAGTCCAGGTACTGTCACTGTGTTTTACCTTGCAAGTTGATTTGCCATTGTTTTAGGCTCTTTTCTGTAGCACACAAGCCTCCTGCTAGCTATTAGAGACAACTAGCTATATCAGCAGCAAATATCCAATTATAAATGTAGATTGTGCAGACATTACTTTTTTTGGAGCAGGCATTTAGAAGTTCCAGCTTCTTTTCAAACCCTGGCACCAGTTCCCTTTTTCTTTTTAAATTATTTTCTGTTAATATTTCTGAGTATTTGACCTTTTAGTTCTATGTATTTTAAAATAATATTTGGAAATTTTTGCAAGGCATCTTCCTGCACAGTTAATAATAGTCTATTGAAAAAAAGATAATATTTTTTAGAATAAACACTTGTTTAATAGGCATCATATCATCCAGAAATGTTTATTAACTGTTTCATCACTACACTGATATTTGAGGTTTGCAAAGGAGATGCTGTAAAAACCATATTCTGGTTTTTTTTTTTTTTAGATACTTTATTTTACTTTACAATACTCTATTGGCTTTGCCATACATCGACATGAATCCCCCACAGGTGTACACGAGCTCCCAATCCTGAATCCCCCTCCCACCTCTCACCCCACAACGTCTCTGAACAGACTTTGGAATCATCAAAGGAACAAAATACATTTTAGAGCCAGAAGATTGATCTTGAAAGTGCCTTCAGTTTACAGGTGTTGAAACTGAGGCTCAGGTGATTTTGTAAAGGTGATTCTCGCAGTTCACTCTTCTTACCCTGCTGCTTCTAAATATCACGTGCACGTTCAGTCACATGGCCGTCTTGGCGTCAGTCGTCCCTTGCTGCCTTTTACTTTCTACCCTGGATTTCTCTCCTTTGTTGCCTTTTACTTTCTACCCTGGATTTCTCTTACCTTGTGCTTTCTCCCTGTCTGCCCCAGGGCCTCGGGTCCATGTCAGGGAAAACTCGGTAACAGTAATCACTTGACCTGTGGCAAAGGTGTGCCGTCAAATGTATCTTATAGTTGTTTGGAAGTTAGAGAGCCTAAATATGGTTAATTATTGAGTATTGAGCAGATCGAATAATCTTAGTAAGGTTGTAACGACTGAGGGCATTCAGGTAGTAGACTTTTGTGGGTTGCTGAAAAATGTACCAGGGGCCAAATAACTGATTCAGTCTCTCCCCATGCCATGCCTTCAAGGAGTTTTGAGTTCTTATGCTCCAGGCAGAGAAGGAAACAGTAGTTATGATACGGAATAGCAAGAGCCTAGAGACAGGTACAGGAACCCAGAGGCAAGTAGTACCTGATGGGATTAGGAGTCAAGCACAGAGCCGGAGGACGTGTGGACCATGGGCTTATGGGCCTTGCCTGTCTCCTGCTTCTCCAGATTGGATCTCTGTTAATGTTACTTAATTTTTAGTTTGCTGTTCTTATACTGAGGACAGGATACTGATTTTTGTTTATTAAGTTTTAATAGCTGTGTGTGACAGTGGGTACGGCATTGCTCGAAAGCAATTTCTTTGTGTACAATTGTGATTCTTTGGTGGCTGATGGTATCTAGTGGAATACATCATTAACTTAAATGACTCATACCTTGAGAACAATAGGATTTCACACCTGACCAAGAAGCAGGTTTATCTGGCTGCCTTTCTCAAACAGCTGTTTGCCTTAATTAATATTAATGTAAATGTACTTTCTGAGAATGTCTAGCTTAATTATGTTTTTCAACCCATAGAGTTCCAATCAAAGGAAACAGGAAATCCTCTTAATCTCAGAGGGAGTGTATAACTGCCATCTCTGAACAGAATAAATCTCTGATAGTATAGTAAGCCTTTTATTGAAAGCCTGTACATGCCAGGCCCCAAGGCTAGGCACCTTGTATACTTACTAATTCTCACAGTTCTGCAAAGGGTTTCTGTGACCATGACATCTATTAATATTGGAAACCCGAAGAGCAGGTAAATTAAGCATTTTCCCCGAAGACACACAGATATCATTAAATGGCAGAGAAGGGATTCTCTCTGGTCTGTCAGCTGATTTTTTATTCCTTTTTAAAACTTGTGTTTATTTTCGGCTGTGCCAGGTCGGCCTTGCTGCCTACTTGTAGTTGGGCTGCACGGCCTCCTCGTGGAGGTGGCATCTTTCATTGCCGAGTCTGGCCTCTAGGGCTTGCAGGCTTCAGGAGTTGTGGCCCATGGACTCAGGAGTTGTGACTTGCAGGCTCTTGGGCTTAGTTACCTCGTGGCATGTGAAATCTTCCTAGATCAGAAATTGAACGCATGCCCCTTGCATTGGCAGGCAGGTTTTTAATCATTGAAACACCAGGGAAGTCCTTGTTTTCTTTCTTTTTAAAGGAGGGGTGAGTGTGTTGTGTTTGGTGAGAGGATGTTTTGTGATGGAAGCTAGGTGGACATGTTTGAAGAGGGATGTTTGAATTTGGAATAGAGTAGCAGAGAAGGTGGAGTTCTCGGTGCTGGAAACGAAAAATGGAAAACTATTAGCCTCAGTCGTCAAGAGTGATCTTGGGTAAAACAGGTTAGGAGAGTAGTTATTTCTCTGTCTATTTCTACCCTTGAGAGAATGCAATGGGGAGTAATAGGCATCAGGGGACTAATGTCCTTATTTTGAAAAGTCTAATAGAAATTGTAAATTGACTCCCTGATGAAGCCCTGTAGGTTAACTAAGATATCACCTTTCTAGGCTTTTGACATGACGTAATTCTGGCTATCTTTTGTTGATCAGAACCTCAGATGGAGTATTTTCTGGGTTTTGGATGATAGTAGGAAAATGGAAACCAAATGATGTGTTCAACACATGGGCACACAAAATTGTTGAGTATTGTGTGGTTAAAATTTGTCATGAATGTCGCTCAGTCGTGTCTAACTCTTTGCCACCCCATGGAATGCTCCAGGCTAGAATACTGGAGTGGGTAGCCTTTCCCTTCTCAAGGGGATCTTCCCAACCCAGGGATTGAACCCAGGTCTCCCGCACTTAGGGGGGACTCTTTACCAGCTGAGCCACAAGGGAAAAATATCAGATCTCTTGGTCATGAGGCTGCTGGGCACCCATGTTCTGCCCCAGGAGGTTCTAGGCAGGCAGACCGTTAGCAGAAAATGAGCCCACTGTAGGAAAGCACATGAACTTTTTCACCATGCCCCCCCACCTTCTAAAAAGACGAGCAGTTGATTTAAAAATTGTGGGCGGTTTTCCCTAGAAGATTTCACTTCTGTTTTCCACATTTCTGTTTTAAGGGCTAAGTGATAAGTGCAGTCTGTAAAAAGTCTCACTTTATTAGAGGGATTCTTTTAATTCTGTGTGGTTTATTAACATCATACCATGTACTTTGATGCTCATGCAAGAAAGTAAATCTGAAAGTACCAATGAGAACATGATGCTGTAAAGAGTTTGGCCTTAAGAGCTATGTAATTAGATAGGCAGAAATGCTCTTTAGGAAGAAGGGATGTTAGAGGGTGTCTTTATCATGTGTTTATGGCTTTAACAAGAGTCTTAAAGAGTTTGACAAAATAAACAGACCATTCTTAGTAATCAGGGATGATTGTGATGGGGTGCTAAGTTATTTAGAACTTTGGGAAAGACAGTTGCACTTTTGAGCATATCATTCCTTTTCATTTGAACTTTGCATGATTTAAACCTCCCTGCCTTCCTCTGGACTTGTTTGGTTTAATGATGCTCGAGTTATTGGGAGGAAAATGCATAATAAAATTTGAGGGTCCTGTGGTAACAATTTATATATTCTTTCATTTGAAATGCTTAACATGTGTCCCGACAAAGATATGACTGGAACAAAGAAAGGCCTTGATTCTGACACTTTCCCTGTGAAATAGGCATTGTTTCCTCTTTATAATGTTTCTGTCTGAACCTGCGTACTCACACTTATGGCAACATCTCATTTGAAAGGTCTGTTAATATTTATTTTTTTCTTTCTTTCTGCTCTAGTATTAGTTGTATGAGACAGCCTAGAAACAGGAAAATATTAAGGAATCAAAATGAAGATTTTTTTTTGGTCCATAAAGCACTTAATTTTCTTCCAGTCTTTCTGCAGTGTTCTTAATCATTGGTTTATAGAATATAGAATAATAGAAACCAGAGGTAAAACCTCGCTTGTCAATTACCCAAGCGTTCCCTTGTATACCAGTGTTTGCTTGTGTGCTGTGCTTAGTTGCTCCGTCGTGTCCAGCTCTTTGAGACCCCATGGACGGTAGCCCTCCCAGACTCCTCTGTCCATGTGGTTTCTCCAGGCAAGAATATCGCAGTTGCCAGGCTCCCCTCCAGGGCATCTTCCCAACCCAGGGATCGAACCCAGGTCTCCCGCATTGCCAGCTGATTCTTTAGCATCTCAGCCACCAGGGAAGCTTGCTGGTTATGAAATATATATATTAAAAAATGGTATATGTAGATGTGATCAAGCTTTCGCAGATTTTTCAAGTTTTTGTACAATTTAGGAGTCTTTCTAAAGAACTTTGCTGAAAAAAAAAGTTACCTGTTGTTATTTAACTATTTGCTACATAGAGGAATATCTTTCTGGGTGTTACCCCCCCGCCCCGCTCCTTTGGTCCCAACTTTTAGCACATCTTATTACCTTTTTTTTTTTCTATTTTTAATGCACTCCTTTCAGAGTCTGGAGAACTAGTTAAAATCTCTGAATCTGCTACTTACTCCCTGTTGTTTTGGGCAAGTAACATAATTTCCCAGGTGAAGAATGTCTTTCTACCTATTTTTCATTTTTATCTACATTTTACTCATATATTCTGGGGATAAAGCCTTTTGGTACTTTGGTAGATTTTGCTTCATATGTTCTGTGGGTAAAGCATATCGGTGTGATGTTAATATACCTATTCCTAAAACTTCTTGGAGAATCAAACCATTTTGTAGTGTTTCCCAGAGAGCAAAAGGGCATCTCTTTAAGCCCCAAAGTTGCTTCTGTTTACTTGTTTAAAATTTCTATGCCTGTTGGTCAGTTATTTTGAATGGCGCTGGTCTTTTAGCTTTCAGCTATGTTCTTTATCAGTTTGGGCTGGACATGCTGTATCTTTTGCTTTATGATTTGAGTTTGTATTCTAAACAATAATATATGTTGTGTTTATGAGGCCAGAGAGCACAGGACATTGGGAATGTCAGTGGCTGAGTGTGAGTCAGACTTCTTGCATTTCGTGGTATCACCAGGAACAAGCAAGTCGTTTCACTGTCTGAGTGTCACTTTCCTTGTCTGAGAAGCAAGGATTCTGCTTTGCTGACTTATGTTTTGCAGTATGGTGGTAGTGATTATGATTGTTAGCATACTCTGTCTCCTTGAAAAGCAGAGGACAGGACTTTTACATATAAGCGGTAAGGATGAAAGTCAGACAGTGATACTCTCTGGACTTAAAGCATAGGGCAGAGTTTTTCAATGACACAGAAGGACTCTAGCGTGTTGTGCTTGTGAGTTTTGTCTATAGTTGGTAGAATTTTCTCTCGCTTCTGCCTACCCTCTTTCTGTTCCTGTGCCCACACGTCCACCCATTCCAGTAATTGGCTAGCTTGAAAACCATATAACCAAAGTTAGAATGGTGAGTAAAATCGTGAAGTGAATGCTTAGGTGAAAATGTGGAAAGCCCATCTTGTTCTGTGTTCCCCCAGATGTTAACTGGTGGCGGTTTTCATTTCTGGAGTCATTTTAGGTGTCTCTGAGACTTTTCCGCCTTCATTTCTCTTAGCAGGAGACATTGCTCAGAGAGCTGAATTCTAACCTTTTATGTATTCCAGGATACAGACTCTTCATTGTTTAAAATAATAGACATTTTAAGTGTCATCAGCTCTTCTTGATAAAGCTGCCATTTGCTTTAAGATCTTGATTTCCTAGTTCTAAAAATTTCATTCCAGGCTACCCATGAGGTAGGAGGCAGAGAGTAAGGAATCAGCAAATGTTTGCTTAATGAATAAGTGAGGATGAGAGGTAGACTGGGATTCACAGGGATCTTAAAGGAAAGAAAGAATGCACAAAGCAAGTTAAATATGAGGGGGGGGGATTAAGTTAATCTTATAGAAATTTTTGATAAATGGTATTTAATAATCAGGCATTTTCTTTGAGCTATGGAAAGATAATAAATTAATTTTTTTGGCCATATACAACTTTCTTGGCAGCTAGCTGCATATTAGTTAAAATTGCATGTATGATAAATCTGATAATTTATCATGATCATATTTACTAAAAGTATGATATAATATATACCACTTAAAGCACTCTCTGACATAATTACTGAAATTAGAAACAAAGTCCAGGGCTTTTGACAGTTGTAATATTTGGAGAAATTAGTGCTTCCTCTACCTGGGCACTTGCCTGCAGTTTGGGAGGATGGGTGTAAGGTGTCAGGGATCCAGCAGACATAATGAGTAGGATTCTGAGCTGAGTTGCTCGGTTACGACCCCATGGATTGCAGCTCACCAGACTTCTCTGTCCATGGAATTTTCAGGCAAGAATACAGGAGTGTGGGTTGTCATTCCTACTCCAGGGGATCTTCTCGACCCTGGGAGGCCTAACAAAAGACAAATATTGAGAAATATTTTCACCTTTTCGGTTGCATGGTAAATTCTATCAACAGTTTCTTCTGCCAATAATCTCAGATGAGTAGCAGTTGAATAGTCTGATAAAGACTCCAGAGAGATTACTAAAATAATTCGTGCAGTGCTTGATACATAATTTTTTAAAAAAACATATAACTTCTATAATAGTGGAGCTTTCTTTAAATATCTTTGCCCTGTTATATTTGTTTCTAAATATACATTGAATTCTTTGAAAGGGATAGGAGGGCAGGTTTGAGTTTCAGAGACTATCACTTTGGAAGAATATTCTTGCTAATTTAACACATATTTTATGTCTCTCAATTTGTGCCTTTAAAAATGTATAGAAGATTATTGTAGCTTATCCACTGAGTGGCTGTTTTTACAAGGATATTGCTGATACTCTGCATGGATTATAGACTTTCCAAGGATCTTTGGGCACTTTGGAAATGTGGTATAGAATGATGTAATGAAGTGGTTCTTAAAGTGGGTTTCATGGACCACCAATATCATTATCACCCAGGAACTTATTGGAAACACTCATTTTCTGCCTCTCTGCAAACTTAATCAGAAACTGAGGTAGCCTAGCAATCTGTATTTGAACAAGCTCTCGGAGGATTCTGAAGCAGATTCAAATTAGACGTTTGTAAGTCATAACTTTTTGTCTCCTTGGGTAGTCCAGAGAAGATACCCATTTGTTTTTTTATCATGGAAGTCCCAATGAATGGAAATCAAGGTGATTTATTTGTTTTAAATGATTTACTTTAAAAACAATGCCCAAGAGATGACAAAGAACGTGTTTGTTCAGAGCCTTGGGTTTCTAATAGCATATTTGGATGCCCACACATTACACCTGAATTGAATGAGATAGGTAAGAGAAGGTGTATTTCAAGACAATTCTGGGATNAAAAACAATGCCCAAGAGATGACAAAGAACGTGTTTGTTCAGAGCCTTGGGTTTCTAATAGCATATTTGGATGCCCACACATTACACCTGAATTGAATGAGATAGGTAAGAGAAGGTGTATTTCAAGACAATTCTGGGATGTTCATTCGTTCTGATAGTTACTTGTAAAGACATGCATCTAATTCATTGCACTCAGGTACCATTTGTAATGCCCTTGCCTTGTTTTGAGGCCAGCTTCTGATTGTTCAGAATTTTGTGAGTTTAGCTTGATCATCTGGAGAGACTATTTAGGCAGACCCCAATTTCACAATAATATTAGTCATCTAGAAAGTTTAGATATATCGCAGCATTTTCTTCTTCTGTGTTGAATGTAAAGAAGGGGTCCGTGTGATTACGAGCGTTCCATCAGTAGTGGCTGGAAAGGATTTATTCCTTGCATCTCCTATATCTGCTGCTGTTCTCTTTTGTGCACGGTGTGCCTTCAGTAAGCGCAGTCTGACACGCTTTGTGGCCTTTGCCTCCTGTGATAAAATAGATTGAAATGATTCCTGACACCATCTGGTGAAGAGGGGCAGCCCTGGAGGACTGTGCTTGGAGAGAAAATAACTGAATGCTAAGAAATGTGGAAGTCTAGGGACACTGGCAAAGGATTTTTTTTTTTTTTTTTAAAGAGCATGAACATTAATACATCTTCTTGAGGTTTGATGGGACATGTACTGCCTACTGTCCCATCTGGTGCTTATAATAGCATGGCATATTAGCATGCTGCAAGTTCATAATGTATTCAGGGGGAGGAAACATCCCTTGCATACCAATTGAGGCATCCTCTCTTCAGAACTGCTTTTGAATTTCAATGATGTTTATATCTTCCAAGCCGTGACTTAACCGAGCCTTTCCGCGCGAAGGCATAACATGAGTGAGTGAGGGAGAGAGAGAGGCTGTGTGTTCATGGTCTCTCCTATTCTCTCATTGATTTATCTTCCTCCCTTTTTTCCTGATGAAATTATAAGTAGTTATTAATATTAGGTTTTGTGACTTTTACTCCTGTTTTGAAACCGCATAATATTTCATCATTATCTCACTTAGGGCACTTAAAACAGTTTGCCTTGTGAGATTGTGTAGCTGTCTCCTTGTAGATGGAACGCTTTCAAGGGTCAGGCCTGTGTATAATTATGTATGTGTCTCCGTGGCACCTAGAGTTCGGTCATTCCCTTAACAAATATCTACTGAGCTGACTGTGGGTATCCACACACACTGTGGGTGTGACACTGTTGTAGGTACTCAGTAAGACTAGTGGGTCTTTCCTCTCAGAACCTTTGTATTTTAGTTGGTAAGAGGCAAACAGTAAACAAAGAAACAGATAACATCTCCAATATAATGTCTCTTCACTGTCTCATTCAATTTAGCTGTAATGTGTGGGCATCCAAATATGCTATTAGAAACCAAGGTTCTGATCCAAGGCATTTTTTTTTTAATCATTTCTTGAGTATCATTTTTAAAGTACATTGTTTAAAACAAACAAATTACCTTGATTTCCATTCATTGGGACCTTCGTGATGAAACACAAATGGGCATTTTCTCTGGACTACTACACAAGGAGACAAAAAGTTATGGATGAAAGTGAAAGTCGCTTAGTTGTGTCTGACTCTTTGCCACCCCACAGACTATACAGTCCATTGAATTCTCCAGGCCAGAGTACTGGAGTGGGTAGCTTTTCCCTTTTCTAGGGGATCTTCCCAACCCAGGGATAGATCCCAGGTCTCCTGCATTGCAGGCAGATTCTTTACTGGCTGAGCCACAAGGGAAGCTTGAGAATACTGGAGTGGGTAGCCTATCCCTTCTCCAGCAGATCTTCCTGACCCAGGAGTTGAACCAGGGTCTCTGGCCCTGGTGGCTCAGACGGTAAAGCGTCTGTCTACAATGCTGTAGACCTGGGTTTGAGCCCTGGGTCGAGAAGATTCCCTGGAGAAGGAAATGGCAACCCACTCCAGTACTCTTGCCTAGAAAATCCCATGGATGAAGAAGCCTTGTGTCCATGGGGTTGCAAAGAGTCAGACACAACTGAGCGATTTCACTTTTCTTTCTTTCTCCTGCATTGCAGGTGGATGCTTTACCAACTGAGCTATCAGGAAAACCCAGAGTTATGGATAAGTACAATGAAAATCCATGCTAGCTGCAGGGTAGGTGAATGGGCCCACTTATTTAGATTGGATTGTCAAGAAAGGCACTTTTAAGGAGGTACATTTTTGCAGAGACCTGAAGGATCTGAAGAGTTAGTGGCAGGGGAAGAGAAAGTCCAAAAGTCCTGGGTTAAAATAGGATCGGCATTTTCAAAGATAGTTTGAGCCAAGTTCAGGGGTTAGTCCATTGCTAGGCGTTGGGATTTTATTCTTAATGTGTCAGAAGCCATCAAAAGTGACTTGACAGTACCTTTCAAAAGGGTAAATTGAGCTGCTACGTGTCATGTTCTGAAGCACTAAACCACCATCAGAGGAGTGAGGTGCGCCTTTAAGTCCACTGAGGCACTTTGTAGAATTGCAATTAGCATGAATTTTAGAATCAGAAAACACATTTCTTGGATTCTGACCTTGATGTTTGACTCTGAGCAGCTTAGCCTTTTTTTAGCTCATGTCTTCTCATCTGTTGAAAGGGAAAGGTAGCACCTAAAATCATGGTATTATTGTGAAAATTAAGTGAGCTAATTCATTTAAAAGAACCAGCATAGGGCCTCGTTCTTAAGAGGAGCCTGCTCTACCATTGACACGCACAGATCATAACAAAACATTTGGGATGGTTTCGAGGAATATTGAAACAGTTGGCATCATCTTGTTGGGAATCCTTTGCTGGGACTGTTATCTTCTTAATAAAAACACTGTTAACATATTGCTAGGGTGGCAGTGCACAGCATCTGTGGTCTGTCCCTTTTGGTCTAGAATCATGTACAGAAGGAGACTCAAGGAATTCTGTGGCAAAGTCCATGAAACAACCTGGGATTTTTTTTTTTTTTTAATTTAAAAATTTTTTGTAGGTAACACTCTTATCTGTCTCTCCTTTTTTTTTTTTTTTCTTTTTGAGAAATTTAACATGAGGAAGTCAAATTGCATTCTGGAGAGAAAATGGTGGTTATATCAAGGATATTATAAAAAGAGTTTTAATTCATAAAGCAGTAACGGTTTATTAATTGCATAGTTGTTAGATACAAACCTTTTGAAAGGAATTTCTAATGCACACAAATGGTAAAAATTAGAAGCTCCATAGTTTTTGTATGCATGAAAAACTTAATTGCAAGAAGCAATTCTGTGACGATTTTCATTTAGCCTGTGAGGCAGTGTTAAGATTTTCAAACTTTCTGCAGAAGAAATTGTGGGGTTGAGGGTAGGGGTAGCAAGATGTTGCTTGTGGCTGAATGTCTACGGAGAGTTCCAAGTTACCATTGTCTTGGATATAATTTTATCAGATATATAGATTAGTTCAGTTATTCTTTAAACTCGCTACCCACTTTTGCAATTATGTATGTATTTTTTGGAGAAGGCAATGGCAACCCACTCCAGTACTCCTGCCTGGAGAATCCCATGGGGGGAAGATCCCTGATAGGCTTCAGTCTATGGGGTCGCAAAGAGTCAGACACAACTGAGTGACTTGACTTGACTTGACTTGTGTGTATTTTTGGCTAGAGTTTCTCCGCTTCTCAATCTGTAGATTTTTTTTTTTTTAAACTATCCATCCTCCTCCACCCAGCATCAGGAAAACAAATAATGCGTAAGGAATGTGGAGGGGGAGGTAGCGTGGGTAATTCAGGCAAGTTTCGTCAGCACTTAACCAGATTCTTGGAATGTTTTTTGATGTCCGACAGAACTGTCCAGAGCTGTTGACAGCTGCCTGTTGAGTCACATTTATTGCTGCTGTGTTCTGGTTGGAGTGTGAGAAGGAAGGGGGGCAGGCAGAAGAACTGAAGAAGTTCAGGAGGTGGAATCCCAGTTCTGAAGGAGGCAGCTGGCTGTTGGCTCCTAAGACAGATCCTTTTCCTTCCTTAAGCCCCGGTTGCATTCTTAACAGCCGCATCTTTCAAAAGAGATAAGGTCTGCACGCCTCCAGGAAAATTCAGAGGGGATCATTTCCTCACTGAGAAATAGCCTTACAGAAACCTTGTAGGCCATCCGGAATATTGTCTGTTCAGCACCCCGTGCGCATCCTCCTTCCGCCCCGGAGGATGCCATGAATACAGATATTCGCGTGATGATTGTTTTCCTCTAGAAAGAGAGGACAAAGAAAAGCTGGCTGGTCAGGTGAGATGGGCGGACACGTTAGCAAGTGTTGGGTCTAGCAGCCAGGAGCCCGAGACGCAGAACCTGCACGGTGCAGCGTCCGCTCAGACCTAGGTCCCATGCCCCCTCATTTCAGTTTGTTTGGCTTACAAGACACAATTTCACAAATGATACTCCTGAATGTCTCTTTGTGGACTAAGAACATTATCTTGGGTAATGGGATAATCACCCAGTTTGTGATTATTTATTTCCATTTACTTTGCAAGGGTAGCCTTTGTTTTTGACCAGTTTCTATCACATGTAGTTTATTTCTAATGGAAACAGCGCACCTCAAAACTTGTTTTTCTAGAACATATTTAAAGATACTCCACACAGTCTCCTTGGGTAAAATGAGCATTTCACCCTCAATAGACCAGGCTGGGTGTCAGATATGTGCTTTCTTCTGTCTGTGGGTCCGTCTGTCTTTCTCTTCCTTCCTCACTCCCTCCTTCTCTTCTTTCACAACATACTTTACAGAGGCTCTAGTATTTGTAGATATTTGACTCAGAACAAGCTTTAGTCATGCTAAAGTCATGTTTCACAGACAGTCTCTTAATAAGGATTTGCTACACTTTCCCCCAAGTTTAAGAATGAAGGAAGGGCAGGCCCTTGGCATCATTCAAGGGCACCTTATATGTTTTTGACAAAATCAGAATTTCTTAAAGATCCAAAAAAAGATATATTGAATGTTTCATTTAAGCAATCAATATGTTATAATTAATTGTAAATGTTTGCATTTCAAGTTCCTTGTTTACTAAAAAGGTATCAGTTGAACTGGTTCACTTGGTGAGCTAAACATTTGGCAACAGACATAACCAAACACATCCTGACCCTTGCTCGGTTTCTGTTCTGTTGTAAACTTCGGCATGTAGGCAGGTGTGTAGCAGATGTTGGAGGAAGTGTGGGACTAGATAAAGTGGGTGTGGCATCCTTTGCCCTAGTATAACCTCTGAGGCAGTTTTGGAACAAATTGTTCGAAGTCAAGAACGCTTGTCTGTTTTTTCTATTTTACCCATAGGAGCCTAGCACAGTGTTTTGTACATAATATGATCAGTGTTTCATACAAATACCCTGTAACTTATCATAACAGTTCTATGATTGATGCATTCATTTAATCGGTCATGCTGCAAGTATCGATTGAGCTCTTAATATCTGCTACACCGTTTTCTAGCCACCGGGGAAGAGTCAGTGAATAAAGCAGATTCAGTTTCTTACCCTCGTGGAACCTACAGTCCAGTGTATGTGGGGTAGGTGTCGGGGTCGGTGAACAAGAGTGGGCAATAAATGATAAATATAAAACACAGGTGAATTCTGTAGTATGTTCAAGGGTGATAATTATGGGGAAAATCAGACAGAATAAAAAAGATTTTTAGGACTGTTAGCTTGCTGTTTTAATTTGGGTGTTTGAAATGGGCCTCTTTGAGAATGGACTTTTGAGCAGAGATTTTACATGGCTGTATGAGGGGGCAACAGAAAGGCAGAGAGGTGGAAAGGCTGGAGTGTGGCCTGGGTCATTTCAGGGAGAGGAAGGAGGCTACTTTGGCTTGGTTGCACCTGGGTGGGCATGGATGAGCCCTGGGACATGGGACCCAGAGAGGTGGCCGGGAGAGTGAAGGGGAGACCATTATTGCTTTAGGCCATTGATGACTTTCTGTCTGCCTCATTGGGCAGCCACCCCAGGTGACCTCTGCCCAGCACTTCTGCACGATGCCATAATATAACAATGTCTCAGTCTCAGGACCTCAGTGTGTTTCATGGATGTTCCTATTATTGATTATTCTATGTATGCAATACAGAGATTATTTTGTTGTCCTTGATATTCAATCCAGTTTGGTTTCTGGTTCTTTGTATTACAAGGTGATTTCTTTAATCATCTAAGCCCTGCTCTACAGAGTGCTAGTCAAGGCTGCATGTTCTGCCTTCTTTGCATCCTAACTACTGTCCTCTAGTACTTGTAAACCCATTTTGGGAATGACGTGCTGATGGACAGGCATTTGCCAAAGGTAAATGCACAGTGGAGCAGGAATAATGTTAAAAATCTTTGTTTCAAAAATGTATTTATATAAAGGGAAATTATTTGTTCCTCTTATTATAAGCTTCCTTGATGGCTCAGTGGGTACAGAATCTACCTGCCATGCAGGAGATGCAGGAGATGTGGGTTCAATCCCTGGGTTGAGAGGATCCCGTGGAGGAGAGAAAGGCAACCCACTCCAGTATTCTTGCCTGAAAAGTCCCATGGACAGTGTAACCTGGTGGGCTCCAATCTGTAGGGTCACAAAGAATCGAACACGACTGAGTGACTAAGCACACACACCCCCCTTATTATAAGCTATGATTTAGAATCTCCTTCCACATTTCTCTCAAAATTTTTTTTTAATTTTTGGCCACGTTACACAACATGCGATATCTTGGTTCCCTGACCAGGGATCGAACCTGTGTCATTGGTAGGGAAAGCGTAGAGTCCTAACCACTGGACCACTGGGGAATTCCTTTCTTCTTCTTCTTCTTCTTTTTTTTTTAAATTTTGCTTTCTTCTTTTAAAAAAAAAAAAAAGTAGTGCCCACATTGAGGTTTGTCATGGCATCCTAGAAATTCATACCCAAGTATGAATTACCCCGGCAACATCTATTAGCATCTGAAAAGTCAACTGTGCAGTAAATCTCATTCCTTCCTCTGATCAAGGCAGAGGCAATCTGGAATGATACATGAATGGAAATAAGGTACTGATGAGATATTTGTGTCATCTGAGACATCATAAGCCACGGACAAAAATCTTTCTGAGTAGCAATAATGTCAGTTTAATTTTCTGAATGATTGCCTTGGACCCACTTAAAACTTCTGACTTCCGTGAGGTTGTTGCCCCGTCTTAAAGTTGCTGAGTTGTAGTGGCTTCATAGGCGTCCTCTTGAATTGTAACTGAATTTCAGTGCCTACATGTAAGAGAAGATCTGTTTTAATATAAAAAATCTTTAGCTGCTTAGCTGGTAACCCTGGGAGGGACTTGTGCAAAGCACCTCAGGGGTACCAGAGAGAGGACATAGTCCCAGCACTGAAGGAACTTGAAGTCTCTCTAGCAGGGGCTGTAAAGTTGAAATAGTGGTTGCCATGGAGATTGAGAGGCAGGGAAGTGGAGATTATGGGAAGAGATTGCAAGAGTCAGTGAGGGCCCAGATCATCATGGAAAGAATTTAAATGCACCAAGGAGTTAAACTCTATGGGGTAGGAGTTCATTGAATGTCTGTTGTTATTTGGGAGAAAGGGAAGGGACGGAATTAAGAATGCTGCTAGCATTTTTGAGTCTGGGTAACTGGCAGGAAGGCCATGCCACGGTGGAAATAAGAAAGTCAGAAGGAAGAAGTGGTTTTGTGAAAAAAAAGTGCTCTTGCTTGTATGTTGAGTTTGAGATTCTTTAATAATAGAAGCCATTTTGCAGATATAAATGTGGGAGGGTAGGTTGGGTGAAGAGTTAAGTCCTGAGATACAAATTGAAGTGGAAAAACTTAAATTGTATGTGACTACAAAGTGTAGACAATTTTGAGAAAATGGAAAATACTGAATTAATGTTTTATCAAAGCTTTGAAATTGTATTATGGTTTGCTGTGACTAGGCATACATTCCAGTTTTGAAGTTAACTTTTATATTCTTTCATTTGTATTTTATACCTTTATTTTTCATGTTTTTGAGATAGCGATTCTGTTTCCTTTAGTTATCACCAGAGCTCTGCTTACATCTCATAATTATGAATACCCTATCTAGGCCCCACGTTTCCCTACTTCCTGTTGCTTGTATCCTGTATAGCGTCTTTACTGTGAAATTCATTGACTCTTGAGTATCTTTGCTTGAACCAACGTGGTTTCTGGGTGGAGGGAAAGCACCGTGCTGAAGAGCTTGGGTTTTGCAGTCAAACAAAACTGAGTGTGTTTTCCCCATCTGCTCTGCTCCTCCCGTGTGCTTTGGTTTGCTCAAGTATTGGTTGCTTTGGTTTGCTTTGAGTCCCTTGAGTATTAAACGAAATCATGAAAGGTTTTTCAGCACTCGTGGCGCCCACCCACTCCTGCCCAGTAAGTGCCTGCTGAGGTAGCAGTAGTGATGATAATGATGGTGGTAATGGCATGTCTTCTGTCTGAACCTCATGGGATGTATCCAGAGCCTGCAGACATCGGTACAGGAACCAGAATGGGGTCCTTTCAGGGCACGTGAGTTTGCTGGTTACTCAGACCACCTCTGCACAGTCCTCATTTCATCATCTCTTGAAAAGAGTGATCAGGACCCTGACTCACCCCCTCTTGGTCCCTTTCAGCCCCTGGTTTCAGGGTTGCTGCTCCTGGTGTGGCCTTGACTTCTTCCCAGCTGCCTTTCTGTGAGATCTTGTAGAACTCGCGTTGGTTTTCTCATTCACGAAATATGAATTCAGCCTACTGTCAGTTCCAGCCTGTTTATTCAGAGTAAATTGATTTCGACCTTTCTATCCCACTGCTTCTCTTTTGCCCCTATCGCTGCTAATTAATTTCTGCACAAGAGAATGGGCAAGAGCAGTGATAAAACATAAAATTAAAGTTAGTTAATTTTGGCTCATGAGCATTTTGGAGAGCAGGCAGAGAAACTATGTTATTTACTATGAGCTTTGTCTTGGGTTCTCATTTATTTATTTATACCATTCCTGACTCCTGTTATCATGGATGGTAAGAACTGACGGTGGAATAAAACAAATAAGCATTATCTGATACAGGATTTAGAAATTTAGGGGTAAATTCAACTGAAGATAGTATAATTTGCAGTATCATTTCCCCCAAATTCTAAAGAAAATATGAGTGAATAATTTCACATATGCCATCTTTAATACAGTCTTATATGTCTGCTACTGTAAAAATATATAAAGTAGTCATGCTGCTTTTTATTGTATTTCATTTAACAATTTTATTGTGTGTTTATTAAATTTTATGAGATGATACTGTTTCTTACAGTTTCATGACAGCCTGTTGGAACCCAGTTTTTTGTTTCTGTTTCTTTCTTTTAGGAGATTTTCCTTACTTGCTAATGCTAGGGCTCAGAGAGGAAACAGACTACAGTGTTTCTTTTTTAGGAAAGGATTTCACAACCTTGGTTTGGAGACTTTTGAGGATATTTTACTTACTCTTGAATAATGGATGTCAGTTTTCTTAAAGTTATTTTCAATTGAGTAAATTTAACTTTTTAAGGAAACTTTGGGAGGGAAGAGGTAGGATGCTCTCATCAGATAAGCTAGCAAAGAGATCTGAGAAATTTGTGTGGATTAAAATTTTTCCTTAGAAACAGTCCTCTGTACTCACTTTTCATTTTTTATGACACTTAAGAAATACATCTTCTAGTGAAAGAAATGAGAGAAATGAGAGAGATTGTGATATGAGAGAATTCTCTGGATATGCACAGTTAGGGACACAAGGAGAAAGGAATAAGACAGAACTCACAGTTTTGAATGGAAATATAGTTGTTTGCTAAATCTTCTCTTTGTAACTCACATGCTAAATCCAAAGGTGTAGCCTTAGACACTAAAATAAAGAAATAGGACATAGTCTTCCCGTGAGAATTCTGTGTGTGATTCATGAGGAGGTACTTATCTTTTCCCTTCATGTAAGCGCTTCAGTTGGTCTCTGATTCTGAGTATTGCAGATAATAGCTGCCATTTATTTAGTGTTTGAATATGTTCTGGGCATTGCATAAGTGTTTCTCTTTCATATTTACTCATTTAATCCTCAAAGTCAGCTATTGAGGCAGTTGGTAGGACCACCGAATCTTAAGGTGAAGAAATAAAGATTCAAAGATCAAGGAATTTGCCCAGGTTAGGAGGTGCGTCTAGGATTCCATTCAAGCCCTGGTGACATCCCGCCCGCGCTCCTCGTTACTGCCTGCACTCTGCCAGTGTGTCATACTCATAGCACAGGCAGCGGACGCCTTCCATTTGTGTCTGCTGAAACCATAGAATTTTTATAGCTCAAAGAAAACTTAAAGAACATCACCTGTATCTTATAGGAAAAAATGCACATTAGACTCAAAGTTCTAAACAATCTTTTATTTATCCAGCCAGTTGGCCAGCAAGTATTTACTGAGCATTTACTATGTATCAAGTAGTAAATCAGCCAGACGTGGTCCGTGCCTCCCTAGAACGCTGGTGGCCTTTATCTGTGTATTTGCATGTGTGTGCTCAATCGCTTAGTCGTGTCGGACTCTTTGCAGCCCCAGTGGACTGTAGCCCACCAGGCTTCTCTGTCCATGGAATTTTCCAGGTGAGAATACGAGAGTGGGTTGCCATTTCTTCCTCCAGGACATCTTCCCGACCCAGGGATTGAACCTCCATGTCCTGCATTGGCAGGTGGATTCTTTATCACTTGAGCCACCTGGGAAGCCTGTTTATGTATTTAGGCTATATGCTAGTTAAAAGCATAGACCCTTAAATCATGCCCCTTGCCTCTGAAGCCTGTTCAC
This sequence comes from Neotragus pygmaeus, assembly GCA_006410875.1. Taxonomy (NCBI): domain Eukaryota; kingdom Metazoa; phylum Chordata; class Mammalia; order Artiodactyla; family Bovidae; genus Neotragus; species Neotragus pygmaeus. The sequence continues at coordinate 211,868 of SJYV01041532.1, read as the reverse complement.
TAGCTATAGGACAATGGGCAAATAGATGAATCTTTTTAAGGCTCGGTTTTCCATCTGTAAAATGGTAATACTAAAACACCCATAGCACTGGCCTATTGTGAAGATTAAATGAGTTGAAATGAGTAAAGCATTAAAAAGGTATCTGACACTTGGTAAATGCTCAGTAAATATAATTGCTATTAAGATATTTTGATAGTATTTATAATAGTAGTGATATTTCATCACAGAAGCCCACAGAGTTATTTACAATAAGGTGTGTGTTGTGTTATGACACAGGATGAAGCAGAGGGCTTTGGAGTGCAGAGAGCCAGACCTCTTAACTCCCATTTGGTTCAGGGCAGAGTCTAATGTACCACAAATGCTATTTTCTTTCTAACGCTTCTTTGTTTTCCTTTTTTAAAAACTTGATAACCTTCTTTACTTTGTTGTCCAAAATCCTAGTGTTTTTTACTTACAGCTGTTTGCCAGCAAATATTTATTCAAAGCAATTTCTAAGCATGTACTTACTGGGCTCTGTGCAGAATGCTGGGGTAATAATCAATAGGATGTAGGCTGAGCCTTCTAAGAAAGATATGTGCCTGTGGGCATAGTATACACATATAGACACAGACTTACAAGCACAACAACTATAATGGATGATGCTAAGTTCTGTAATAAATATATGCAAAATAGAGACTAGAGGAGGGAGTGATCAACTGTCTCTAATCTGAATGTGGAACAAGGGCGATGAGAAAAGCCTTCATGGAAGAGGTGGCATTTTTTCTATGCCTTGAAGGATCACGAGCTTCTTCTTGCTGGAGGACATTTTAAAAACAGGAAAGAACCTAAAACAGGAATACTAAGGCATGAACCAGCATGGCTAGCACTGACAGCAGAAGAAAGTATCAGAAGTAGATATTTGTCTTGTAGGTTGGAGTGACAGAAAGAAAGTAACTAGATGCTTTTAAGCAGAAGGACTGTGTTGTTGGGTTGGATGCTGACATCAAAGGTGAATTGAAGAAGATGAAATCTGCAATCCACTTGGTGAGACAGGGTGNTTTTAAAAAAAAAAAAAAGTAGTGCCCACATTGAGGTTTGTCATGGCATCCTAGAAATTCATACCCAAGTATGAATTACCCTGGCAACATCTATTAGCATCTGAAAAGTCAACTGTGCAGTAAATCTCATTCCTTCCTCTGATCAAGGCAGAGGCAATCTGGAATGATACATGAATGGAAATAAGGTACTGATGAGATATTTGTGTCATCTGAGACATCATAAGCCACGGACAAAAATCTTTCTGAGTAGCAATAATGTCAGTTTAATTTTCTGAATGATTGCCTTGGACCCACTTAAAACTTCTGACTTCCGTGAGGTTGTTGCCCCGTCTTAAAGTTGCTGAGTTGTAGTGGCTTCATAGGCGTCCTCTTGAATTGTAACTGAATTTCAGTGCCTACATGTAAGAGAAGATCTGTTTTAATATAAAAAATCTTTAGCTGCTTAGCTGGTAACCCTGGGAGGGACTTGTGCAAAGCACCTCAGGGGTACCAGAGAGAGGACATAGTCCCAGCACTGAAGGAACTTGAAGTCTCTCTAGCAGGGGCTGTAAAGTTGAAATAGTGGTTGCCATGGAGATTGAGAGGCAGGGAAGTGGAGATTATGGGAAGAGATTGCAAGAGTCAGTGAGGGCCCAGATCATCATGGAAAGAATTTAAATGCACCAAGGAGTTAAACTCTATGGGGTAGGAGTTCATTGAATGTCTGTTGTTATTTGGGAGAAAGGGAAGGGACGGAATTAAGAATGCTGCTAGCATTTTTGAGTCTGGGTAACTGGCAGGAAGGCCATGCCACGGTGGAAATAAGAAAGTCAGAAGGAAGAAGTGGTTTTGTGAAAAAAAAGTGCTCTTGCTTGTATGTTGAGTTTGAGATTCTTTAATAATAGAAGCCATTTTGCAGATATAAATGTGGGAGGGTAGGTTGGGTGAAGAGTTAAGTCCTGAGATACAAATTGAAGTGGAAAAACTTAAATTGTATGTGACTACAAAGTGTAGACAATTTTGAGAAAATGGAAAATACTGAATTAATGTTTTATCAAAGCTTTGAAATTGTATTATGGTTTGCTGTGACTAGGCATACATTCCAGTTTTGAAGTTAACTTTTATATTCTTTCATTTGTATTTTATACCTTTATTTTTCATGTTTTTGAGATAGCGATTCTGTTTCCTTTAGTTATCACCAGAGCTCTGCTTACATCTCATAATTATGAATACCCTATCTAGGCCCCACGTTTCCCTACTTCCTGTTGCTTGTATCCTGTATAGCGTCTTTACTGTGAAATTCATTGACTCTTGAGTATCTTTGCTTGAACCAACGTGGTTTCTGGGTGGAGGGAAAGCACCGTGCTGAAGAGCTTGGGTTTTGCAGTCAAACAAAACTGAGTGTGTTTTCCCCATCTGCTCTGCTCCTCCCGTGTGCTTTGGTTTGCTCAAGTATTGGTTGCTTTGGTTTGCTTTGAGTTCCCTTGAGTATTAAACGAAATCATGAAAGGTTTTTCAGCACTCGTGGCGCCCACCCACTCCTGCCCAGTAAGTGCCTGCTTGAGGTAGCAGTAGTGATGATGATGATGGTGGTAATGGCATGTCTTCTGTCTGAACCTCATGGGATGTATCCAGAGCCTGCAGACATCGGTACAGGAACCAGAATGGGGTCCTTTCAGGGCACGTGAGTTTGCTGGTTACTCAGACCACCTCTGCACAGTCCTCATTTCATCATCTCTTGAAAAGAGTGATCAGGACCCTGACTCACCCCCTCTTGGTCCCTTTCAGCCCCTGGTTTCAGGGTTGCTGCTCCTGGTGTGGCCTTGACTTCTTCCCAGCTGCCTTTCTGTGAGATCTTGTAGAACTCGCGTTGGTTTTCTCATTCACGAAATATGAATTCAGCCTACTGTCAGTTCCAGCCTGTTTATTCAGAGTAAATTGATTTCGACCTTTCTATCCCACTGCTTCTCTTTTGCCCCTATCGCTGCTAATTAATTTCTGCACAAGAGAATGGGCAAGAGCAGTGATAAAACATAAAATTAAAGTTAGTTAATTTTGGCTCATGAGCATTTTGGAGAGCAGGCAGAGAAACTATGTTATTTACTATGAGCTTTGTCTTGGGTTCTCATTTATTTATTTATACCATTCCTGACTCCTGTTATCATGGATGGTAAGAACTGACGGTGGAATAAAACAAATAAGCATTATCTGATACAGGATTTAGAAATTTAGGGGTAAATTCAACTGAAGATAGTATAATTTGCAGTATCATTTCCCCCAAATTCTAAAGAAAATATGAGTGAATAATTTCACATATGCCATCTTTAATACAGTCTTATATGTCTGCTACTGTAAAAATATATAAAGTAGTCATGCTGCTTTTTATTGTATTTCATTTAACAATTTTATTGTGTGTTTATTAAATTTTATGAGATGATACTGTTTCTTACAGTTTCATGACAGCCTGTTGGAACCCAGTTTTTTGTTTCTGTTTCTTTCTTTTAGGAGATTTTCCTTACTTGCTAATGCTAGGGCTCAGAGAGGAAACAGACTACAGTGTTTCTTTTTTAGGAAAGGATTTCACAACCTTGGTTTGGAGACTTTTGAGGATATTTTACTTACTCTTGAATAATGGATGTCAGTTTTCTTAAAGTTATTTTCAATTGAGTAAATTTAACTTTTTAAGGAAACTTTGGGAGGGAAGAGGTAGGATGCTCTCATCAGATAAGCTAGCAAAGAGATCTGAGAAATTTGTGTGGATTAAAATTTTTCCTTAGAAATAGTCCTCTGTACTCACTTTTCATTTTTTATGACACTTAAGAANAAATTTAACTTTACAATACTCTATTGGGTTTGCCATACATCGACACGAATCCACCACAGGTGCACATAAGCTACTCATTTCTGAGCTTTATATTTTTTCTGCTTTTAAACTTTTATTTTGCTGTATTGTCTATTTTGATACCAGTAGCACATTGTTCAAAATACAGTTTTGTGGTGCATTTTAACAAATGTTAGGCTCTGTTTCCTCATTAAACTTCATTTGCTAGTTTTCCTAGCTATTTTCCTTTTTATTTCAAATCAACTTTTAAAGCACTTCTAAAATTCTGGAAAAAAACTTGTTAGTATTTTAGTCGGGATCACTTTATATTTAATGGTTACAGTATATACTGGGAGGTAGGGTGGGTGGATAGGATGAACATCTTGATAATCTAATTTGTTTTTAAATGGCTTACTACATCAAGCTGTTTAACGACATGTGTGTAAGAGGGCTTCCCTGGTGGCTTAGATGGTAAAGAATCTACCAGCAATGTGGGAGACCCTGGTTTGATCCCTGGGTCAGGAAGATCCCCTGGAGGAGGGCGTGGCAACCCACTCCAGTATTCTTGCCTGNTAACGACATGTGTGTAAGAGGGCTTCCCTGGTGGCTTAGATGGTAAAGAATCTACCAGCAATGTGGGAGACCCTGGTTTGATCCCTGGGTCAGGAAGATCCCCTGGAGGAGGGCGTGGCAACCCACTCCAGTATTCTTGCCTGGAGAATCCCATGGACAGAGGGGCCAGGCGGGCTGTAGTCTGTGGGGTTGCAGAGGTACACAGCTGAGCGACTCACACTGCTACTGCTTTCTGTGAAGATCCTTTTATAGACATTGGAGATACAGAGTTTAGAAGAAAAGAACCTTCATTCTTTTCCCTGACCAACTTTTATAACTTTAGAGGGTGTTTTTAAATAGATTATAGACTGTAGAAGGAGTATAAGATTTTTCAGTTTCATATTTCATAAATTTAAATTTCTCTTCCCTGGAAACAAAGAGAGGATTTTAGGAAAGAGGGGGGCAAGAGATAAAGAAAACCATTGAGAAACTCTGTAAGTGCTAAAACCAGGACAGAGGTGAAGGGAGGGTGGATCCTAAAGATACTTAGAAGTGAAATTGATAGGACACTGAATGGATTGGACATGGAAAAAAGGATGGTGCAGAGGGAGAGTCTTAGGATGCATTATTTTGGGTCTGGTTGTTTGGCTAGAGACTGAAGTACAGAAGGAGGCACAGATTTCCTAAGGAAGATGTTAGATTTGATTCTGAGTGCAGCTGTCAATCAGATATCTGTGTAGAGTTAAGCAAGCAGTTAGATAACTCCTAACTCTGGTTTCCAGGAGAGGGTCCTCTGGACATACAGAGCCCTGGTGGGACCGCCTTGGACAGCATAGGCGTTGAAGCCAGATTAGAGAAGGTGATCCCCAGGCACACAGGAGGGGCCAGGGTCCCAGAGAGCTCGGGGAAATTCCTAGCGACAACTAGATAGATGATATTTCAGGAGAAAAGGAGTGAGAAATAGCAGGATGAATCCAAGACCGCTGAGAGCTCAAGTAAGATAAAAGATCCATCTGTATTTTTTGGATTAACCACAAAAATGATTGTGCCTATGCTGGGTTGATTTTGGGGGAGTGGTGTTGGGGGAGGCCCCTTTGCAGTAGGGATCAAGTATACGTTTGAGAGGCTGATTCTATTATTGACATCATTATTTTATTATTTCTATCACTGAAGAAATTTTGAAATCCCTTTTAAGGGAAATAAAGAATCCGATTGCTTTGCTCTACTTGTACCTCCAGATCTGTATTTTTAAATAGGAAATATGTAGTTAACCACCATTGACTTGAACTAGGTTCTCAGCAGTGTGATAAATTCTAGACTGTTGATATGTGATATTGAAATGATATGCTCTCTGCCATTGTGGAGCATTATGACAATTTCTGTAAGCTCTGCAAGGAACAGAACAGTAGAGTTTATCATACAGGGGATGGCAGGGGGTGGGGGGCACCGAGGACCCCTTTGAGTAAGTGAATTTGAGCTGAGGTGGGTTTTCCCGGCTGAGTGAAAGGCCCTGAGGTGAGATGAAACTTGTGACTGATTAAACCAGTGAGGTGTGAGATTAAGATAGGAGAGGTAAGCAGAGACTAAGTCTGCCTACTGTCCTGTTACTTGTTCAGTTGCTCAGTTATGTAGGACACTTTGTTATCTCTTGGACTGCAGCCCGCCAGGCTTCCTTGTCCTTCACTATCTCCTGGAGTTTGCTGAAAGGCATGTCCATGGAGTCAGTGATGCCATCCAACCATCTCATCCTCTGTCGTCCCCTTGTCCTCCTGCCGTCAATCTTTTCCAGCATCAGGGTCTTTTCCAATGAGTCAGCTCTTTGCATCAGGTGGCCAAAGTATTGGNGCATGTCCATGGAGTCAGTGATGCCATCCAACCATCTCATCCTCTGTCGTCCCCTTGTCCTCCTGCCGTCAATCTTTTCCAGCATCAGGGTCTTTTCCAATGAGTCAGCTCTTTGCATCAGGTGGCCAAAGTATTGGAACTTCAGCTTCACCATCAGTCTTTCCAATGAATATTCAGAATTGATTTCCTTTAGGATTGACTGGTTGGATCTCCTTGCTGTCCAAGAGACTCTGAAGAGTCTTCTCCAACAGCACAGTTCAAAAACATCAATTCTTCAGCACTCAGCCTTCTTTTTTATCGTCCAACTCTCGCATCTGTACATGACTACTGGAAAAACCATAGACTTGATTATATGAGCATTTGTCAGCAAAGTGATGTCTCTGCTTCTTAATACGCTGTCTAGGTTTGTCATAGCTTATCTTCCAAGGAACAAGCGTCTCTTAATTTCATTGCTTCAGTCACCATCTGTAGTAATTTTGGAGCCCAAGAAGATAAAATCTGCCACTGTTTCCATTTATTCCCCATCTACTTGCCATGAAGTGATGGGACCGGATGCCATGATCTTAGTTTTCTGAATGTTGAGTTTTAAGCCAGGTTTTTTCACTTTCATCAAGAGGCTCTTTAGTTCTTCTTCGCTTCCTGCCATAAGGGTGGTGTCATCTGTGTATCTGAGGTTATTGGTATTTTCTTCTGGCAATCTTAATTCCAGCTTGTGCTTCATCCAGCTCTGCATTTTGCATGACATGCTTCAGTCCATGGGGTTACAAAGAGTTGAACACAACTGAGCAACTGAAACAACACTGCATAGAAGTTAAATAAGCAGGGTGACAATATACAGCCTTGACATACCCAATTCCCAGTCTGGAACCAATTCACTGTTCCATGTCTGATTCTAACTGTTGCTTCTTACCCTGCATATGGGTTTCTCAGGAAGCAGGTAAGATGTTCTGGTATTCCCATCTCTTTAAGAATTTTTCAGTTTGATGTGATCCACACGGTCAAAGGCTTTAGTGTAGTCAATGAGGCTGAAGTAGATGTTTTTCTGGAATTCCCTTGCTTTTTCTGTGATCCAGTGAATGTTGGCAATTTGATCTCTGGTTCCTCCACCTTTTCGAATTTGTTTGTCCCTCTGGAAGTTCTTGGTTCATGTATTGTTGAAACCTAGCTTAAAACCTAGCATTACCTTGCTAACATGTGAAATGAGAGCAGTTGTGCAGTTTGAACATTCTTTGGTATTGCCCTTTTTTTGGATTGGAGTGAAAATTGACCTTTTCCAGTCCTGTGGCCACTGCTGAGTTTTCCAGATATGCTGGCATTTTGAGTTCAGCACTTTAACAGCATCATCTTTTAGGATTTGAAATAGCTAGTAGAGGGGAAATTTGAAATAGCTAGTAGAGGGGAACCCATCCCCTCTACTAGCTTTATTTATAGTAATGCTTTCTAAGGCCCACTTCACTTCACATTCCAGGATGTCTGCCTGTAGATGAGCGACAACACCATCATGGTTATCCATGTATTCTTCTGTGTATTCTTGCCACCTCATCTTCATATCTTCTGCTTCTGTTAAGTCCATACCATTTCTGTCCTTTATCATGCCCATCTTTGCATGAAATGGTCTCCTGGTATCTAGTTTTCTTGAAGGGATCTCTAGTCTTGCCCATTCTGTTGTTTTCCTCTTATTTCTTTGTACTGTTTACTTAACTAGACTTTCTTATCTCGCCTTTCCATTTTTGAGAACTCAGCATTCAGATGGGTATATCTTTCCTTTTCTCCTTTGCCTTTTGCTTCTCTTCTTTCCTAAGCTATTTGTAAGGCCTCCTCAGACAATCATTTTGCCTTGTTGCATTTCTTTTTCTTGGAAATGGTCTTGGTCACCACCTCCTGTACAATGTTAGGTTACTTAAAGTGTTTTTTACTTTGTCTAAAAGTAGTCATTTCATATGAGGATCAGAATATAAAGTTTTTAAGGGCAGTGATTTTCCTTTGTTTTGATTGACATCTCCCTGTTGTACAAAATAGTATTAGCACTTTGTAGATGGCTCAGATATTTTTGAATAAATACTGTTAGTTAGATGAATGAATATACTTGTGCTTGACAAGATTATTCCATCTGTTTTATGGTAAACAGATTGCAGTATAGGGGAGGAGTTGTGTTGATTAGCTCCAGTGAAAGCTGGTAGCGCTGGACAGTGGTGGTGGAGGAGAAACACGTCTAGGAGGGAGAATAACTTGATGGTGGTCCCATGGAAGTGAAAGATAATCAGGGTATTTTATATATGAACAACAGAGTGTTGCAGGAGTCCCTCTAAGTCACTGTGACTTAACTGAATTTTTTCCAAATGCTTCTTCCTGCTCTATTTGGGTTTCTTTTTGACATTGCCATACACCCTAGATTCCTACTTACTCAAGATTTATCTTACTTTGTTACCAAGCTCTGTGAATTTGACATAGACTTTTAATACAGCACCTCCACAATTTCCCTCATATTCTCCATTCTTGGGCCACTTCTTTGCTGGATGCTGTATCATTTCTTGTCTACGCTGTTGATATGCAGTCCTCTTGCCTTCTTGTCTTTCTTACACTCTTTATTCTCTGCTCCATATATACCCATAATATAGAAATTAGTATATCATTCAGTTCCCTAAAAACTCTGTGCATTCCCATTGCCTATAATGTAAAGTCTACATCAACAGTACTGTTTGGTTGTACATTCAATTAAATTCAACAGATATTCATTTGAGCTCCGACTATTTGCTTGCCTGTGATCTAGTCACACAGGGCTTCCCTGATAGCTCAGCTGGTAAAGAATCCATCTGCAATGCAGGAGACCCTGGTTTGATTCCTGGGTTGGGAAGATCCCCTGGAGAAGGGATAGGCTATGCACTCCAGTATTCTTGGGGTTCCCTGGGCTCAGATGGTAAAGAATCCACCTGCAATGCAGGAGACCTGGGTTGGGAAGATGCCCTGGAGGAGGGCATGGCAACCCACTCTGGTATTCTTGCCTGGAGAAGCCCCATGGACGGAGGAGCCTGAAGGGCTTCAGTCCATGGGGTCACAAAGAGTAGGACACGACTGTGTGACTAAGGACAGCACAGCATGTACTCTGCCATACTCTGCGCACCTTCATAATTTTCTGCCTAGGATTACTAACTCTTACCTGGATAATCATAACAGTGCATTGGACATGTCTGCTACCATTTTTCCGTGACCACTCTCGGACCTGGCTTTGTGGCCTTCTTTGTTATTGGCAAATATGACAAATCTTGATGGAATAAAAATTGTCTGTGCTTTAAGACTCTTAAAGATTTGGATCACCACTGAATGATGTTTGTCACCTTCTGAAATAATCTGCACTTGGCCAGAGGCTGTTAGCATACATGGGCCCTTGGTGATGCCTTTGTGTTTCTCTGCTCTTCTGATAAGGAGGAGTCACTTTTCTATGTATTTAGGAGTCGCAGTTTTTCCTTGGTGTTTTCATTACACTCATTCAGCAAACATTCAACTGGTTGCTGGTGTCAGGGGTTTCAGACTTCTTCAACTGGAGGTCCCTTTTCTTCCAAAGGAAATCTTAAAATTTATTGAATCTTAGAACAGATTCATGTGGCCCTATGCCGGTTAGAGTGTTATAGTTACTCCCAGGCTTCTGGATACCTGCTTGGTGACTCTAGGAACTACCTCCAGGAAGTGGCATTAGACTCTGAAGCAGAATCACTTGAATAACGGTGATAACAGACATGGGAGTTGTGACATTTCTAAAGGGTTTATACATGTAAGTAATGCCTGGAGTCTACCAGTATTCATAAGACCCACATTTCTTTCCATACTTTATTAAAATTATTTTTTCTAACTAGAACCACCATTTGGGTACTTACTGATGTTGATAGCACTTTCTCTTGGTGGCCTACAGATCATCTTTTTTGAAAAATGAGTGAGCGGTTTGAGACTGTTTGGGGCCTGTTCGATTGAAGTGAATATGCGCTTTCAGCATGTCCTGCCTGCTGACTCTCCTGTACTCCCCTCTGGGCAGCCGTAAAATGGCTGGTAATATCTTTGCCCGTTTTGTCAGAAACTTGCTTTGCTTTCTTCCTAGCTTACGTTCTTTATTCATTCATTCAGCAACTCTTTACCAAGTGCCCACTGTTCTAGACACTCTTCTAAATTCTGTGGAAGCTGCTGTTGCTGCTGCTGCTAAGTTGCTTCAGTCGTGTCCGATTCTGTGCAAACCCATAGACGGCAGCCCACCAGGTTCCCCCATCCCTGGGATTCTCCAGGCAAGAACGCCGGAGTGGGGTGCCATTTCCTTCTCCAATGCATGAAAGTGAAAAAAGAGAAGTCGCTCAGTCGTGTCCAACTCTTAGCGACCCCATGGACTGCAGCCCACCAGGCTCCTCCATCCATGGGATTCTCCAGGCAAGAGTACTGGAGTGGGGGGCCATCGCCTTCTCCGGCTGTGGAAGCTGGAGTTAACAAAATCAGTCAGAATTTCTGCGTTTGTGAAGCTGACACTGTGACTAGGGAAACGTTCAGAAACAGGATGAACATACCAAGTAGGAGCTACTGAAGCACTGTAGAGGAAGGGGAAGGAAATGCATCGTCCCTGTAAGAGATGACCCAGAAATGTTATATTTTACTAGAAATCGTGATTTATCTCATTTTTTTGTCATCTTCCATCTCACTTCATGCTCTTTTAATGGCTGATGTCCTGCTTCAGGCAGTCATCCCAGTTTCTGGACCAGCTGCTGACTCGGTTGCTGACCGGCTTGTTCCAGGACTGAACTTGTGGCCTCGCTCTCGTTAGCGCAGTTATCCTGCTGTTGACTGATTACCTGGACTGAGCATGACTTCTCCTCCTGCTTACTCTAAGCTCACTTACTTAGTCACTGGGTTTCAAACATTTTTTTTCCTTTTAACTGTCAGACAAAATCATATGCTGGAGTTCAACCTATAAATCAAGGAGAGATAATGGGACTGGGAAGTGTTTCGGATGAGACCAAAGGCTCTCCTCCCTTGCCCCAGTCCCCACACTTTGAAGCTGCATGTCGCCTCCACGGCCTCCTACCGCAGAACTTTGTTTCTTAGGCTAGCATTTCAGAGCCGTTTCCTTGCGCCCTGCCTCGTCCTTCTGTGATGACTGTAATGCTCTATAACTGAGCTTTCTAATATGGTAGCCATGCCACCACGGCTGTTGAGCACTTGAATGTGACTAGTGTGACTGAGGAATTCAATTTTAAATTTTATTTACTTTTTAATTAATTACATTTTCAGTGGCCACTTGTGACTCAGTTCAGTTCAGTCACTCAGTCGTGTCCGACTCTTTGTTACCCCATGAACCGCAGCACGCCAGGCCTCTTTGTCCATCACCAACTCCCGGAGTTCACTCAAACTCACGTCCATCGAGTCAGTGATGCCATCCAACCATCTCATCCTCTGTCGTCCCCTTCTCCTCCTGCCTTCAATCTTTCCCAGCATCAGGGTCTTTTCAAATGAGTCAGCTCTTCACATCAGGTGGCCAAAGTATTGGAGTTTCAGCTTCCTTCCAATGAACACCCACGGCTGATCTCCTTTAGGATGGACTGGTTTGATCTCCTTGCAGTCCAAGGGACTCTCAAGAGTCTTCTCCAACACCACAGTTCAAAAGCATCAATTCTTTGCCTCTCAGCTTTCTTTATAGTGATTTTTACAGTAGTTCTCTTGCCTGAAAAATTCCATGAACTGAGGACCCTGATAGGCTACAGTCCATGGGGTCACAAAGAGTTGGACATGACTGAGCGACTTCCCTTTCACTTTCACAGTAGTTTTAGAAGGTGCAGTTCCAGTATAATGCTAACTCTAGATATAATATTTACTGGATGTTTCCAGTAAAATATCAAGACACATTCTTGTATAAAAGTCCAGATCTTGTATGAAATAGCTGTAGTTTTAGATGATAGTGAGCTCTTGAGAACACCTGGAGTAAGTTCTATCTTGTAACCTCAAACAGATTATCTACTCTTATCCTCAATTCCCTTTTAGAAGATGGGCAACTTTGTAGTACCTTTTCATAGTGAGATTTTAAAATAAGGTTAAAGCATACAGGGGGATTTGCTGTAGTGCCTAATTACTTGATTTTAGGTGACTTATCCTAAGGGTTTTTGTAGGATTTTTTTCCCCTTGTAAAAATAAACCTTTTTATTGCATAACGTTTAAATAAAAGAAAGAAAGCAGAAAGAAACTAAAACTAATCTATAATTCTACCATCCATAGACAAGAACAGAAAAACTTTGAAATGTGGAAAAAAATTGGTTTGGGTTCATAATATATTTTGTCTTTGTTTTGAATATACATATATATGATATATGACTATACTGTTACTATTACTGTAAAAAAAAAAAAAGGGAGCTTTTTGAGACTATGTCATATGTGTATAAATTGCCTTACACATCTCCTTTTTTAATATAAAAGGTTTTAGGAAATATATTGTGATTACTGAAAGACATTTTAAAACTGGTAAACTCAGTAATCTAATTCAAAGATTTATCTTTGGTTACTTAATGTTTTCAGAGTGTAGATATTCTTTCTAGGACTTTTTAAGGATGGAAAAAAGGTGTAGAAGATTGTATCTTAAATTTGTCGTGTTTCTTGAAAGTTCTAGTATTTTAAAGTTGTGACTAAAGGCATGCCTTATTCTTACCTGAAAACTAGGTTTCCCTCTTGGTGGGTACC
>SJYV01041532.1:184021-198481 GCA_006410875.1 Neotragus pygmaeus | reverse complement strand
GACCCCATGAATCGCAGCAAGCCAGGACTTCCTGTCCATCACCAACTCCCAGAGTTCCCCAAATTCATGTGCATCGAGTTGGTGATGCCATCCAACCATCTCATCCTCTGTCGTCCCCTTCTCCTCCTGCCTTCAATCTTTCCCAGCATCAGGGTCTTTTCAAATGAGTCAGCTCTTCACATCAGGTGGCCAAAGTATTGGAGTTTCAGCTTCCTTCCAATGAACACCCACGGCTGATCTCCTTTAGGATGGACTGGTTTGATCTCCTTGCAGTCCAAGGGACTCTCAAGAGTCTTCTCCAACACCACAGTTCAAAAGCATCAATTCTTTGCCTCTCAGCTTTCTTTATAGTGATTTTTACAGTAGTTCTCTTGCCTGAAAAATTCCATGAACTGAGGACCCTGATAGGCTACAGTCCATGGGGTCACAAAGAGTTGGACATGACTGAGCGACTTCCCTTTCACTTTCACAGTAGTTTTAGAAGGTGCAGTTCCAGTATAATGCTAACTCTAGATATAATATTTACTGGATGTTTCCAGTAAAATATCAAGACACATTCTTGTATAAAAGTCCAGATCTTGTATGAAATAGCTGTAGTTTTAGATGATAGTGAGCTCTTGAGAACACCTGGAGTAAGTTCTATCTTGTAACCTCAAACAGATTATCTACTCTTATCCTCAATTCCCTTTTAGAAGATGGGCAACTTTGTAGTACCTTTTCATAGTGAGATTTTAAAATAAGGTTAAAGCATACAGGGGGATTTGCTGTAGTGCCTAATTACTTGATTTTAGGTGACTTATCCTAAGGGTTTTTGTAGGATTTTTTTCCCCTTGTAAAAATAAACCTTTTTATTGCATAACGTTTAAATAAAAGAAAGAAAGCAGAAAGAAACTAAAACTAATCTATAATTCTACCATCCATAGACAAGAACAGAAAAACTTTGAAATGTGGAAAAAAATTGGTTTGGGTTCATAATATATTTTGTCTTTGTTTTGAATATACATATATATGATATATGACTATACTGTTACTATTACTGTAAAAAAAAAAAGGGAGCTTTTTGAGACTATGTCATATGTGTATAAATTGCCTTACACATCTCCTTTTCTAATATAAAAGGTTTTAGGAAATATATTGTGATTACTGAAAGACATTTTAAAACTGGTAAACTCAGTAATCTAATTCAAAGATTTATCTTTGGTTACTTAATGTTTTCAGAGTGTAGATATTCTTTCTAGGACTTTTTAAGGATGGAAAAAAGGTGTAGAAGATTGTATCTTAAATTTGTCGTGTTTCTTGAAAGTTCTAGTATTTTAAAGTTGTGACTAAAGGCATGCCTTATTCTTACCTGAAAACTAGGTTTCCCTCTTGGTGGGTACCACGGAAGATACAACCAGGAGAAGGAAGGATTTATTACTTGCAGCAAGTAAGGAGAACACTAGCGATCTTATCCAAAGCAGTGTCTCCTCGAATAGCAAAATTGGGGGAATTTTAAGCTACATACATATTCATGAAGCAGAGAAGAATTCAACATAACGGAACTTCCCTGATGGTCCAGTGGTTAAGAATCCACTTTTCAATGCAGGGGATATGGGTTTGATCCCTGTTAGGGAGCTAAGGTCCCGCATGCTGTGCTGCAACTGCTGAGTCTACAACTAGAGAGAAGCCTGCGTTCTAGCCAGGGTGGTACAACAAAGACCCAGTGCGACCAAATAAGTAAATAAATATTTTTTTAAAACTCAGCGTAGACTTGGGGCAGAGGTTGACAGAATCCAAGCTTTCGTTGACTGAAGTCACAAGGGTCAGAAAGGGTCAGAATCATCTTTCCTTAGGTTCGGGTGCCTTAAAGTGTAGCTTCCATCCTTACCAGGATGGAAGTCTTAGTTCCCGTAGAGTAACTCCGAGATGGGGATCAGATGGTTATGTGTATCCCTCGAGGAACAGCCAGGACTCTGATTTATTGCTGAACTGTTGCTTCTTACTGCCTTTCCTCTGTCTGCACTCCTTTGTTCCCTGAAGATCATTTACTACTGAGACCTGTTCAGGGACAAGCATCGTGTCTAGGCTTAGATCACAAAAGGGCTTAGGCCTAAAATGGCTTCTCTTATGTCAAAAAGCTACATCTGCTTCTTTTCCTCCGAGGACACCCTATCCCATCTGCCTGCATTATGGCCTTATAGCAATATATATTCATTTAAAATATTTATTGAGCACCTTTTATGTGTCAAGCACTGTGCCAAGTACTGGGGCTATAAAAACAAATAAAATGTCATCGTAATTTCCTTTAAATAAATTACAGTTTAGTGGAAGAGACTGACCTTGGTTCTAAATAAAGTGCAGTCAGTGCCATAAGACGATCTAGAGAGTGAAATATGGAAATACAGGGTAGTTTTTGGGACAGCCCAGGATGGGAGAGTTGTGCGGGGCATCCCAAGTGACAAAGAGGTAAAGAACTCACTTGCCTGTGCAGGAGATGTAAGAGATGTGGGTTCAATTCCTGGGCCAGGAAGATCCCCTGGCTGAGGGCATGACAGCCCACCCCAGCACTCTTGCCTGGAGAATCCCATGAACAGAGAAGCCCGGTGGGCTATAGTCCATGGGGTCACGCGGAGTCGGACATGACTGAAGTGACTGGCACGCACTAGCTGAGGTGAGACCCAGATGGAGTTTTAAAGGAGTGGTGGACTTAAGCAGACAGTGGTGGAGTGAACGGTGTGTCACGTAAGGGATGCAGTGCAGTGGAACCCCGTGTGACCCAGGGGCTTTCAGAGGCCATAGTAATTCAGAAAAGAGTTCAGAGGGCTGGGGGTACATGGGAGCCAGATAAGTCACAAAGCTCTTGTCTTTCTGCGTCCTAGTAAGACACGAGGACTTTGTGCTTAACATTATAAAAGGTCTTTGGATGTGATTTGGAGAATGGATCAGAGAGGAACTGTCAGATCAGAAAGTCCATTCAATGGATTGTCAATTAGGCAAGGTGAGAGGATAGTTTTACAAGAGTTTGAATTCAGCCTCTTGAAATGAGTAGCATTCTAGATATTCGATTCTAGGACGTGGAAGGGATATTAGGGCTAGAGTTACATGTAGAAGTCATGCACATAATGGCTATGGTGTGACTGTCACAGCACCAATGAAGTCACTAAGGAAAAGGTATAGAGTCAAAGTCTGAAGAGGAACACATGGGGAAATAGAGTAGTTATCATAGGGATGTCAAAGAGTGAACTTTTAAAAGAGACTGAGGAAGAACACGCAGGGAGGCCTGAGAAAAATGAGAATGTTAGAATAATGGAGTCCAGAAGACAGTATGTTTCATGCAGAAGGAAGGGGTGTACAGTGTCAGCTGATACAAAGATGCCAGATACATGATACAAGTGTTTCTTGGGTTAATAAGAGACAATTTAGAAGTTTCAGTAGGAGGAGAATACATTGATGCTATAGTCCAGGGTTATTTTACTCAGGATTCTTTGGTTGCAAGTAAAAAGTCAGCTCCAATTAAGATTTAGGCAAAGGAGGGACTGATTGACTAGGATTGTTTGGAAGATCCAAATTATAGGAATTTTAGAGATGCTACTAGAATCCAGTAGAAGGAGCAAGTTTCCTATGAGGCACTATCAGGATAATCTCGTCATTCCTTGGTTTCTTCCCGCCTGTCGCCTCCTTTTCCAACACACACCTGCTTTCTGGACATGAAAGGCAGCAGAGCGTGTGATTTTCGCCTCTGGATTGGAGTTACTTTTCTTTCCTGAGATGGCCCGTCTCAGACTAAGTGCTGTGCCTGAGACACCTGCTGGTATCCGGGGTGTGAAGTCATCAAAGAACATGGTGGCTCCCAAGGTAGCTATGAGATTAGAGGGCTTGGCAAGTCCCCATGCCGGGAGGGAAACTTGCTAGGCAGAGGTCTTATAGGTGTCTACTCCAAGTACATAAGGAGGAGAAGGAAATAAGGAAAGTGAGTGTAGATGACGCTTTCAAGAACCTGAGCTTTGAAAATGAGTGTTTTGATGATAGCTTAAACAGAGAAATTTGGACATTTGTACAGTTACTTTGTAACCAAATCATTGACAGAGATTTAGTAATGATAATTGAAAATTGTATTTAAGAACATGAGCTAGATATTCATTTTAATGTTTCTGGAAAAAGATTTCTGTTCAGGCATAGTCTTGTGGACATACAAGTTTATGTGAACAGAGGAAGTCTGGTGGTCACTTTATTGTCAATACATTTTCTCTGAGTAGCCTCCTTTTTGTTTGAGATTGTCGTGAACCACATGTGAAGAAAGAAATCAGAGAATGTTAGAGTTTTCAAAAGATCCTTGAGGTCTTATATTCCAAGATGCTTAATTTTATAAATAAGTAAACTCCAAAGAAGTGAAAGAACCACTTTCAGACAGAAGAAAAAGGGGTATTTTCTGCTTTGGTTTCTCTTTGGTGGATTAGGAAGTCTTTCCTAGAACTTTCTCTATAGACCTCCCTTCATGACCCATTGTCCATAATTGGAGCACAGCTCTCACGTCTGAAACCTGTTGCTGATAAGGGAAATGTGATAACCTGAGTAATATAAAACAAGCAGAATCTGCCCCTGAGAATTGTGTATCTGAACAAAATTGGGGCTCTTCAGTGGGGAAGACCGGGATAAGGGCTGTTGAGAAGGAACTCAGCACTATCTGTGACATAAGGTAAGCTAAAGAGCTTATATTTTATTCTGTGGTCAGTGGGCCATTCCCAACGGTTTTAAACTAGGTAACAGGTCAGATCAGATTTGAATATCAGAAATAAATATCTTCACATAACACATGGTAAGGCATGAGGTAACTGGTCATCCTTACACTTTGTCTGAAACTACATAAGGTGGTAGCACAGTTGAACTGAATTTTGGATTTTCAGAATCTTTACCTATTATCTGCATTGCATTTTCTCATGTATTTATATGCTGTTGATTCTGTGTTTGTCTTTTGCCATGGAATTAGGGTTGCTGTCTTTAAATTGGCTATAATATAGGGAACGGGTTTGTAAAAGTTATGAATCAACGTTCCTTCTTATGAAAGCTATGCGTGCAGGCTAAAGTAGCTTCAGTTATGTCTGACTCTTTGCAACCCTATGGACCAAAGTCCACCAGACGCCTCTGTTCATGGGATTCTCCAGGCTGGCGTGGGTTCCCGTACCCTTCCCGAGGGGATCTTCCCTACCCAGGGATTGATCCTGCCTCTCTTGTGTCTCCTGCATTGAAAGGCAAGTTCTTTATCCTTAGCGCCACCTGGGTAGTGATGAAGGCCACGGTTGTGCTTAGTTTTAGATTGTCTTCCTAAGGAGGCACTTAAATTGCCATCAGGTTGCTTACTGTGCTCCCCTGGAGGCTCAGAGGGTAAAGAATCTGTCTGCAATGCAGGAAAACTGGCTTTGATCCCCGGGTGGTGAAGATCCCTTGGTGAAGACCCCTTGGAGAAGGAAATGGCACCCCACTTCAGTATTCTTGCCTGGAGAATCCCATGGATGGAGGAGCCTGGCGGGCTACAGTCCGTGGGGTCACAGAGTCAGACACGACTGAGCGGCTAACACTTAACTGCTTACTGTCAATATTATCACTGGTAGGGGTGTTTGAGTGTATAATACAGATTCACATATACAGATGTTGCACAAATAGGCTATAATAAATGCTAAAAGAGACACAGAGGAAGCCTGATACGGTTGGTACGTAGGGCAGCTGGGGAAAGCTTTAAGAGGATGTGGAATCCATAAGGAGCAGTAAATAATCTACAAGATGGGACATATTCTAGATAAAGGAAACAACAGTTCTATAAAGAAAGGCAGAAAAGTCAGGGAATAATGTCAAGGTGCTCTATATAGGCAGAGCAGAACATACAATTGGGGAAAGGCATTGGCAATAAAGCCATAAATGGATCATGAAGAGGAAGGCCAAAGAAGGAGCGCACACAAGTTGGTGCCTGATGCAAGAAGGTGCTGTGGTGGGGTCCTGTTGCAGCAGAGGATTGCATCCCTGTTCTTCAGAGGGACTGAAAAGGGAAAAGAAAGTGGAAGTGAAAGTTGCTCAGTCATGTCCAACTCTTTGCAACCGCTTGGACTATACAGTCCATGGAATTCTCCAGGCCAGGATACTGGATGGGTAGCCATTCCCCTCTCAAAGGGATCTTCCCGTCCCAGGGATCAAACCCAGGTCTCCCGCATTGCAGGTGGATTCTTTACCAGCTGAGCCGCCAGGGAAGCGTAACTCACTCAGGGTAACTCACTTGCCTGCGGGCTCACTGCTAATGGTGAAAAGAGTCCACATTTGCAACCACGTCTGTCTTAACGTGGAAGTTCTGTTATCGCTGTTAATAAGTATCCTTCCCACTGTATAATTGCATTCGGCTGAAATGTTAGCATTTGACTTTTATTCTTAAGCATTGTTGCAGGGTTCTGAGCAGGTATGAGTGTTGCCAGAGGTGTTTATCAAGGAAATGAGGTGTTGGTGTTGTAGAGGCTGGAACGGCTACCTTTCGAGTGTGCAGACAGTTGCTTGTAACACCTCACACCCAGTCACTGGAATCACCAAATGACTCCATTGTCAGAACCATATTTGCTATATTTTCCAGAGAAATAAAAATCAAACTGTGCCAGTTTTTTCCTCCTGCCTTTCCATTTAATAGTACCTTGGTCTTTGGTTCCACTTGGGCTTAATCCTCTTTGGTGCATGCCTTGTAGCTTTCTTAACTAACACTCAGATAAGACTAACTCTGAACTAACTACTAATTGACCGAAAAGTTCTTCAGTCCATAACACCTGTGAAACAGATATTTCTTCTTTTAGAATTGACAGGATGAACTCCGATAGAAAATGTTATGCCATTCATTATACCAATACTGAATTCTTTTACACCAATCATCTCTAGAATGGTATGTAAACAAGGGAAATGTAGAATGCCTGTTCTCATACTTTAAAAACACATCTGGAACTATTTGAACTAACTAAAAGTAAATAAGTGCCATGGTGGATTATGCCATACCTTTTCACATAAAATAACAACAACAAAAAAGGAAATGGAAAACATCCCACTTCTAGAAGGCCCTGACATTGAATTGGGTATTGAAATGCTATCAGTAATATATTTATATATACCACATTTCCTCCCATGCATCAGCCATCTTTGGTGCATATGTGTTGGATATTTGCCATGTGAGTTGAAAACTTACCATATAGGGAAGATGTTGTTTAGAAGTGATGTGACTCATTAAGGTATATCATATATAATTTACTGATCTGATAACTTTTTTCTTTCTTTCTTTTTGGGTTTATCATTTTGTGTCAATAAATGTCAGCTTTCCCCCACAGCAACTAAAAATAGAAATTACATACAAGAACAATATAATTTTCATAAACTTAGAAAACTGCGTAAGAAATATTATAGCTTAATATTGGTTTTACTATATCCTTTAATTTGAAATGGAATGAAATACTTCTATGATTGAATCATAGCTCTTTTACTGTTTGCTATAGAAATTTCAAGAATATATATTTCAGAATGTTTTTTTAAAAAAATAATCCAAAGCAAATGCAACAGAACTCAGCATAGTTAAAACACATTTTCTGAGTTTACTTGCATCTCTCTGCTCCAGAGGGTTTTTGTGTGTGTATATATGGCTTAGGCCTGGCTGGTTATTTCACCATCTATCTCAATTCTGGATTGACTGCAGTGAACAGCACAGAATGAGTTACATATGGTCCCACTTTGTCAAAGTTTGTAGGACCTCTGGGTTGGAACTCCTTTTCATCAGAGTGAAACTAACCATCACAGAAATGTGGCCGATGTCAAAATCCTAAATACACATACACATGTACATACATTCTGGTGAGAGTGTGTATATTACTGTTAGAAGTGGTGGGNGGTCCCACTTTGTCAAAGTTTGTAGGACCTCTGGGTTGGAACTCCTTTTCATCAGAGTGAAACTAACCATCACAGAAATGTGGCCGATGTCAAAATCCTAAATACACATACACATGTACATACATTCTGGTGAGAGTGTGTATATTACTGTTAGAAGTGGTGGGGTTTTGCTCTTCACTGGCTTAGTGCTTATTGCTCCTAAAATGATGACATTTCAGAAATTAAAAAAAAAAATTGTTCATTTACCTTTTATAATAATTACTGCTTGTCATTATGGTTAAATTTTGCACAGGAATCATGTTACATAAGTGGACCAAGACAGGTATTCGAAAGGTGTTCAGATTAAAATTGCGAATGTATCAAAAATCTTTCTAAAACTGGGCAGCAGAAGACAAACGCAAATTTTATCTTAAAAGAGTCTGAAGAGGAAACCCATTGTCAACTCAACAGTTTATTATCTCTTTTTTCCTTAGCACGGGCTGTTGGAGAAAGAGTAGTAAAAAGTGGGTGCAGGATATATTTTCAAGTTTAGATCTTGCTCAGGAATTGCATTAAGGTGAGGCAGGGCCCGTGTCTACCAAGGCTCAGCCTTTCTGGATGCTGAAGCTGTCCATTGTGACTTCCTCCCAAGGCTCCGGCTTTCGGGGTGCTGAAGCTGACCACTGTGACTTCAGGCTCCTTTCTCCCTGCTTTCTTGGTGTGTTCCCTCTTTCTCGTCTTCCCTTCTCTCGCTTGCTATGTTTATTTATTTATTTTCTGTTATTCCCACTTCCCCTCCCCGCCCCCCCTTCCTTTCTCTGTGCAACCACGTGCTTCAAATCTGTGGGTCTGGACTGCCTTCGCTAACAGCTCTGTGTGAGTGTTAGCAGAATGCAAACCAGATGGACCAGCAGTTCCCACTGTTATCTCCCAGCCGACTCTGGCAAGCCTGCCTTTATCCTTCCTTCCTTGGCAAGAGAGAAATATTTGCCTTTATTTAGGGAGACTTGTATTCACTGCTGTACCTCTTCCCTAAGCTGCAGCATAAGTGGAAAGCTATTTATTCCCCTGTTGCTGAGGTTGGTTGAGGTGAGTAGACTGTGCAATGAATTTAACTATCAAAGAAGTAGTTTTGAGACTGCCTAACTTCTGCTTTTCTCTAGAATAAGTTACTCACTGGCACTGGTTGTAAAACGCTCTGGAATAGCATATGAGGACAAGTTTTTAATAATAAGATAAAGGTAGAGGTGCTCTCCTTGTGTTTCACCATCATTTCACTCGGAACACTTATTCACTATAGGGATAGTCATTGTTATTCAGCCAGCAGTAGAGATGAAGAAATAGAGATCCTGATACTTACTGTTCACTATTCATCTTTCAAAATACTCTTTATTAGAATGGTGATTACTTTGATTCTTTTATTACACCTTCCCTTATGTGTTATCTGTGCTATTTCAGCTTTCAAATGTTATGTTCTGTTGCATCCCAAGTCTTACAAAATTGCTTTGAATAAAGGTGAAGTCGATTTGGAATTGTCATAGTAATAATTTGAGCTTTTCATTTTAATAATTGACAAGTTTTCACTATGGTGACCATATTGATGTTTTAAGAGACCCATTCTTAGAAATAGTCTATATTATTTTACTTTTCAAAAAGTCTAATTGGTAGATGTCTGTGCTTCAGCCTGCAAGAGGCACCTCAGAAACGTTTTTTGGGGGTATGTGTGCATGTGTACACATATTTGGTAGAAAATTGCATCTTAAAAAAAAGCAAACACCCCTTTTTTCTTTTTTTTTACTGGAGAGCTATTCCTCTGAGTAGATTAGATTGAGGAGTTTAAAATTGCAAGAGAAAAATACACTTAGTATAAAAGTCCTGAAGTGCTTTATTGGGTAGTCAGGGAAATTCTCCCTGTCACATACTCATAAAAAATTANTTTTTCTTTTTTTTTTACTGGAGAGCTATTCCTCTGAGTAGATTAGATTGAGGAGTTTAAAATTGCAAGAGAAAAATACACTTAGTATAAAAGTCCTGAAGTGCTTTATTGGGTAGTCAGGGAAATTCTCCCTGTCACATACTCATAAAAAATTATTAGAGGGTCTTTAGTTCTTTTGAGTCCTCAGTTTGCTATTTTTCCATTCTTACTCTACCAGAGATTGGTGGTTGAAGTATTGGTTACATATTTTTTAAATGATGGATCATAAACTCGTAAATTCTAAGTCAATAATAACTTCATTGTGTGCCATTTATGTAGTGGTGATTTTTCAAACAGCGCAGAAAAAAAAATGAAGTGAGAGGTTATGACCAGGAGACATAGCCTGCTTCATCTATTAGACTGGAAAGCTAAGCATGGAGAGGGGATGGCAGGTATTACAGGAAAAGCGAACGCAGAACATCAGCGTCTAACAGGATCCCACCTGCATAACAGAGCCTCAGATTTGTGTACTTTCTGAGCTGCCTGAGGGCTTCATTACCGGCCCACTTCCTCATCTATTTTTTACATCTTGCTAATGCTGGCTTCAGCTTCAAGTGAAGTTGTGCTGTTGCATATAACACTACCAAAGGTAGCATCTGCCCAAGCCAGAAATAACAATAGGATGTAAAATTACCCAGTTAGAAATGAGGTCCTGCCATCTGTGCTACACCTTCGTAAGAGAGGTTTGCATGATAAAGTCTTGATTTAAGCCTCGGTAGATAGACCTATTTTATTGATAGAAGATGCTAGGTTTCTTCTGTTACCTTGCTTGTAAAAAAAGATGAGCCCCACTTATAAAACCGAGGTGCTAAAAAAAAGAAAACCCCAAGGTGCTTAAAGAGTCAAATAACATGATCGTGGTGGCGTCCTCCAGATCGTACTGAGAAGCCCTCCACGATGCCAGACTCACCTGTGGATGTGAAGACCCCATCCAGGCTGACTCCTCCCACGATGCCACCTCCCCCAACGACTCAGGGGGCTCCCAGAACAAGTTCATTTACACCAACGACGTGTAAGTAGACGTTTTAGCGTTTTCTGTTTTCAAGTTCAAATTAATTTTGTTTTCTGCAAATAAAAATCAAGGGACAAGAAGGTCCAGCATAATGTCTTATGAGTAAATGAAGATCCCATTTTAGCTTGCTCCTTTTGACTTGGAACATGTTAATAGGCTGCAATTATTTCCAGGTTCCTTCTGATCTTCTAATACCACTTTCTTCCATTATTTACAAATAATGTTAAAATCTACATTCTTAAGTTAAAAGGCGGATTGTTTTATGCAACTAAAGCCCGCAGAAACCTTTTTGAAATAAGGAGCATCTTTCTTGTGTTGAACCTGTCAGACATTTATTAAATGTTTATTCCATTTCAGCTTGGCTCCGGACTTGTGTTCTGAACCAGTGGAGTGTACTTTGTTTTGTGTCAGTCTAGGAAAGGACAGACTATTCTGACAGAATACCAACTTCCCTTTCATTCCTGTATATTTTAGTAGGGATGGGGGATAGCTTTGTTTTCATCGATCTGAAAATCCTGGTTGAAATATCATAAAAGATTTGTGAAACTAATATTTACAGACCATGTGCCCTGAAATCTATATGTGAATGAAAAATAATAAGCAAAAATAGATCTGTGGGTGTATAAGGGATCAGCAAAAGAGATATCCAGGCTATTTATGAACTATTGCACTGCCATTTAAAAGGCCTTTCCAAACATGTAAGGAGCAGGGGGCTGTAACAGTGCCAAGTTGTAACCCTGTCAACTTGCATTTGGTTTGTTTTTACCCAGAGTCACAGCGATAGGCCTGAGCCTGCTGTGACAGGGCCTAGTGAGATGTCATTTCTTGACAGGTAGCCCTGGTCCTCACTTGGGACAAGACCATTTTATTTTCTTGAAACTTTTAAGAATGATAAGGTACTTAAAACATCTTCGAAATATCATTGGAGGTCAAAATTATATTTCGAAGATAGGTTTGATAAAGATCTACCATGATAAAGTCAATAGTTTCTTTGGTGAGAAATGTGTAAATTTTTCTACCCTAGTTCTTACGGATTATTACCTTGATATTCAAGTAAGTTTTATCAAGTGAATTCACCGAGTTACCGCCTATCCGTGGTATTAGTTGGATTGAGATGTCCCTTTCAGTTTCTAGAAATACCTCTTCGATAATTACCGTATCCATTTTTGCTTCTTACATAAAATTTGTGTTTTCCTTAAAGAAGTGGTTAAGAAATATGAGGGGGAGAAAATAGCCTTCTAATTGGGTGGTATAAGGTTAAAACTTGAAAGTACTCTTTCTATAAACACAGCTGTCAGTTGTGTGTACAAAACATGATTAAAAATGTCCAGTGATAAATTTAGTCTCCACCAAATGTACACTTTCTCTCGGGGATCCGTTTAGAAAGGAATAGTTCTGTTACATTGATGTAAGCCTGTGACAAAAAGCTGACATCCAAAATGCTGTTTGTTCTGTGTTTGAAGCGTTTCAGGTGGCTGGCATATGGGTGCTTGGGAGGCAGGGCTGGCCCTGCGCCCCAGCCAGCCCCCAGTGATTACCAGCTTCTGTGCAGACTATCTGCCTGCAGGGTGAGGGGTCCACCCCTGGAGTCAGGGAGCCGCCGAGCCCCTGGCCACCCCGTGACGTCAGAGCATCTCACCAAGCACCCCGCAGCTTTGAAATGACCCAAAGTCCCCAGATTGGAAGGGAAGGACCCTTCGTTGTGATTTTCTTGTTGACCTGCTTTATGCGTTTATCTTCTGCTTTCTGACTTTGCGCCCTTCGACAGTAACCAATGGCACCAGCCATTCGCCCACAGCCTTGAATGGCGCGCCGTCGCCGCCCAACGGCTTCAGCAACGGGCCTTCCTCGTCTTCCTCCTCGTCCCTGGCTAATCAGCAGCTGCCCCCGGCCTGCGGCGCCAGGCAGCTCAGCAAGCTGAAACGGTTCCTCACCACCTTGCAGCAGTTTGGCAACGACATTTCGCCAGAGATAGGAGAGCGAGTCCGCACCCTCGTCCTAGGCCTGGTGGTAAGCCAACTGAACGCGGGCAACCTGGGGGAAGGGAGAAGGTGGGGGGACTCCACGCGCAGGCTGCGAGCTTGCAGGCCTTTTGTTGCCACACCAGGTACTGCGTGCAAGTCTAATTCTGTAGGAACAAGGGCTTCAGGTCTGCATTATGTATTGACCCCCAGCGTGATTTCTTTTACCGTTTGGCTGTGGTTATGCAGATTTATCGGTATCTTGGCCATAATTGTGTATGTGCATAAAATTTAATAGATATATCCTCCTGGCATGGCTAAGGTACTTCGACAATTGCAAAATATTTTTATTATGTTAGTGGTTTGCTTAATGTAATTGGAATGCCTATTTTAACTTCATTGCTGGGGAGAATTTTTATTAGCAGCCGAGATGAGCAAGAATTTATAACAAATAACACGTTAGTCTTTTATGTTTTCATTTTTAAGACTAATAACAGTAAATTTTGTGTGTGTGGGGGGGAAATGCATGTAGCATAACATTTACCATTTTAACACATTTCTGGGTGTGCAGTTCAGTGGCATTAAGTACATCCACGTTGTGGTATAACCATCACTACTATGCATTTCCAGAACTTTCTCATCACCCCAAACTGAAATTGTACATAGAAAACAATAATAACCCTGACTTCTTCATCCCTTAACCCCCGTAACCATTCTTTAACTTTTGTTGTTGTTGTTATAGATAGAATTACATAAACCATTAGTTTGAGAATAGAAGTGTTGACTTGGGCACATTATACTACAATGTGTCCACTGTCACACTGGAAATTGGAACATATTTCTTTTTTTTACATTCTAAGTCACTTTTACATGTCCTGTGATTTTCTTTATTAAGTAAAGAATTTTCATTTAGAATGATGATGTCATTTATTACATAGCCTTATCATGGGCAAAGCCACACCAGTGTGTTTTACAAAAGAAGTCCTGAAAGTCTGGGTGAGAGTCTAGTGCAGTAGACTCGCTTCAGATCGTGGTATCTCACATTTGACAAAGATTTTACCATTCAATTTTTAACCCTTACCTTCCTCTCCATCACCCTTTAAAGACAAGCAGCTTTCACATATTTCAGAATCCATCAGCAGCACCTTGTATTGCTCTGTGACAGGAAGGTGATTTTGACATAAGTGTGTCAGCATACGGCACTTACTTTTGACATTTACATTTTCCTTTTTATTTATTCTTGAGTTTTGCACAAAGTCTTTTTGACACATAAGTAACTTATATCATGGAACGACAAAGTTAATCCAAAAACAGTAATTGAGTTGTTGTGTTTGTTATTCGTTTAAAAAAAAAATGTCTTTTTGAAAACTGCTTTTTAAATCTGATAGGTTCTTTAACCATGCTGTCTGTAACTTCAGATATATAAAAATTTGATAGCTTTAAGTAGGTTTCTTCCCACATATTAAGTGGAATGCTTTTGAGGGTAGTAGTTAAGATATTTATTTGTCTAAAAACTTTTTGGAGATAAGTTAGGGGAAGACATTAATTAATAATACTAGGCAGGCAGTGAACATTTGTCAGATGATGAATGAACAGAGAATGAATTTTGCTTTGAGCATTTGACTGCAGGCTTTGACATATCATTTTATTTATAT
>SJYV01041532.1:176521-179021 GCA_006410875.1 Neotragus pygmaeus | reverse complement strand
CTGAGATCTTCCTTCACTAAGGAGGGGAAAGAAAGTCTCTCAGTCGTGTCCGACTGTTTGCAACCCCCATGGACTATACGGTCCTTGGAATTCTCCAGGCCAGAATACTGGAGTGGGAAGCCTTTCCCTTTTCCAGGGGATCTTCCCAACCCAGGGATCGAACCCAGGTCTCCAGCATTGCAGGCAGATTCTTTACTGTCTGAGCCACCAGGGAAACCCAAGAACACTGGAGTGGGTAGCCTATCCCTTCTCCAGCGGATCTTCCCAACCCAGGAATCAAACCGAGGTCTCCTGCATTGCAGGCAGATTCTTTACCAACTGAACTGTCAGGAAAGCCCCAAGGAGGGTAAAAGAGGGTTTAAAAAATATTTGAGAATATACTACACACGGTGCTCTAGGCTAACTGCAAAGGGTTGGTTCTTAGCATTGTTCTCATGTAAGAAGTCATTTCCATTGTTAGTGTATGATATGTGCTCGTCTTTAGTAAATACCCTAGTCTTAAACACTGTGCAGAAATGTGCTTTGGTTTCATTAGGAGGTGATTCCTGGATTAATACTCTCAGAAAGCCCTGCCCTAGTGCCTATGCCTGACGTCCCAGGGGGCTTGGCTTTTATTTATTTATTTATTTTTCCTCTCTTTTTAAGACACTTGGACCCAAAGATTGAGACAACTGGGACCTCCTCTGTTCAGAAAGGCATTTCTACCCGATGGCTTAATTAGTGTATATGGCACTTAGCTTCTACAGATACAACCCTGTGGTGGTGGTGTTTTGGTTGCTAAGTTGTGTCTGACTCTTGTGACCCCATGGACTGCAGCCCAACAGGCTCCTCTTCCATGGAATTTCCCAGGCAAGAATACTGGAGTGGGTTGCCATTCCTTCTCCAGGGGATCTTCCCAACCCAGAGATTGAACCCAGGTCTCCCACATTGTGGGCAAATTCTTTACCATTGAGCCACCGTGGAAGTCCCAAACCCTAAGTTACAAAGTTACTTATGTTATTGATCTTCCTTTGATTTGAAGAACTGTGTTATTGAGAATGAGTGCTATTCATACTTCCATATTATACATTCTATTCCTCACCCTTCCAAAAAAAAAAAAAGTGAAAAATTAAAAGACACAGAGAAGAAAAAGCAACAGCACTCTGGATTTATAATGTCAGAGTAAGTTTGGTTTTCAGAGTCAGAGTCTGAGGTTTTTGCTTTAATGCTTTTCTGCGTGTGAAATCATCTTCTTTCCTCTTACTCCATTTGAGATTGCCAGAATCATCTGTCAACAAATGCGCCTCAGTCTTTTTCCAAGTGCTGGGCTTGGTGAGGATTCAGTGATGGGTACACAAGATTTCTTCTGTTAAATATATACATTCCTTGAAATAGATCTGATACAAAGAAAGCGGATTACCTTTGTAAACTAGTAGTATATGCTGCTTTGTGCATGAATCTTAAGCAGGATATCTAAGAAGACTCAGACCAATACTGAAATGTGTGAATCTAATAATTATTAAAAACAATGTCTTCGTTCATCTCCATATTTTTTCATTTGAAATTAGTAGTTGATCAAAGATATTTCACAGATTAGCCTTTTTCACTTGGGTAAGTAGCTAGATCCAAAACTGAAAGTATCAGGGAGCCTGTTTTAAGGTTAATAGAACTATGTGTTTATTTCATGTATCCTCTGTCTTCCTCATTTCAGTTCAGTCGCCCAGTTGTGTCTGACTCTTTGCGACCCCAAGGACTGCAGCACGCCAGTCTTCCCTGTCCATCACCACTCCCGGAGCTTGCTCAGATCCATCGAGTTGCTGATGGCCATCCAACCATCTCATCCTCTGTCTTCCCCGTCTCCTCCCACCTTCAATCTTTCCCAGCATCAGGATCTTTTCCAATGAGTCACTTCGCATCAGGTGGCCCAAGTATTGGAGCTTCAGCCTCAGCAACAGTCCTTCCAATGAACATTCAGGACAGATTTTCTTTAGGATGGACTGGTTGGTTCTCCTTGCAGTCCAAGGGACTCTCAGGAAGAGTCTTCTCCAACACCACAGTTCAAAAGATCAGTTCTCCAGGGCTCAGTTTTCTTTATGATCCAACTCCCACATCCATACTTGACTACTGGAAAAATCATAACTTTGACTCTACAGACCTTTGTCAGCAAAGTAATGTCTCTGCTTTTTTATACACTGTTTAGGTTTGTCATCGCTTTTCTTCCAAGAAGTAAGTGTCTTTTAATTTCATGGCTGCAGTCACCATCCGCAATGACTTTGAAGCCCAAGAAGATAAAGTCTGTCACTGTTTCCATTGTTTCCCCATCTGTTTGCCATGAAGTGATGGGACTGGCTGCCATGAACTTTGTTTTTTGAATGTTGAGTTTTAAGCCAGCTTTTCCACTCTCCTCTTCACTTTCATCAAGAGGCTCTTTAGTTCCTCTTTACTTTCTGCATAAGGGTGGTGTCATCTGCATATCTGAGGTTATTGATATTTCTCCTGGCAATCTTCATTCCATCTTGTG
>SJYV01041532.1:147115-174620 GCA_006410875.1 Neotragus pygmaeus | reverse complement strand
TGGAATTCTCCAGGCCAGAATACTGGAGTGGGAAGCCTTTCCCTTTTCCAGGGGATCTTCCCAACCCAGGGATCGAACCCAGGTCTCCAGCATTGCAGGCAGATTCTTTACTGTCTGAGCCACCAGGGAAACCCAAGAACACTGGAGTGGGTAGCCTATCCCTTCTCCAGCGGATCTTCCCAACCCAGGAATCAAACCGAGGTCTCCTGCATTGCAGGCAGATTCTTTACCAACTGAACTGTCAGGAAAGCCCCAAGGAGGGTAAAAGAGGGTTTAAAAAATATTTGAGAATATACTACACACGGTGCTCTAGGCTAACTGCAAAGGGTTGGTTCTTAGCATTGTTCTCATGTAAGAAGTCATTTCCATTGTTAGTGTATGATATGTGCTCGTCTTTAGTAAATACCCTAGTCTTAAACACTGTGCAGAAATGTGCTTTGGTTTCATTAGGAGGTGATTCCTGGATTAATACTCTCAGAAAGCCCTGCCCTAGTGCCTATGCCTGACGTCCCAGGGGGCTTGGCTTTTATTTATTTATTTATTTTTCCTCTCTTTTTAAGACACTTGGACCCAAAGATTGAGACAACTGGGACCTCCTCTGTTCAGAAAGGCATTTCTACCCGATGGCTTAATTAGTGTATATGGCACTTAGCTTCTACAGATACAACCCTGTGGTGGTGGTGTTTTGGTTGCTAAGTTGTGTCTGACTCTTGTGACCCCATGGACTGCAGCCCAACAGGCTCCTCTTCCATGGAATTTCCCAGGCAAGAATACTGGAGTGGGTTGCCATTCCTTCTCCAGGGGATCTTCCCAACCCAGAGATTGAACCCAGGTCTCCCACATTGTGGGCAAATTCTTTACCATTGAGCCACCGTGGAAGTCCCAAACCCTAAGTTACAAAGTTACTTATGTTATTGATCTTCCTTTGATTTGAAGAACTGTGTTATTGAGAATGAGTGCTATTCATACTTCCATATTATACATTCTATTCCTCACCCTTCCAAAAAAAAAAAAAGTGAAAAATTAAAAGACACAGAGAAGAAAAAGCAACAGCACTCTGGATTTATAATGTCAGAGTAAGTTTGGTTTTCAGAGTCAGAGTCTGAGGTTTTTGCTTTAATGCTTTTCTGCGTGTGAAATCATCTTCTTTCCTCTTACTCCATTTGAGATTGCCAGAATCATCTGTCAACAAATGCGCCTCAGTCTTTTTCCAAGTGCTGGGCTTGGTGAGGATTCAGTGATGGGTACACAAGATTTCTTCTGTTAAATATATACATTCCTTGAAATAGATCTGATACAAAGAAAGCGGATTACCTTTGTAAACTAGTAGTATATGCTGCTTTGTGCATGAATCTTAAGCAGGATATCTAAGAAGACTCACACCAATACTGAAATGTGTGAATCTAATAATTATTAAAAACAATGTCTTCGTTCATCTCCATATTTTTTCATTTGAAATTAGTAGTTGATCAAAGATATTTCACAGATTAGCCTTTTTCACTTGGGTAAGTAGCTAGATCCAAAACTGAAAGTATCAG
Organism: Neotragus pygmaeus; assembly: GCA_006410875.1. NCBI lineage: Eukaryota > Metazoa > Chordata > Mammalia > Artiodactyla > Bovidae > Neotragus > Neotragus pygmaeus. Next base: position 173,082 of record SJYV01041532.1, on the reverse strand, counting down.
GGAGCCTGTTTTAAGGTTAATAGAACTATGTGTTTATTTCATGTATCCTCTGTCTTCCTCATTTCAGTTCAGTCGCCCAGTTGTGTCTGACTCTTTGCGACCCCAAGGACTGCAGCACGCCAGTCTTCCCTGTCCATCACCACTCCCGGAGCTTGCTCAGATCCATCGAGTTGCTGATGGCCATCCAACCATCTCATCCTCTGTCTTCCCCGTCTCCTCCCACCTTCAATCTTTCCCAGCATCAGGATCTTTTCCAATGAGTCACTTCTTCGCATCAGGTGGCCCAAGTATTGGAGCTTCAGCCTCAGCAACAGTCCTTCCAATGAACATTCAGGACAGATTTTCTTTAGGATGGACTGGTTGGTTCTCCTTGCAGTCCAAGGGACTCTCAGGAAGAGTCTTCTCCAACACCACAGTTCAAAAGATCAGTTCTCCAGGGCTCAGTTTTCTTTATGATCCAACTCCCACATCCATACTTGACTACTGGAAAAATCATAACTTTGACTCTACAGACCTTTGTCAGCAAAGTAATGTCTCTGCTTTTTTATACACTGTTTAGGTTTGTCATCGCTTTTCTTCCAAGAAGTAAGTGTCTTTTAATTTCATGGCTGCAGTCACCATCCGCAATGACTTTGAAGCCCAAGAAGATAAAGTCTGTCACTGTTTCCATTGTTTCCCCATCTGTTTGCCATGAAGTGATGGGACTGGCTGCCATGAACTTTGTTTTTTGAATGTTGAGTTTTAAGCCAGCTTTTCCACTCTCCTCTTCACTTTCATCAAGAGGCTCTTTAGTTCCTCTTTACTTTCTGCATAAGGGTGGTGGCATCTGCATATCTGAGGTTATTGATATTTCTCCCAGCAGTCTTGATTCCAGTTTGTGCTTCACCCAGCGTGGCATTTTGCATAATGTACTCTGCATATAAGTTAAATAAGCAAGGTGACAATATGCAGCCTTAACGTATTCCTTTCCCAATATGGAACCAGCCTGTTCTTCCATGTCCAGTTCTAACTGTTGCTACTTGCCTGCGTACAGGTTTCCCAGGAGACAGGTCAGGTGGTCTGGTAGTCCCATCTCTTTAAGAATTTTCCACGGTTTGTTGTGATCCACACAGTCAAAGGTTTTAGCATAGTCAGTGAAGCAGAAGTAGATGTTTTTCTGGAACTCTCTTGCTTTTGCTATGATCCAAGGATGTTGGCAATTTAATCTCTGGTTCCTCTTCCTTTTCTAAATCCACATGAATATCTGAAAATTCTCAGTTTCATGTACTATTGACGCTTGGCTTGGAGAATTTTGAGCCTTTCTTTGCTAGCATGTGAGATGAGTGCAAGTGTGCAGTAGTTTGAACATTCTTTGATGTTCCTTTCTTTGGGATTGGAATGATAACTGAACTTTTCCCATCTTGTGACTACTGCTGAGTTTTCCACATTTGCTGGCATATTGAGTGCAGCACTTTAATAACATCATCTTTTAGGATTTGAAATAGCTCAGCTGGAATTCGATCACCTCCTCTAGCTATGTTTGTAGTGATGCTTTCTAAGGCCCACTTGATATTGCACTCTAGCAATATGGTGGCTCTCAGTGAGTGGTCATACCATCATGGTTATCTGGGTTATTAAGATCTTTTTTGCATAGCTCTTCTGTGTATTCTTGCCACCTCTTCTTAATATTTTCTGCTTCTGTTAGGTCTGTATCATTTCTCTCCTTTATTGTGCCCTACTTTGCATGAAATGTTCCCTTGATATCTCTGATTTTCCTGAAGAGATCTCTAGTCTTTCCCATTCACTTGTTTGCCTCTATTTCTTTGCATTGATAACTTAAAATGGCTTTTTTTATCTCTCCTTGCTATTCATTGGAACTCTGCTTTCAGATGGATATATCTTTCCTTTTTTCCTTTGCCTTTCGTTTCTCTTCTTTTCTCACCTCTCTGTAAGGCCTCCTCAGACAGCCATTTTGACTTTTTGGATTTTTTTTTTCTTGGGGATGGTTTTGATCACTGACTCCTGCAGTGTCATGAACCTCCCTCCATAGTTCTTCAGGCACTCTGTCTATCAGATCTAATATGGTGAATCTATTTGTCACTTCCACTGTATAATTGTAAGGACTTTGATTTAGGTCATACCTGAATGGTCTAGTGATTTTCCCTACTTTCTTCAATTTAAATCTGATTTTTGCAGTAAGGAGATCATCATCTGAGCCACAGCCAGCCTCTGGTCTTGTTTTTGCTGATTTTATAGAGCTTCTCCATCTTCAGCTGCAAAGAATATAATGAGTCTGATTTTGGTACTGACCATCTATCTTCCCAGTGGGAAACAACAGTTGCTTATAGGTGGAGCTGGAATCTGGTATCCTGTAGAGCTTACAATGTTTGGATATGAAGGCATCTTTTGATTTTGCTTTTTTATAATCCTTCTTTTTTATTTATTTTTAGTTGAGTGGTAATTGTTTTACAGTATTGTATTGGTTTCTGCCATCCATCAACATGAATCAGCCGTAGGTATATATATGTCCCCTGCCTCTTGAAGTTCCCTCCCACCTCCTGCCCTGCTCAGTTTATGAAAGTGAAAGTGAAGTCGCTCAGTTGTGTCCGACTCTTTGTGACCCCATGGACTAGCCTATCAGGCTCCTCCGTCCATGGAATTTTCCAGGCAAGAGTGCTGGAGTGGATTGCCATTTCCTTCTCCAGGGGATCTTCCTGACCCAGGAATCAAACCCCGGTCTCCCACATTGCAGGCAGAGGTTTTACAGTCTGAGCCACCAGGGAAGCTCAGAGTTTATGAAGGAATCCTAAGGAGGAGCCACTCCCCGTGTTATTAATGGGGTGAGACCTGCCTCAGGGGTCTTATCCATCCCAGGCCCAGAGGGAAGCTCCTGCTGTAGCCAGTGCTGGAAGTCACGCCTGGGGACTGCATGCATTCGGCTGCGTTTCCTTTAGTTGAGCTGTGTGGTCCGGTCTGCTGCTGTTTGCAAAGTGGAGTGGGAGCCTCTGGGCACCCTCTCATTCCTGTTCTGCCCTTACAGGCCAACTTGCCCCTTCTGCAGCGTGAGCTCCTCCACTGCGCGAGATTGGCCAAGCAGAACCCTGCCCAGTACCTCGCCCAGCATGAACAGCTGCTTCTGGATGCCAGCACCACCTCACCTGTTGACTCCTCAGAGCTGCTTCTCGATGTGAACGAAAACGGGAAGAGGCGAACTCCAGACAGGTGAGAGCGGGGAGGACCCCAGACCGGCCGCATGAGACCACGTTTAAAGTAGCGTTTCAACTGCTGACTGACACTTCTTGCAAAATAATAAACTAGAGGGGCCGCAGGGAATCTTGCTCTGGCCCGGNCAGTCCAGCGTTTCTCATGATGTACTCTGCATATAAGTTAAATAAGCAGGGCGACAATATACAGCCTTGATGCACTGCTTTTCCTATTTGGAACCAGTCTGTTGTTCCATGTCCAGTTCTAACTGTTGCTTCCTGACCTGCATACAGATTTCTCAAGAGGGAGGTCAGGCGGTCTGGTATTCCCATCTCTTTCAGAATTTTCCACAGTATTTTTTCATCCACACAGTCAAAGGTTTTGGCATAGTCTTTTCTTTTAGTGAAGGCAAATATAGATAATCTAACACCTGTCTAAAATTTAGTGAAATATTCTAGTTTTGTTCTACCATGACACTTTTAGCAAGTCTACAATTCTATTTCAAATAAAACTGAAAAGATGGAACAGAATGCCTGTTCTGATCTTTTAATTCCTTAATAGAACTCTAGAGCTGGGAGTACCCCTACACTAAAAATCTGGGTCAAGTAAGCTTGAGAAGCACTGCATTATGGACTTTTTCCTCTTTCTTTATTTCCTAGGGCATTTATCTTCTTAGAGATCCCTTGGTTTCCATGTATATACATGGTCAATATACATATATTGACCCCAATATGAAAATAACTCCCTTTTTTAAGCTTACACATACAGACACACATTTTATTCATTTTTTTGGTGAGTAGATTTCACTAAAGAGATGAGGAGAGCAGGATGGGGTCATATCCCATGCAAAAGTTTAAGCAAGTTTAAAGTTCACATACAGCCTTCCTCTTCTCCATATCCCTTTTCTAAAACTCTGTTCCTGATTCTGCAGTTCTGCTATGTAACATCTTGTATGCAGACTTCTTCCCAATTCGTTACCTTCCACCATCACACTTTGACAATCCTCCTTCTCTCATCTGTGTGCTTCAAATCCTCAGTCTCCTAATATTTCCGGGGAACTCTAGATTAATCCTCCTGGTGCAAAACACTTTTCCCCTATCTTTCATATCTGGTGACATTTGGGGTTCCTTGACAGACTCTATCCTCATCCCAGGAACATATCAAAGCACTTAAAAAATAAAGGCATTCCATTCACCTAAAGGCATTCTATTCCAATCTGTGGAGGTAATAACATTTAGTAGTATTTTTACTTCTCTTTCTCTCTACATACAAACCCATTCCTTCATTTTAGCAAGAAAATATTCAAAATTATTTTAGAGTTAAGAAAACATATACAGTTTTATACATTTCTGGATTTCTTTTTTTCATTCAATTCTCTGCTCAAAAATATTGACATATTTACTTCAGCGTGGGTTCCTTATTACATTAATCCTAATACTGCTTTCTCTTGGCAAAATTTTCAAGAAGACAGGGTAACACGGATACAAATTATACACCTGAGTACAGCAGGAGAAACGGGAGTCATGAAGTATGAGGGAAGAATTCAGTACGTATATATCTTCCTAAACAACTATATGGGGAAGAAGCTAATCATGGTGTTGACTATTGAACTAGAGGAACTTTCCTTTTATGAACTTTTCCTTCAAGTTTTACACCTGGATCTAGTGTTTACTGACACTGTATCTATTAATGACTACAAAGACTCAATTTATATTTTGCTTTGATAAGAGGTTATGTCTTCCATTTTAGGACAATCCAAGCACCAGGAATAATTCGGGTAGAGAGTACCTTCTATCACTTTTTACATTTTCAGAATGTTATATTCACAAAGAGGGGACATCGTACCTTATGGGACACAAGATAGAAAAAGTTTTTCCCCTTCTGTTAGGGGAAAATAAATCAGTCAATTAAAGATCTAAACTGATACAAACTGGTTGTAATCACTTATTTTCAGCATTGCTATAAAGTCCCTGGAAGGAAAGATTAGAGGCTTATGCACAGCAAGCTAAAATTCTACAGAAAGAATTCACAGAGTAGAAAAAAAAAACTGCTACCGTGTAGGACTTTAACTCCAAGAACCAAGACATAATAAGAGTTACAAAGTTATTGTGATAAATTGCTATGAAAAAGCAAAATATAATGCAAATATGAGATGAACCATGCCAATAAGAAGTCCATTTTTAATTTATTTTTTAATTGAAGAATAATTGCTTTACTGAATTTTGTTGGTTTCTGAACAAATATCAACATGAATCAACCACAGGTATACATATGTTCCCTCCCTCTTGAACCTCCCAAGAAGTCCATTTTTCAATCACAAGTGCATAACCAAAGACCACCAGCAACAGACACTTTGGGGGGAGAATGTACAGTTGACACTGATAACCTTTCTTTAATAACTGCTTCTTCCTGCTGTATAGGGCCTGTATCATATAACCCAAACTCCCTAGTAGCCACTGATTGAACCAGGCATGGACACCTATCCAAAGCTGGGTCACTCATAATCTCTCTCCTAGAAACTTAAAATTTGTGTTTTAGAAAAAGCAGAGCACTTTGCATTTAACTCTTGAACAGAGGAAACATAAATCTGCAAGCTGTAAGGTGGACATTTCTGTGGGAAACTCCAAAAATCAGGGTGAAAGAAGAAAAGAAGGTAGAATAAGGAAAAAGAGATGGAGGAAAACAGCCTGAATATCTGAATTTTTTCACTGCTTATCTGTAATGGAACATTTCCTACCCCAGGATTTCTTGCTCTATCGAGGGAAGTAGACAGCTTGATCTACTGCCCTGGATATACATATCATAATTTCCATTTCTCTGGCTTAAATTAACTTGAGTTATTATTGTTTTCAGTTCAGTTCAGGCATATCTGACTTTTGGACCCCATGGAATGCACCATGCCAGGCCTTCCTGTCCATCACCAACTTCCAGAGTTTATCAAATTCATCTCCATTGAGTTGGTGATGCCATCCAACTATCTCATCCTCTGTCATCCCCTTCTCCTCCCACCCTCAATCTTTCCCAGCATCGGATTTTTTTTTTTTTCCAATGAGTCGGTTCTTTGCATCAGGTGACCAAAGTGATGGAGTTTGAGACTCAGGTGGAGTTTCAGCTTCAGCATCAGTCCTTCCAATGAACACCCAGGACTGATCTCCTTTAGGATGGACTGGTTGGATCTCCTTGCAGTCCAAGGGACTCTCAAGAGTCTTTTCCAACACCACAGTTCTAAAGCATCAACTCTTCGATTCTCAGCTTTCTTTATGGTCAAGCTCTTGAGAGAGTCAATTACTAGGCAGGTTGATAAGAAGTCAGGGGATCCCTGAGGAGAGAGGGGTCTGGGATTCTCAAGGAGAAAATAGGGGTCTGGAAATCTCAAGGAGGAGGAAAGGACAAATTTTTTTTTCCCCTCTACATTCCTTAGTCTTAGTCACATAAAACGTTTTTTTCTTTAAACCCAGAACTGATGATTACACAACAAACTACTCAGTTTAAACTGTACTAGGGATTATATAACAACAATGTATCCTGCTTGAGGACAGTTTCTCCTTCCTGAAAACCTTCTGACTAATCCTGATATCTTAAAAGGTATATTATGGGAGTGGGTCTGGTAGGATCTTTCTATTAATTTCTAATCCTGTTATCCTGAAATGTAAATTGTGTGAGTGGGTCTGGTAAAATTTTCACAAACTTGAGACATTCTTTTGATTTATTGTAATAATTAATTTAAAAATATATAACTCCCTTGTTAACACTTGTGAGGGGGCTATTTCTCCATCCCCCTTCTGACGTCTATGTCAGGAGATTCTTCTGTCCCTTTTCGCTTTAATAAATCTCTGCTACAGAAAAGCTCTTGAGTGATCAAGCCTGGTCCCTGGTCCTAAAGTTAAATCATCTTCTTTGGAGATATGAATCTGACACTCTTCTCGGTAAGCTATCATCTTAGGGGCTCGTCTGGGATCCTCAGGACAAAGTAAGCACACTCAGAGCTCCAGCCTGTCTGCTCTCTCAGTGTACACGTGTCCTGCTTTCCTGCTGTGTGCATGAATGACACGGCCCGCATGAAGCAAGTGATGAGCCCTGCTCTGTGGCTTCATGGTGCCTGATCATGACTAACCGCAGCCCCCAAAAGGGAAGCCTTGTCAGAGTTTATATATCGACCTGCCAAGGCCAAGAGACACCTAAGGTCCCTGAGAGGGGAGCGGCCAGAAATGGCAGGGTGTGGACTGAACTTTTCTTTCTCAGCCAGCTTTTCCTGGTCTCTTTGACCATTCCATAATTGCACAGGAAATTAGAACTACTAACCTAATCTGTCGGATCATAGACTTTCAATGGACTTATGATTCATGACGTTACTATGCACTTTTACTTGGACTCCAAGCTTGGTAGTCATGATGTTAGGTAATTAGAACAGGGAAAAGGAGTCCAGAATGGCGGTGGCTAAAAAACAAGGAAGGGAAAAGCCTGCGAAAATAGGACAGAAGAAGATCAAAGGAGGGTCCGAGGACCAGAGTGAGGACTTCAGGTAGAACAGCACTCCTGGCTGAGCCCAGTTTGCATAGGGCAGGCCCGGGGGGGGTGGTGGCATATAAAAGGAGACACATGCTCTCTATCTCTCGCTCTCCTGCATGTGTAGGCTCTTTCTCTCTCTGTCTCCCCTCCTCAAACCCCACCGTGCACACGCGCGGACATGCTCCTCCACTCTCTTCTTCGAGGATGGATTCTCCCGCTATCTTATCAAACAGAGCTGTAACACTGATTCGTCTAAGAGCTATGACACGGTTTGTTCAAGACTTGAGAGTTGTGACGCGCCAAGGGCTTTAATGTCCGTCGCTCCAAATCATTGTTGTGACGAGAAAAGAACCGAGAACCATACAGTCACCTGACGATGGGAATCCAGACTTGCTAGGAGTGTGTTTAGGAACTAAGTGGAACCAGTGAGTCCTTGTCATAGCTGTGCCTCCAAACTATATGGACGGAAGTGCTGTTAGCGAGCATGAGGTTTCTAAGAACATAGGTCAGGAATCCCAGTTTGGGAGTACAGTTTGGGCTTCTTCCTTTCGTAGCAGTAGATCTTAGTGGACTAGATAAGCTCTCCAGCGGCTTACTGATGGGGCAATGGTTCATCGCTTCTGCTGCTATCAGGACTGTACTCAGGAATGTGAACGGGCACACTTTCCCTAGTAGTACTAGCTTGGGAAACATCCCGGGAAACTACTCGGGCAAATCAAACAAAGGTCATGATGGTATGGAACTAGAAATCAATTTGGAAGCCATTAGGTCTACCCCTGGTACATCACCACCCCGCCTCCGTGGTAGAACCGGGAGGGATCAGTATGGTGCCTGCATCGGTAAGGGGCAGACTAAGTTCGACCAGGAAAGGGGAGCTTCGGTGGATAATCTGTCTACAGCCCCATCTAGAGCAGGGAAGGGTGCCTATGGCGGAAGAAAGCAAGGGTGCTGGCCGCTGTTTTTTTCTCTGTAACAGATGGGAGCCACTCAAAGTCCCAGACTCACACCCTTGGATTTTGTCCTGAAAAACTGGGATACATCTGACCCCCAGAATTTAAAAAAGACATGCCTGACCTTCTGTGATAGTCAGTGGCCACAGTATCCTTTGGAAGATGGGGAACACTGGCCTGTTAAAGGGTCTCTCAATTATGACACTGTTTTACAACTAGACCGGTTCTGCAGAAAACAAGAAAAATGGGTAGAAGTGCCATATGTGTGGCTCTGTATCTCTCTGCGAGACGTGACAGACTTGGGTCCTAGGGGTGCAGATGTGGGTGTGAAACCTTCAGCTGCCCCCTGTTCTCTGACTTTGCAGGCTGAGCCAGGGCACGCTTCCAGGAGGAGTTGCCTCAGTCTCAGTAGAATTTCAACAGTCCCATTTGTGGTTGAGACTATTTAGAGGATCCAAAAAGTACATAGAAGACTTTATGGAACTAACTTTACTTTATGAGCTTACTTGGAGAGATGTAATGTATGTCTTGGGACAGACACTGACTTCTGACTTGAGAATTCAACTTTTGGGGGAAGCTACTGCTTTTGGAGATGAATGGCTTGAGGGAACATGAAATAATCCTGCTTCCTACTGGGAGCCAAGTGGTTCCAATAACAGAACCACTTTGCCAGATGTATTCTTGAAGGAAGCAAGCTTAAGCAAGTGCACGCTGAGACTTTAAATTATGCCAAGTTGGCTGACATAGAACAGTGAGAGAAAGAAATTCCTGATAAATTCCTAGGTAGATTACAGAAGGCTCTCCACAAGTTTACTGATGTTGATCCTGAAAGTGCAAAGGAGGAATAATTTTAAAAAATAGATCTCTCACTCAGTCAGCTCCAGATATTTGCCATAAGTTATGAAAACAGGCATTTGGACCAAGTCAGTCTTTAAAAAACTACTACAGCTGGCTCAGATGGTATATTACAGTAGAGTATATGAGGAGGAAAATCAGCAACAGAAAAGAACCAAAAACCAAAGAAAAGGCCGAGGCTCTAGTGATGGCTGTGAAAACTGCTACGAATCAGCCTGAAGAGAAAAATGCCCAGAGGAACGCCAGTGAAAAGGGATGGGCTTACTATCACTGTGGAAAGGAGCGGCATCTCAAGCGAAGCTGCCCCAGGCATCTAAGCCGCGCCTGGCTCCCCATCAGATCTGCAAGGGACCACACTGGAGGAGACACTGCCCTCAGAGGCACAGCCCCAGGGGTCAGGCTCTCAGAACAGTCAGGACTGAAGGTGCCTGGGGGTCCCCACACAAGCTCCCAACCTAATTATACCTGAGGAACCCTGGGTATTAATAACTGTGGGGGCCAACCCATAGATTTCCTTTTGGACACAAGGGTGACTTTCTCTGTGCTCACTGAAGCCCCAGGCCCACTTTCTCCCTGAAGCACTACTGTGACGGAAGGATGAGCCAAACACTCATTTCAGTCATCCTTTAAGCTGCAACCGGGACTCTGCTGTTTTCTCACGAGTTTCTGATGGGGTCGGGGTCTCCCTCACTCCTTCTGGGGAGGAATATACTCAGCAAGGTCCAGGCCTCTGTTTTCATGAATATGGAGCCTGCTCTTTCTCTCCCATTAATTGAACAAAATGTAAATCCTAGAGTGTGGGCTGATGAAAAAACAGTGGGTCAAGTACAAAATGCTGTTCCTGTCACTATCAAGCTCAAAGACCCTCACCTATTTCCACATCAAAGCAGTACCCACTATAGTGCTGGGTTAAGGAAGGGTTAAAACCCATCATTGACGATTTAAAGGAGCAGGGGCTATTAATTCCCTGTAATAGTCCATGCAACACTCCTATTTGGGGTGTGAAAAAGTCAAATGATAAATAGAGGCTAGTTAAAGATTTACAAATCATAAATGAGGCTGTGGTTCCTTTTATTCACATGCCAAAAACAAACAGATTTTCTTGCTTACAGGTCTGGGTAGACACTTACTGGATGGATTGAGGTCTTTCCCTGCCATAGTGAACAGGCTAAGGAAGTTATAAAAATTTTAATCCATGACATTATTCCCAAGTTTGGGTTGCCATGGAGTCTCCGAAGTGACAATGGCTCCACCTTTAAAGCTGCTGTAATGCAAGGGGTGTCAAAAGCTCTAGGAATAAAATATTGAAAAGTTGTTGCTGAACCATGAAAAGATGCCAGAATTCTTGGCCTCTGGAGGAGAAGAATTCAACCGGGGCCAGGGACGAGGCTTGATCGCTCAGAGCTTTTGTGTAATAAAATTTTATTAAAGTATAAAGGAGATAGAGAAAGNCCCTCAGCGACCCCATGGACTGCAGCCTTCCAGGCTCCTCTGTCCATGGGATTTTCCAGGCAAGAGTACTCTATTGCTTTTTAATTCAGAGGAAACAAGGCATTTGTGCAATTATTGTAATTCCAAGATTCAAATATAAATAACTTTTTCAGACTAGATTCAGCTCTTTAAGGGTATATCTCACTGCAGTTCTTGTGACACAAGCCATGTCTTCTGCCCAGAAGAGAAGCTGGTAGGATTTCAAATATTCTTACCAAGCTCAAGGAGATGAGAAATTTAGCACATACACCCGAATAGCTTATCCAAATACAGGGATCATAGGCCTCATCCTTTCTACAGTGGCACAAATCCTTGACATTATCTTTAATCATGTGTTTTCCATTATTGCTATATAAGAATATATATAAGAAATTCTCACAAACTTAGTGGCTTTAGCTATATAAACTTATTTTCTCACAGTTCTGTAGGTCAGAAGTTTGACATGAGTCTCACTGGACTGAAGTACAGTGTTGTGAGGTTGGTTCCTTCTAGAGTCTCTAGGGCAGAAGCTGTTTCCTTGCCTTCCTTTTAGCGTCTCTAGGGCAGAAGCTGTTTCCTTGCCTTTTCTAGCTCCTAGAGGCTGCTTGCATTCCTTGGTTCCTGGCCCCCTTTCTTCTTCAAATCCAGCAATGTAGCATGCTGTTGATCCTGCTTCTGTTGTCACATTCTCTTCTCTGACTACAAAAGGAAAAGGTTCCTTTTGAGGGTTCAGGTGATTAGATCAGACCCACTTAGGTGACCCAAAACAAGCTCCTCATGTCAAAGTCCTTACTCACATTCACAAAGTCCTCCTTTATGCCATGCGTGTGTGCGTGCTAAGTCACTTCAGTCCTGATGGTTCTTTGCAAGACTATGGACTGTAGCCTGCCAGGCTCCTCTGTCCATGGGATTCTCCAGACAAGAATACTGGAGGATACTGCCATGCCCTCCTCCAGGAGATCTTCCTGACCTAAGGATCAAACCCTTGTCTCAGGCATTTTCTGCATTGGCTGGCAGGTTCTTTACCACTAGTGCCACCTGGGAAGCCCCTTTTGCCATGAAAAGTAACATATTCATAGCTTCCAAGGATTAGAATATCTTTGAAGGGTCATTATTCTGCCTATTCAGTTCAGTTCAGTTCAGTCCTCAGTCATGTCCAACTCTTTGCGACCCCATGAATCGCAGCANACAGAATGGCACCAGGCCCCTCATCCATAAGATGCATTTTGGGATAATCTTGGCACCAGATGATTCATCCTGGGTCATAAAACGATTGACTTGAATCTTGTAGAAGGGCAGATTACCATACAGATAGTTTTGTTTACATAGATTAGCAGAACAATATCTGAGCATAACATACTGGTTTGTCAAGTAGGTTCTGAGCCATTAGGCGGAACCAACTTGAAGACAGAGTCTGGGGTAAATGCATAGTACATTAACATAGCTTAAGACAAACATTTCCATAAGAAAAATGCATTGGTTAACTCAAGGTTTGAGAATAGTTAACTTATGGTAAAACCGGGTGTCATTATGGCAACACAGTATTTTAAGAGAAATTCTCTTTTTTTTTTAATTTTTATTTTTACTTTATTTTGTTTTATAATGCTGTATTGGTTTTGCCATACATTGACATGAATCGCCATGGGTGTACATGAGTTACCAATCCTGAACCCCCCTCCCACCTCCTACCCCATATCATCTCTCTGGATCATCCCCGTGCACCAGCCCNAGGTGAAACCAGGTGTCATTATGGCAACACAGTATTTTAAGAGAAATCTCCTTTTAAATTTGTATAGAGACGGAAAAAAATATCGCTAGTTTGTTTCCTCCTGCTACTTAAGGGAGATAAAAATGTCTGACACTTGCAGCCTATTTCCTCCCTTTGGAGACTCCTGACCTTCCTGCCTGTTACTCTCTCAATATCACTTACCGTGTTCCTGGAAACCCCAATCTTGAGGAAAAGTAGAAAAGGCTAATGATATTATTAAGAGACATCTGCATAAATTAAGAGACGCAGGACAATAGGCTTAAAGTTCTACCCATAGCTTTAATGAGGGTTCAGACTGCCCCTAAAACGGAAGGACTGTCCACCTTCGAATGTGTCTATGGAAGATCCTTTTAATGCACAGACATTGTTATAGACCCTGAAGCCTTAGAATTAATTAACTACGTGACTCAGCTTTTAGCCTTTCAAGAGACATTACAGAAACTCTGGGACATGACTCCTGACCCAGCCTCCGAGTCAAGCAAGCCGCTGTTTGAGCCAGGCACTGAGGTCCTGATAAAGACTTTGGGGTCTGGAGGCCAATCTTTCGAGCCCCTCTGGGAAAGCCCTTAACAGGTTATTCTTTCTTCTCCCACAGCTGTCAAGGTGCCAGGAACTGATTCCTGAGTGCACCACAGTTGAGTTAAAAAGTGGCACCCCGACCAAAACTAAACAATGTCACTTTTTTATCTTTATCCTCTATGCTTTCACCTTTTACTTTTCAGATGGGCCTGATCTATGTGAGCCTGCTTCTGTTGACTCCAAAAGTCCTGAGTCTGCCTTTTGACCCTCAAGACAATGTTTTCCTGGCCTGGCTTCATTCCTACGCTGCATTCTACAATTGGTCTAACTGCTGGGTCTGCACAGCACTCCCCTCTTCACCAGTTGAAGGCTTCCCATGGAGGGTTTCTCCATTTCAAGGAAAAGACTTTCCTCAACTCTGTAAATATTTTCTTTTTTTCTTTTTTTTTATTGATTTTTTTTAATTGATTGGGGAAAGCATAACCACGGGGATGTAACTTCATACCCTGAGACGTTCACACACAAATAATTCTTCATCAGACTGCTGTGCTAATTTTTACAAAGGACCGGTGTGTAACCATACAAAATGTAGGCAATTCCTTCTCTGACTTGCTATCAAAAGTCATTCACCTCAGAAAGGGGAGGCTGGCCCTTACCATGAGCCCATAGGATAATCTGGCCATGCCCATCATTCTGGGGCAGGAAAAGCAGTGCATTTTTGNTACAAAGGACCGGTGTGTAACCATACAAAATGTAGGCAATTCCTTCTCTGACTTGCTATCAAAAGTCATTCACCTCAGAAAGGGGAGGCTGGCCCTTACCATGAGCCCATAGGATAATCTGGCCATGCCCATCATTCTGGGGCAGGAAAAGCAGTGCATTTTTGGTTAACAGTGAAGTTGTCAAGCATCATCAGCCACGTCCACGAAGCAGCAGAGTTACGGTCAGCCTGCTGGAGAGGACGTGGAGAGGGCGTGTTCCCCTCTGGGTGGTGCAGAGGCCTTGTCTTCACCAGGCACCCCTAACTCTCGGCAAACTTAGGGTTCATGACCGTCGTGGTGGCACTCTTGAAAAGAGGGTTACCGTTGTTCCACTGGGACTTGAGCTTCTCCTTCTGGAAGCGATGGTACTCCCTGAGGTCGCTCAGGTGTGTCAGGGCCTTCCAGATGGCCAGAAGAGGATGCCGACGAGCACAACTCCCCCCACGGTGCCCCCCACGATGGCAGCTGTGTTGGGCCCTTCACACACTCGAGCATGCCGTCCACGTGCACGTCGTATATGCCCCACCCGTCGCGCTGCACCAGGGTGCAGGTCATCCAGAGGCCGTCAGAGTCACACTCCTTGCACTTGTGGCTGGGCACCGGGCTGGACAGCAGCTCCGTCTGCCCGCACGCTGCGCTGCAGTTCTTGGTGAAGGGGCCCTTGTCGAACTTCAGGCACTCGGTGCAGGGGCCGGGGGCAGCTGGGCTGTAAACATTTTCACCAACAGCAGTCACATATGATGCCTCTGTTTTAATCTGATGATATCTAGCAATCTTAAAATGGACCGGTGCAACACTTTGTGCTTTAACTATGGACAAAATGTGACTTTTAATCTTGATTATACATTGTCTTGATTTAATGACTATTTTGTCTTATATCTGTAACTGTGTAAGTGGATTTGTTTCTAACCGTTTCAAAGCTTTTAAGTGACAAACGGTTGTCCAGGCTCCCTCGAATGCCACAGCCTCCTCCAAATATTACTTGGGGCCCCTGGATCAGAGACCCTCAATATGATGGTTAGGAGAATACGCTGCCTTAACAGTTTAGGGACAGTGCCCCATCATAGCAAGAAGTAGTTATGGAATGAAAACAACGCCCCTTTCCCTTGGCAACATAATTCTGCTAAAAGAAAAGGGGGGAATGAGAGAGTCAATTCCTAGGCAGGTTGATAAGAAGTTTGGGGTCTCCAAGGAGAGAGGGGTCTGGGGTTCTCAACGAGGAGGTAGGGGTCTGGAATTCTCAAGGAGAAGGAAAGGACAAACTTTTTTTTTCCCCCTCTGCATTCTTTAGTCTTAGTCACATAAAACATTTTCTTTAAGCCCAGAACTGATGATTACACAATAAACAACTCAGTTTAAACTGTACTAGGGATTATATAACAACAATGTATCCTGCTTGAGGACAACTTCTCCTTCCTGAAAACCTTCTGACTAATCCAGATATATTAAAAGGTATATTATGGAAGTGGTCCGAGGTCAAGGGTGCGGGCCAAGAGGAGCAACCCCATGTCCGAGGTCAGGGGTGACGCCTGAGAGGAGCAACCCCACGTCCAAGGAGCAGCGGCTGTGCAGGCTCAGGAGGGCTGAGAGGAGCTACTCCACGTTCAAGGTAAGAAGGGGCTACCTCAAGGTAAGGAGCAGTGGCTGCGCTTTGCTGGAGCAGCCGTGAATAGATACCCCACGCCCAAGGTAAGAGAAACCCAAGTAAGATGGTAGGTGTTGCGAGAGGGCATCAGAGGGNCGTGTATTTCCTTCAACCCCAATTATTAAACATTATTTTTTTTTAAGATTTTTTTGAGCTTTAGAAGTGTATAATTTGTCAGCTGGGAGATATCTTATGGATTTACCAGGCCAGTCTTTTATCTTGAGGAAACTAAGACCCAAAGAACGTGCTTAAAGTTGCAGGACTTCTTCATGGAGAAATCAGCGTATTTATCAATACACACCTGAAATCTTCCAGTTGCACAAAATATGTTTTAATGTGCAGAATGTGAATAAGGAAAGCTCAACTAAGAATTATCTTTTTTCCTCCTTACTTTCCCTCATTTATTTCTTCTCTATAATTGCTCATGTGGACAAATGCAACAGTTGAATGTACTGAGGTTTTGTAAATCTTTGTAAGGATAGAGGATTCACAGTCAGCCTGATTTCCTGCCTTACTGAGTAAATTAGAAAACACTGAATGTTTGAGGGTCATAAGGCAGTCGTTTTGAAACCGTGTTGTTGAATATATGAGATTTGTCAGCAAGGTGCACACCAGCTGAACCTGTTAGGTCCATTTTTCCCTTTACTGCGAAAGGAATGAGATTTCAATATTTTTGTTGAATTGACGCTGCAAATAAGAATTAAATATTTATTATCTAGCGTGTTCAGTTTTCTATGAAAAATATGAGGAATTTATACCGCACATTCTTGTTTTGTGTTGCATTTTTTATGCATTCATCAGTTTCAAGAAGAGAGTCATCATTCCTGTAGAAATGACTTTTTTAAAAAATAATCACATCAGTTGTGGAGGCTTCTGGTGAAATAGTGTTTACATGATGAGGAAGATTACATGGCTATCTAGAACATTTTGGTCTCCCTGTTCTAGCCTCAGTGTTGACTTTGCATAGGTTCAGCCTGACTGGATAATATATCTGAGCTCACATGGCTTGTAAGAGGCATGGATGGGATTCTAGCTCCTAGGTTCTCTGACTTTAATTCCCCATGCTCTTATAACTGTGTTTGTAATACCATAGCCTCTGAACACCTCAGCTTGAAAAGCAAGCACTTGGTTAAGCTGTTGAATGCCAAGTACATGTTAGACTCTTTATGTAGATTCTCTCATACAGTCCTCTCAGTAGCTCTGAAATACCCGTCTTGTGACACATGTAGAGATTAAGCCTCGTGAGTTGATAGGGCCTGCAAATCGCAAAGCCAAAATTTGAAAGCCACTCCATAGCCTCTGCTCTTTTAAATGTACATTCTGGAGTGGCTTTGTCTGCTTCTGCTCTCCCATACCACTTTTGTACTCTTTTTAATGGTACCTGCCAAGTTCAGGTCCTATGTAACAGAATTGGAGCCTTGTATCTCTTATTAAACTGTGTTTATGGTAGAAGTTGGGCTTCCCTGCTGGTTCAGATGGTACAGAATCCACCTGCAAAACAGGAGACCCAGATTCCGTCGCTGGGTCAAGGGAGATCCCCTGGAGAAGGGAATGGCAACCCACTCCAGTATTCCTGCCTGGAGAACTCCATGGACAGAGGANGAAGTTGGGCTTCCCTGCTGGTTCAGATGGTACAGAATCCACCTGCAAAACAGGAGACCCAGATTCCGTCGCTGGGTCAAGGGAGATCCCCTGGAGAAGGGAATGGCAACCCACTCCAGTATTCCTGCCTGGAGAACTCCATGGACAGAGGAGCCTGGGGAGCTATAGTCCATACAGGTGCAAAGAGTCAGACACAACTGTAGTAACTTAGCATGCTCACACATGGCAAAGACTTTCTTGCTGGCACACTTTGAAAAGGAATTTAAGTCTACCGCTAAACCATAATCCGTGTTGGGAATCACGTCTTGCTTATTTTGGTATGTCCAGTTAAGCTCCAGATGATGCATGTCATACATGCCAGCTGCATAAAAATAAACAAAGCAAAACACCACAAACAAAAAACAACAACAAAACACTAGTTCAACAAATAATCAAAATTAAACTGAATAGAGTCATTTTTAGTAGTGTAGCAAATGGTCTCTCCCCCAAGAGTCGTTTTTGCTTTCTTGTTTACTTTCTGTCATTTTAAAAGATGCATCTCTGAAACACCCGCCTCCGTGAAAACAGCTCAGGGACAAAATGCCGCGATTGATTCACTAACAAAACTAGAGGGCTCCAATCAGGTTGTATAGATGACAGATTAGATAGAATAAGAAAGCATAGTTCCAGATTGCGGGAGCAGTAGCAGCTGACTACTTCAACAGTGGCCAGAAATGAGCAAAGATGAGGGGACAGCCACTCCCAGGCAGGTTGGCCAGCAGATGGAGAGCTCCGGGGACTTGTGTCCAAAGCTTTCCCCCTTCTCCTTCGGGGAGAGAACGCTCTGGGAACCTGTATATTGTAATCCTTAAACTTCCAGTTATGGTGATTTTGTCCAGACTGGCTAGCATCCACCTGCATCCGTCTTATTTACTCCAGGAGCTGTCAGCCCTCGTCTCAGGAAGTAATCTCCGGGGTGGTGGTTTAGCCATAGAGAGCTGGAAGGCACTTGTTTCTGTGTGGCTCAGCAGTGATGGGCCTGTGTCACTCGGCGCTGCTCTTCGCCATCTAAACATCCCACTTCCTGCAGGGTGATATTTCTACAAACACAGAAATCCCCACAGGTTGTCCTGAAGAATCAGGTTTGATTTTCTTTTTAAGGTAGCAGGGGAATCTGTAATGTATTTTGCTTCAGATGCATTATTCAACACCGCTAGAAGGTGGTTATGTAAAATTCTTATCTGAACTCACCTGTTTCCCGAAGAGACTGTTTACTGAGCTGGGTTTTGAAAATACGATGCCGTAAATGACTCTTCTCCCCCTGCCCTTTAATTCTCATGTCTAGTCTTTCTGTGGAAACCCTAACAAACTGCATTTATTAGAAAAGGAAAGGGACGTTTGTTTAAGTCATTTATGTCTTTGAGCTTTTCTTCAGCCGAACTGTCACCTCCTGAGATTTAGGCATAGCCTGCTTTCTAAAATACAAAAATAAAGTTTAAAAAAAAAAAAAAAAAACCTCAGGCAATATCTGAGCCCTGCCTCTGCCTGAGATGCCTGGAGGGACAGTGGTGTGATGGAGCTAAGATAACGTGTCCTAGGTGGGGCAGAAGGACCTGTGACAGAGAAGAGACCAGCAGCAGGACTTGATTTGGAGCAGAAGGTGAGAGAATATAACTCTACAGAGTTACAGAGTGACTTCCAGTTTCTATTTTGGTGGCTAAGTAGAAGGTGGCATAATTGACTGGTGTTGGAAGTATCAGAGAAAGACAAGGTCGGTTTAGACACGTGCCCTTTGAAATATCTGTGGTCAAAGGGAGAAGTCAGTACTTAAGGCAGGTGTTTATTTGTAACAGGACTGACTTTTTAAGTTTCTTCCTTGCCATTCTTCGCTTTATTACACTGTATCAATTTGCCTTTCCCTAGAATAGTCTTTATAGTGCTCTTTCCTCATTTAAAAAACATTTTAATCTCAGAAAACGCTTTCGTGTTCCTGTTATGCAGGAGATTGCTTGGTCCTCTTATTCTAATTATTGCCATGATCTTAATAATATTTTTTCTTCATTCTTCCTCATTTCCATGTTACTAAGAGATCATCAGTGCATACTAGCCAATTATGACATTTAAAGTATTTTATATAGAGGAAAGTTTTTTAAAAAGCTTTTCTTTCTCAAATAAATCAGTTTACAGCCTCTCTGTCGAGGAGCTGAGAAAACAGCTTGAAATGGGATAAGGTGTCATTTAAGTTGTCTCTTAAGTGTTTTTTGTTTGTTTTTTTAAAACATGTTTTATTTGCTATTAGTTTCATTTTACTGGGCAAGAAATGGCAGGGCAGACCCAGGAGCTAGCTCTGCTTCCTAGGGCCTTACTGTCCTTGTTTTAGGAGGGAAAAAAAGCTTCAGTGCAGGCTCGCTGAAGTAATAGCACTGATCAGAATGCTGACCTGCCAGCAAAGTTAAGTAACATATCCAGCTGCTTTGAAACTAGTACGACTTCTTTCAGTGATGTGTGTTTTTATTATCTTTGAACAAGGAGACACAGAACCAGTGAGCTGAATTGGTTTTGACACAATTGAGTATTTAGAAATGATTTTATGTTTATATATTTAGGCTGCTAAAAGATAGAGGATATTTTCTATGTCTGCATAAAAAATCAGCTATCAATAATATACTGTTCAGAGCAAAGCACAGAGAAGCTCTCTGTTGGCTCAGATGGTTGACTTAGCCATAATTTGGCTAGTACACCATCAACTTTGTGTGTTTCAATCTACATAACCATGACATTCTAAAAAATTATTCACTTATTTAAATAGAGGTATTGCTAAGTCACTTCAGTCATGTCCGACTCTGCGCGACCCCATAGACGGCAGCCCACCAGGCTCCCCTGTCCCTGGGATTCTCCAGGCAAGAACACTGGAGTGGGTTGCCATTTTCTTCTCCAATGCATGAAAGCGAAAAGTGAAAGTAAAGTCACTCGGTCACGTCCGACTCCTAGCGACCCCATGGACTGCAGCCTACCAGGCTCCTCCGTCCATGGGACGTTCCAGGCAAGAGTACTGGAGTGGGTTGCCATTGCCTTCTCTGAGATAGAGGTGTAGTTGATGTGAAAACTTATAAAGTTTCAGGTATACAACATAGCGATTTATAATTTTTAAAGGCTATACTTCACTTACATAGTTTTTATACAGTATTGGCTGGGTTTCCTGTGCTTTGCAAATGGCATTTAGAAATAAATATAGAATAATTGAATTGCAGAGTTTTCAAGCTAGAAAGGACCTCAGAAATCATCCTAGTCCAGTGGTTTTCAAACTTGATTTCAGCAGCTGACTTTTTCCTTAAAAAATGAAACTGTTAAAATAGATTAAAATGACAAGTGGGTTCCTCTGGTCCTTTAAATCTTGATTGTTGGGGTAAAAGCTCTTTATTGCCAGCAGAATCCCTAAGCATTTCAGATGACAGTTTGAAAACCACTGATCTAGTCCAACCCTTTCATTTTACAGATGAGCAAACTGAGGTCCAGAGAGGTTAAGTGGCTTGCCCAAGGTCACACAGCTAGTCGTNAGCTCTTTATTGCCAGCAGAATCCCTAAGCATTTCAGATGACAGTTTGAAAACCACTGATCTAGTCCAACCCTTTCATTTTACAGATGAGCAAACTGAGGTCCAGAGAGGTTAAGTGGCTTGCCCAAGGTCACACAGCTAGTCGTGGAAGAGCCAGGACTAAATCTCAGGTCTCTTGATTCCCAGTCCAGTGCTCTTTCCACTACACCACACTGCCAGTAAGGTAGGTGCTGTGTTGACATTATGTTCATAGCTACCAATAGTCGTCAGTATTTTCTGATTTATGCTGGAAATATTTATGCATTGACTGTTGAAATACATTATTCAGAAGTGTATAGGATATGGAAATACAGATGAGAATCACATAATTATCCTCTTAGAAGATAAATCTAGAATGCTTCTGTTCACTTTTAAAAATTATTTTAAGCAATACATTTAGATAATGTTTGAGACCCTTTAGTCTGGTCAATGATCAGTATGTATGGAGTCAGGATATTTGAGGGTTGACCCTTTGACAGGAGCAAGCAGCATTGAGACTCCTATGAGAACCGTGCCCTGCTGGCCTTTCCAACGTTGGACAGTCTTTCTGGTTGCAGAACATCTTTCTCCAGCATGGGTTGGGCATGTATTCATTCCCCATTGAAGTCTGCAGTTTCCCCCAGTTCTTAATGTGCCTGCACCTTCTTCCTGTCACTCTTTTGCCATTCTTAATCTGGCATGTGTCAATTGTCACTGGGGCTCTACCCTAAAGGGGCATAAAGAACAATTCATCGTAGATGCCTCTTGCCCCTAATGATCTCTGTTGTCCAGTCAGTTTCCACTCAGATCCCTCCAGTTTAATCAAAGGCTATCCTTGGGCACTAGGAAAGTGGGATAAGTCTCTTAAAGTCTTTAAGTCTAACCCACCTCCAATCAAAAAAGGGATGAAAATGGAAATTCCCTGGCAGTCCAGTGGTTAAAAAAAAGCTTGCAGAAATCTGCTGCTTCTATGACTTGGTTAAATTCTTAGGGGGACATTTCCCAGGAAAAAGAGTTGCTGCCACTGGTTAAGAATAGACTGATGGTCTTGTGAGGAGAGCCAGCTGCTAGGTAAAAATTAGTTTGGGAGCTGTGCCTTCAGTCAAACTTTATATGACGTGTTCCTATCTTACTGAATATATTGAGTTAAACTCCTAGAGACACATTCAGCCAGAAAATATTTCTTTGACCCTACTTTCTGTTTGAGAATGTAAGAGCAGTTATCAGGTCTCATTTACAGACTGTGTTCCTTCTGAGAGACATGTCCAGAGTTTTGTGTATCACGTGATGAAAGGCAGACAGGGTGTGCCTGCCCTGGTCTAAGATCTGATGGCCTCAGACAGGCCCCTGCTGCGTCTGCACGTGTGTTGCCTCAACTTTAGCTCTGTATGACTGCTGATTATCTTGGTGGCCCAAGGAAATGTCAGTCTGAGACATTACATTGTTTCATTTGAGTTAATTCAGTTTGATATAGAATTTTGAATAGAATTTTCTGAGATCATGGAAATGATCTGTATCTGTGTTGTACAATACAATAGTCACTTGCTGTAGGCAGCAACTAAACACATGCAGTGTGGCTGTTGATACCCAAGAACTGAATTTTAAACTTTATTTAGTGTTAATTCACTTGTAATTTAAGCAGCCACGTGTGGGTACTGTATTGAACAACACAGCTCATAGAAGTCAGATGCCAGGTTGGATCAGTGCAATAGATGTACCCAAAGAACTAGAGAGTGATGTGTTGTACCTTGATGAATTGCCAGATACAGTTGATCTGAGGGTAATTTGTTAGAAATCAGTGTTCACTTTTGAATGAAGATGTTATCTACAGAGGAGACAGCAGGCTTCTTCTTATTTGTGACCAAACCATACACGCCTCAACTGAAAGATGTTTACAGATTTGATGAACAGTGGAACCTTTTCTCCTGTGTGCAGCCGTGGTTTCAGTGAATCCTCACAGGTCTAGGCAGCTGAGTTTAGAAAATTTCTGACCAGCGAAAAGAATATTCTGTTTATATTACAGGTTCCAAGTATATGAACTATGCTGCTTTCTGAGTCCATTATGAAAAGAAGGAAAAAAAAAAAAACACCTCTTTTTCTTCCTCCCTCAGAACCAAAGAAAATGGCTTTGACAGAGAGCCTTTGCACTCAGAACATCCAAGCAAGCGGCCGTGCACTATTAGCCCAGGCCAGCGGTACAGTCCAAATAACGGCTTATCCTACCAGCCAAATGGCCTGCCTCACCCCACCCCTCCACCGCAGCATTACCGTTTGGATGATATGGCCATTGCCCACCACTACAGGGACTCCTATCGACACCCCAGCCACAGGGACCTCAGGGACAGAAACAGACCTATGGGTAAGACTGAAGGATCTCTTCAATTCTTAGGAGATGCTGTGCTCCGAGACTTGCATCCTTACTGCTCAGCTAAACTTCAGGCTTGAAATCTGGGATGGGGTAAAAATACTTCTTCCTGACCTAATGTCTCCTTTATGAGAAAACTTCGTTGGTGTTAATATCTCTTTCAACAGCTGTGTTTTCTCTTACTTACAATCTTTGTGACAGCCGGTTATTTATTTATTTATTTTCTGAAGGGTGTGTATCTGCTGACCCCAGACAGGTCAACTGTATTAACAAACACAAATTAAGTGTTTAGTACATTTTTTTTTTTCAAGTGTGAGAGATTTCGTATGTAGTTGGNATTTATTTATTTATTTTCTGAAGGGTGTGTATCTGCTGACCCCAGACAGGTCAACTGTATTAACAAACACAAATTAAGTGTTTAGTACATTTTTTTTTTTCAAGTGTGAGAGATTTCGTATGTAGTTGGCCTGACACAACTATTTTTTTTTTTTTTTTACCAAATCAGTTTCTTTAATTGTTATCTTTTATTTTCAGAGAGTCTCAAAGTTCATTTTGGTTTTTCCAGTCTCTGTGATAGTCTGTATTTGAAAAATATGATATGGTATTATGTCTATGACTTAAGTCAGCAGATGTTCTTTGAGGACTGATTTAGTACTTTTTTTTCCAACATGGAAGTGCTAGTGATTCAATTTAGTGTTGACAATTTGGTCAAAGATCAGAATACCGAAGACGGAATGAGTTTGGGTAAATATGTGTCCTATTTGCCAGTGTTCGTTCTTTTTTTGCATAAAACTGTTGGAAGTGAAGCATTTAGGAGACATGGTCTTCTAAAGAACCGGTGCTTGCCATGAAAAATGAGAAGGAAGACAAATAGGTAAGCTTTGATGTACAATCGGTGTTTGAGGTGATCGCATCGGAACACCGCTCTTGTTCCTGGGACTTCCTTAATTGTGTATTTTTGGCAAGTCAAGCTAGTGATAAATGGAGAGCGACAGCCCTCTTTCTCATCTTTTTCCATCCCCTGTGTCCATGCCAGGCCTGCTTTTCTTCTTAGCTGGTTGCTGAAAAACTTGCCTGGCCCAGATGGACTGGTGGGTAAGATACTGGAAGCATCACAGGATGGAGTCCAAGTGGAAAAGCAGGACCTGGAGTTGAGGGGTCACAGGACTCAGGAAGCCTGGCCAGTTGCCCACCTGAGGGGTAGGACAGAGGTTTTTATGGCCCCAGGCAGAGGGAGCGTGGTGAGCAGAGGTTTATGTTAGCCTTCTGTCTCTTTTTGCCTTAGAAAACCCAGCCCTCCAAATGTTTAGAAAACAGAAAGTGTGAGTCAGGTTGAGGGCAGGGGTGATAGGGGGCCTGGATGTGAGATAGTAAAAGAGTAGCTTCACTTCCCCACAATAGTCATTTCTGCATTTATATAGTGTGTCAGACAAATGACTAAGCATATGATTTATGCTTTTTTAATAGTCAAATCCGTCTGATGTTCTCCAAGGTCCCATTTCGAAGAGCTCTCAAAAATGGTTATGTTTTTTCTCTGTCTGGTTTGGTATTTTGACCCTGAAATCAAATGTGATAACAACTTCCTTTCAAACAAAGCCTTGCCAGTTGTTGATGACAAATGCTCTCAAACCATGATTGCTTATTTTCAAATAGAGGTGGAGTCACCAGGTCATTGTAATATCAATTCAAGATACCCTATTTTGTAGGTGGTAGGAAATGGCCTATTTCTTAGGCAGTAAATTCTATTTCATGAAATATTAGTTCCAGTACACTATAAAGTAATCACCAAGGAAGTAATTATGCTTATGTACAATGATTATGTTTTCATCTAGTAATGTAAAATATCCCTTTATGAATTATACCTGTACCCACTGATTTTATGTGATTTTTTTTCCCATGAGACCATGTTCCTTACCTTTTAATTACATTAGCTTATAAAACTAATAGTGCTAATCTCTATAAATATATGCAACTACTTAACCATCCCTGAAGTCTGGCGGAGTTTAGTGTGTTTTAAAGTAAAGTCTTGATGTATGAGTAACAAATTATGGTGTTACATCAGGCTGTTATTTTGAGAATATTAAAATGGTCATACTCAGACACAGAGGACAGGCTTGTGGACACGAGGAAAGAGAAGGTGCGACAAATGGAGAGAGTAAGATTGGAACATATATGTTACTGTATGTACAATTAGATGGCCAGTGGAGATTTGCTGTACGACACAGGGGGCTCAAATCCAGGGCTCTGTGGCAACCTAGAAGGGTGGGATGGGGTTGGCGGGGGAGGGAGGCTCAGGAGGGAGGGGACATCTGTATGCCTATGGCTGATTCACGGTAGTGTATGGCAGAAACCAACGCAATATTATAAAGCAATTGTCCTCCAGGTAAAAAGTACATGAATTTAAATTTAAGAATTCTCATAAATGTATACTTGATCTGGTACGATTTATAGATGTTTATTATATGTAGAGACATGTGCCTGCTTGAATATTTTAGTAAAATAGCTTTACAGGCAGCATTAGTTTATAAATAAACTTAGAGTTTCAGTAAGGAATTGGGTAAGACTCAACCTTAGTGTCAAATGAAACTGTTTTAATGAGTTTGAACTGTTTTCCTCTAGTACATCCCTCTGGTATTATGGCTATAAATAAAAATTGTGTAGTGATAAATCTTTTAAGTATCCAAAATAGAGAAATTAATAAATGGAAATTTTTGAGTTTTTTTTTTTTCTTTTTAAAGATTTGGCTCTATACAACAAAGAGTTCAAAAACAGCAAAAAAAAAAAAAA
>SJYV01041532.1:111412-139806 GCA_006410875.1 Neotragus pygmaeus | reverse complement strand
GCATGTCCTGCACTAGTTACATTTGGTCAACTGGCTCTCTGTGACTCCATTCTAATGATTCTTTCTTGCTCCCATCCATGTCAAATCCATATAATCCAATTGTTGTGAGAATTTTTAATGCTCAACAAGATTTTTTAAAGTAATTAAGTGTGAGAACTGGTTAGCCATGGAGTCAGGCTCACTATGTATTGAAAGGTGGTAGAATCATAGCTGTGTGAAAATTATGTTACTCCAATCTAATTTGACTTTCTACTCTCAATTTGACTTAAAAAAAAGAGAAAATTGCCAAATATAATTTGCTTTAATAAAATATGTTCATAGAAATTCCCATACTTAGGGAGTGCTGGGAACAGTGTTGTATAACATATTGTATAATGAAAAATTTGGGCTTCCCTGGGGGCTCAGATGGTAAGAATTTACCTGCAATGTAGAAGACTGGGTTTGATCCCTGGGTCAGGAAGATTCCCTGGAGAAGGGAATGACAACCCTGGAATAGTGTTTCCAGTATTCTTGCCTGGAGAATTCCATGGACAGAAATTTAGAGGACAGAGGAGCCTAGTGGGCTAGAGTCCGTGGGGTCGCAAAGAGTCTGAGAGACTAAGACACATAATGAAATGTTTAGAGTTGTTTTGGTTTTGAGCATATAAGCATTTACACCAGTGATGTATCTTCCTTGAGCTCTGATGGCCGGTTTTCCTATTTTTATATTTTGGAGTGGAAGTGTTTAAAAAACTGTTTCTGTAGAGAAGCTGAGATAGTGGGCGTTGCTTGCTCTCCCTGTGTGACGACATAACGGTGCTTACGGTGCTCTCCTCCCCTCTCCACCGGTTTCTATCCTCCTCGTAGATGCACATCGGGAGTTCCTTCACAGGCCTGCTTCTGGATATGTGCCAGAGGAGATCTGGAAGAAAGCTGGTAAGAATTTGTTTAAAAACATGAGTTTAGTGTTCTGGCAGCTGTGTGCAGTTGTTAATGCAGTGATGTGAAGAATGACAAGAAAGGACTTTACCGCTAACAGCAACAGCAACAAAATAAACCCCCCCACACACAAAAGTTAAAAATCCTGATGAATATTCTTAAACCAGGCCTGATTAAGCATCTGCTAGTGCTCCTGTAATGAGGGTCTGGTGATTCTTCTGTTATAAACCCTATTTTTCAGGGGCTGTAATGATTTCAGGCTGGAAGGCTGAGGTTTCAGTTTGCATGCACTTTTTCCTTCCTGAAAATAAAGTTTGGTATTTTACTTTAGCCTTATCTTCTAATTTTTGTTTAATTGAGCTAGCTATAATTGACATCTACCTTTTGAATTCTTTTAAAAAATATCACAGCAACTGGTTGAGGCGCTCAGAAATTTTATGGTTACCAACATTTTAAAAAATTGATCATTTGTGCTAATTAATATTCAATGACTAAAGCTAAAATAAATGACAAAGTTGCTAAATTTCTGTTTTCCATTCCATGTATACTATCTAATTTTCATTAAGAGACAACATTTTAAAGTAGCTTAAAGTTTCTGATGACTCATTGACTTACTGGGCTTAAAGAAATCAAATTTGGCAGAATCTGGTGGAATACCAGTAAGTTGAGCCAAACCTTATTAAAAAAAAAAAAAACTAAGATAAATTATAAACCTCTTTCATGACTTAAAAATGACATTGCAAACACATAAGGTGGCTTTGAGTTTCTATAACTCCAACTGTTAGTGTTTCCCTGATGGCTCAGTGGTCAAGATTCCACCTGCTAATACAGGAGACGCAGGTTCAATCTGTGGGTTGGGAAGATGTCCTGGAGCATGAAATGGCAACTGACTCCAATATTCTTGCCTGGGAAATCCCATGGACAGAGGAACCTGGCGGGCTATAGTCNATGGCTCAGTGGTCAAGATTCCACCTGCTAATACAGGAGACGCAGGTTCAATCTGTGGGTTGGGAAGATGTCCTGGAGCATGAAATGGCAACTGACTCCAATATTCTTGCCTGGGAAATCCCATGGACAGAGGAACCTGGCGGGCTATAGTCCCTGGGTTGCAAAGGAGTCGAACATGACTTAGTGATTAAACAACTCCAACTGTTAAAATGGTTTGTCTGAGCTGAGAAACTGGGAAATGCTATTTCTACAAAGCATCAGACAGGTGTGGGGCAGTGAACCCCCAATCAAGGGGAAATGGGTTTTTTCCTACAGATTTCAATTTGGGTTTTGATTTGACCCAGCTATGTCTGTAGTTCTGTGCAACTTGGTGACTCCGGTCCCTTGAGTCTTATTTGAGTTTTGTGGGGTTTTTTTTTTTTTAATTTTCTAATAACTATTATAAGAGTGATAAGTTGTTTCAAAATCTGATAGTATTCTAGGCTTAACAGCTTTAGATTCAGAACCAGAGAGAGAGAGCTCTTACATGTCTAGTATACAAATCAGATAGACCCATTCAGCCTAAAGGTTAAGGTTTATTTGTGTGTGTGTGTGTGTGTGTGTGTGTGTGTATAGCTGGAAGGTTAAGGTTTATTTGTGGGGTGTGTGTGTGTGTGTGTGTGTGTGTGTGTGTGTATCTATAGCTGGAAGGTTAAGGTTTATTTGTGGGGTGTGTGTGTGTGTGTATCTATAGCTGGAAGGTTAAGGTTTATTTGTGGTGTGTGTGTGTGTATGTATCTATAGCTGGAAGGTTAAGGTTTATTTGTGGGAGGGGTGTGTGTGTGTGTGTGTGTGTGTGTATCTATAGCTGGTCCGTATAGTCGTGTGTGTGTGTGTGTGTGTATCTATAGCTGGTCCGTATAGTCTTACCAGATTTACCACATCGCCTCTAAGAAGATTTCCTACCAGGATAACAGTTATGGAATACTCCTAGGCTGTTAAAATGTGCTGAGTGCCACATAATCTGGAGAAAGAATTGCTATGTCTTCCTTCTGACCATTTTTCTTCTCCAATTTTGAGCTGTCAGTGCAACTTATTCCAATAAGAGGTACAAAGAATTGCCATTTTGGATAGCAGAGAGATGAATTTTTGTGTTGAAGGAAAGAGTCTCTGTATTTCCCTTATTTATGTGTATTTGAGTTAAATCTTGATAGTTCATAAAGAAAAATTGACCGTGAAGTCTTGTGTAATCCAAATTCCTTCTGTGCTATTATCTGCTCAAGTCTTTGTTTGACTGCTATTAAGTGAGAGCAGATTTTTCTGAATATACTACCTTTGTTGGAAAGTCAACTTGAATAGCTATGCAAAAAGGAAATCCTACCATAAGTGGTAAGCAATTGGAAGCAGATTCAAAACAGCACTATGTACTTTGTGCTTAATCAGTTATTTTTTTAACTTGACATATTGTAATCTATTGAGTCCACTATTAATTTTTCTTCACTGTCTGTTCGTGGATTTCTGAAACCAGTTCTAGGTATATGTTGCATTTGGGGTACTCTGAAAAGAGAGAAAGAGCAATACTTGTTTATGTAATTGTCCATGCATTTTCTAAGAAGGGTTAAATCTTATCAAACCAATGTTTGGAATATTTATAAAATGTGCCTATCCATCTATATTAGGTCTTCAGTCTAAAAAATTTGTATTTTTATCACAATGATATCCCTAATCTGCTGCATAAAAACAGTTTGAAAACAGTTTTCTGTGGATAGCTGCTAAATTTTAAGGAGTATATTGAATCTTTGAAGGACAGATGACAGTTTCATCTGCAAGTCTCAAATAACTATTTATCATATTTATCTTTATAGGCTTCTTAAAAAGCATTTCTAGTGTTCAAAGTATCAAGGCATCCAATATGAGCAAAACACCNAAATTTTAAGGAGTATATTGAATCTTTGAAGGACAGATGACAGTTTCATCTGCAAGTCTCAAATAACTATTTATCATATTTATCTTTATAGGCTTCTTAAAAAGCATTTCTAGTGTTCAAAGTATCAAGGCATCCAATATGAGCAAAACACCAAAGGCAGAATGTGACATCTATCTACATTCAGCCTGTTAAAATTTGAAAGTTTTTTCTCCAAGATTCTAAAATTTACTAGTGACAACTTTGGTTTTTTTTTGACAAAAGTATGTCTTTTCAATGAAACTATTATACATTACCTTTGTGACAAATATAGGTAAATAAAATCAAGTTAAGCATTTGAACAATATCAAATGCTAATATCAAATATCTAAAATTCAATGGAATGTAACCCATATGTCTTTCTGAGAAAATTATAATTTCAAAATTATATCCTGTGCTTGAAAGTACATCACGTAATATTTTGTACCATTTTATTTTTAAATGATTTCAAACTTGCAGTAAATAGTATAAACAATCTCATATACCTTTCTCCCAGTTTTCCCTGTTTCACCATGTTTGCTTTGATGTCTTCTCTTTCTGTTTCCATCTTTCCTTTGCTCTTTTTCTCTTTATGCATTATATATATTTTCCCCAACCACTTCAGAGTAAACTGCAGATGTGATATCTTCTTACCCTAAATATTTTAGTGTGTATTTCCTAATAAGAACAAGACATTCTCTTATATAACCACAGTATGGTCACCACAATCAGGATATTAAAACGATATAATTATTTAACCTATAGACCCTATTCAAAGTTTGCATGTTACCCTAATAACACAATGTGATAACCAGATACATATTAAATAGTTGGAATCCTAACAAATATTGAAGGCCATATCACTTTTCCCCTAAAAGTAGTATTTTTAAAAGCAATAGCAAAGGTAGCAAAATACACTCAAGTTTAAAAGGTCTTTATAAAATTGGAGAAAGGCTACCATAAATACAGTTTTAAAATTGTAACTGTTTTCTTCAGTATATTTTTCAAACAATCAATGAGTGTTTGCTGTTGGTAATAAATATTCAAGTACCTTGTAAATGTCCTACCAGTTCTCTTTGCTGATCTGTATATGCCTGTGGGATTAGAATAGGAATGTATAATTTAAATATAAATTGCCTGATTTGCATATACAATTAGTCAAGCTACAGCTTTGATCATAAGCAAAAATTATTGTCCTGTATTACCACTTAGATAGAATTTTAATTCACCTTGAATATTCAAACCAAATTAGACCCTGACTATACAGTTAGAAGGGCAGTGCTTCCCTAGTGCCCCAAGTCTTTATGATAGGATAATAAAAGTATCATTTCACCTCCTGGTGAAGAAGGTGCTGCCAGCTCTGTGCAGTGCTCTGCTTCCATCCAGATTTTAAATGCATATCTTAAAGCAACCAAAAAATGCTGAACATATTTCAGTTAATATTTCCTGTCTGGATCTTTCCCTTTTAATTTAGTTTATAGAATCTAGCAGACAGTAATTACAAATGAGTGAGCTTCGGAAATAATGCTGTAAAAAATGGTGGCGGCTACTAAAGTCATGAGTACTAATTAATAGTGGAGGGCTTCTCCTGATCCTCAAGTCATGAACTATGGAGGTGTGAAATAAAACATAGACATTTTAAGAAGTATAGGAGTATTTGTATCTCAACATTTTTAATCTGCAGTATAACAGTTTTATTAGGAATCTATGTTTTTAATTAAACAGAACATTTAATTAAGGTGCTTTTTAAGTGAGTGAAACAATTAAGTGCAAACACTTGAATGAAACATGTCATAATTAGTTTTAATAGAGTGTTAATTGGTACGAGATTTGCCAAGTTAATAATTACTGCTTATTAAATTTTCAATTAATCATTGTCATTTTGCTTTGAATAAAGATGAAAATTAGATAAACTAATTCAGGGGGAGGATATTTTCCCTGTTAATTAGAACAGTTAATTTTTTTTAATGGAAATTACTTGTTTTAGTTGTCAATCTTACATTGTACATTAGTCAAATCTTTGCACCCTTTCCACAGCCAAAAATAAAGAGCTAATTTGACACCTTGCAGGTTTGTAGTCAGGCCTGATTGTTTTGGCCTGCAGTATGAGTCAATTATATTTGTCTTATGCAACAGTTGGTTATGCAAAACTACTTATATTTGATTCAGTAGATGGACTACAACTGAGAAATTTGGAAATGAGAAAATGATTTTTTTTTAATCCCTATATATCCACATCACTCAGGAAATGACAGGAAAAAGAAAAGCTGGATCTTCCGTATGTTTCATCTTGGATTTTCTTTCAAAGGTCTGCATTGTTAAGAGACACCTTTTCATTACTGTATCTTTCACCAGCAAAGAAGTGTTTGCATTTATATGTGTGTCTGTAAAATCTATTCCCTTCCTCTCTTTTCCTGAGAGCATTACCCATGGACTCCCTGTGACCATATTTCATTGTGGCAAAACACCTTCTTCTTCGTGGGTCTCAGTTATGTAGACGGATTTCTTGTGGTGATTTTTGTCTTCTGACTACTTAGTCTGATCTCAGGATCCTGCATGGAGCACTAGTTTGGTAGTCAAGTTATCGTGAGGCTACAGAAAATAAACGGAATTCCCAGGAGTGTAAATTAAAGGAACAAGGCTTCACCCTTGGCGTTTCCTAAATTTCCAGAACGTGAGTCTTTAGACATCTGGAAGACCCGCCCAGCCCGAGGCCGGGAGTCACGCGTGTCGTGGCGTGGTGTGGTGACGGGTCTGGAGCCGGGCCGCACGCTAACAGCTTGTTCTCTTGTCCCGCCCCCCCTTCCCGGCCCGGCCCGCAGAGGAGGCGGTCAACGAGGTGAAGCGGCAGGCCATGACCGAGCTGCAGAAGGCCGTGTCCGAGGCCGAGCGTAAGGCGCACGACATGATCACGTCGGAGCGTGCCAAGATGGAGCGCACGGTGGCCGAGGCCAAGCGGCAGGCGGCGGAGGACGCGCTCGCCGTCATCAACCAGCAGGAGGACTCCAGCGAGGTGAGGCCGGCCGGCGGCTCCGGGAGAGGCTTCCGCTCCGAGCGTGGGTCTCGCGATGGCGGGTCTCGCGATGGCGGGAGGAGACGAGCCGAGGTGCATGTTGGGCCAGAGGCTGACCGAGGTGCGTGTTGGGCCAGAGACTTACTCGTGGCTGAGGGGAAACGAGTGCTTCGGGGAGGCCTGGCACTTGAGAAACTGACTGAGAGCCGACCAACTATTGCGTTTGTTAAAGACCTAAAAGAAAACCTGCCGCAAAAAGGTTTCTAGCATGTTTGGTGGGGAACAGATTCAAGTGAAAGTCTTCGAACTTCCTAGCACTAGAGATTGAGAACTCTGCTCTAGGTGTGTATGCGTGTGGGTGTGTGGGTTAATATCTGTGGTTTCCTTCCAAAAGCCAGGATTTAGGACAGAGACCCTGTCTAAGCTGTGTCGCCTGAAGATACATTGCAGGCAGGGATCAAAGTTTTTCCTTAATTATTGGTTCTGAAGTCCAATACTAAACCAACTTTTGCATCAATTAAGAATTCCTAAGATCTTCTGCACGGTCTGTTCTTGCACGTTATTTGTCATAACCATTAAGATGGTCATTTCGTAAGCATCACATCACTGGCAGATGCAATGTTACACGTTGTAGTGTTATTACAGTATATTAGAACACACATACGCAGGTAACCTAAATGGCTGAAGGGTCGCGGAGGTAACTAAAACACAATGTCTAACAGGATGCCTTTTAAACAGAGACTGTAAGGTCAGAGCAACATGATAATGCTCTATATTAATACAGCACCCCAATCCCCAACCCAAAGTAACCTTAGAGAAGGACTGCCGTTAGCTTGTCACACCACGCTGAACTAGCAAAAGCATATGCTGATAAATCTATGGTCCACTACAACACATATCTATAATTCATGAAGGAGAGTAAGAATTTAATTTGTACCAGGCTTCTCTGTAGATGAAAGACCCTATGGGAATTACTCGATACCCAGAGTTTCTATTTAATGTGTAGCAGATGAATAACAAGGGGACAAAAGGAATTGATTTTCAACCTTTGAAAGTTTCTCAGGAAAAGAGGGACAAAGGGAAGTTTTCTAACCTTTACCTCCTGACTTCCATTGTTTAATTAAACTAGATATGAATTCAATTTTATTGGCATCTTATGGCTAAGATATTTAAGGACTTTGTTTCGTGTTTTTTTAAAGAACATTTTATTACCATCTTTTGGACAGAATTTGCCCTGCTCTATTCAAGTTAGTGATACTGTGAGGCACAGTTGTTACCATCATTAAAACATTATCACTTTCATATAAACATTTTGGGGCTGTTATGCATTATAAGAATATTTTATAGGTCACTAAATTCTGAAGATAAATATCTTAGAGAAATTGAGAATTAAATCTTTATATTTGGCTAACAGTGCTATATCTCTTTAGTATCTATAATCTTTGTACCTTTATATCTAATATCCAGAAGAATATATGAACTTGACACTGATATTTAGCATTATAAAAATCTGGTGTATCAAGCAGTAGCTATAGACAGTAGATAGGATGAAATAACCTAGATATGAGTGATCTTCTAAAGTAACTGTTTTCTTTGTTTTTGGATGTCTTGAGAAACTGATTTTTAATATAGTACTACCCTAGTCTTCAGTGACATTTCTCAAGGATTTTAAAGTAGACTATGCTAGTAGACTTCCCTGGTGGGTCAGAGGTTAAAGCGTCTGCCTGGAATGAGGGAGACCTGGGTTCAATCCCTGGGTTGGGAAGATCCCCTGGAGAAGGAAATGGCAACCCACTCCAGTACTCTTGCCTGGAGAATCCCACGGAGGGAGGAGCCTGGTAGACAACAGTCCATGGGGTCGCAAAGAGTCGGACATGACTGAGCGACTTCCCTTCACTTCTGTGCTAGTAGAAAAGGCTTGGAAGTCAGAGGGCCACATTTAATTTCTGGCTTCATAATTCTGTGATTTTGAAAAAAAAGAACAACACTAAACCTCTAAAAGCTTTGGTTTTCTCATCTCATGGTGGCTACAACTCTGAGACAATCATTTTTAATCACACTGCAGATGAAGAGGCTCACTTGGCTAGTCACATAGCTGGGAGTTGGCAGGGTCTCCATTGGGGCTCTCAGCATACCACCCTCCTTACTTTGTTTCAGAACAACGAAATGAGGATCATGAAGGCATTTCGGGATACAGATAAAGAAAGGCAATTTTAATCTGGTTTCCTACTTTTATTCTTAAACCGCAAGACCACTTTCAAGACTCTCGGGGGATTGACTTCTTGAGGCATCAAGCCTCTTCTCAGCAAAAGTAATACAGACGTTTCCCAAGATGGAAGGGAGATTTCATTTGAATGAAGCCCAGACTCCTTAAGACTTGCCCATGAGTACACACACACACACACACACACACACACCCCAAACACACACACACCCCAAACACACACACAAAGGGTTTAACCAAGGACTTGACAAAAAAAGCAGGGTTAATCTATTAGTCATAAATTAATGCTGCTAATTCTCCTGAGGAATAATGGTGTCTGAGAACAATCTAAGTTGTATCATTTGCTCAATCTTAGCTTGAATTTGTAAGTAAATACTTTTCTTCCCTCTCATGAGCTGTTTACTTTTCATTTAAGACTGAGTACACAATTTGGAATCCAGCAATTATTTTCCTGCACCCTATTCTTTCCTCACATTAAAGAATGTACACCTTTTAGAAGAAATGACTTGATAAAAGTCACCCCAGCAGTGATGCTTAGAGGTCACCTCAAGTCTAGAAAGCCGTAAGCCCTTTCAGAACAGAGCCAGAACAGCTCTGGTTTCCTTGGGTTTGGATAGAGTTCCCTTTCCTACTCCAACATTACCACAGTTGGCCCCAGGATAGGGGATTCTGGAGTTTTAGCCATTTGACCTCAAATAAGATCCCCATCCCCATCATGGATTAGAGCCTTGACATGGCGAAAGGGCTTGTATCACTCAATGAAGCTAAGAGCCATGCTGTGAAGGGCCTCCCAAGATGGACGGGTCCTAGTGAAGAGTTCTGACATGGTCCACTGGAGAAAGAAACAGCAACCCACTCAAGTATTCTTGCCTAGAAAACCCCATGGAGTATATGAAAAGGCAAAAAGATAGAGTACTGTAAGATGAGCTTCCCAGGTCATAAGGTGTCCAATATGCTACTGGGGAAGAGCAGAGAGCAATTACTAACAGCTCCAGTAAGAGTGACGCAGCTGAGCCTGAGTGAAAATGACCCTCAGCTGTGGATGTGTCTGGTGGGGAAAGTAAGGTCTGATGCTGTAAAAAACAATTTTTCATAGGAACCTGGAATGTTTTGTCCATGAGTTAAGGTAAATTGGATGTGGCTAAGCAGGAGATGGCAAGACTGAACCTCAAATCTTAGGAATAGATGAACTAAAATGGACAGAAATGAGCAAATTTAATTTTGATGACCGTTATATCTACTACTGTGACCAAAAACCCCTTAAAAGAAATAGAGTAGCCCTCAAGGTCAATGAAAGAGTCCAAAATGCAATACTTGGGCACAGTCTCAAAAAGGACAGAACGATCTCGGTTGTTTTCTAAGGCAAACCATTCAACATCACAGTAATCCAACTCTGTGCCCCAAGCACTGATGCCAAAGAAACTAAAGTTGACTGATTCTGTGAAGACCTACAACACAGCAAAAAATGATGTCCTTTTTGTCATAGGGGATTGAAATGCAAAAGTCAGAAGTCGAGAGGTAATGTTAATAATAGGCAAGTTTGGCATTACTTTGCCAACAAAGGTCCGTCTAGTCAAGGCTATGGTTTTTCCAGTGGTCACGTATGGATGTNGGGAGAAATGTCTGTTTAGGGCTTTTTCCCACTTTTTCAACTGATTGTTGCTCTGGTATTGAGTTGTATGTATATTTTGGAAATTCATCCTTTGTCAGTTGTTTCATTTGCTATCATTTTCTCCCATTCTGAGGGTTGTCTTTTCACCTTGCTTATAGTTTCCTTTGCTAGCTTGTTTACTTTGGTTTTTATTTCCATTACTCTAGGAGATGAGTCATAGCAGATCTTGTGTTGATTTATGTCGAGTGTTCTGCCTATGATTTCCTCTAACAGTTTTACAGTCTCTGGTCTCACATTTACATCTTTAATCTCTTTTCAGTTTACCTTTGTATATAGTATTAAGAAGTGTTCTAACTTTATTCTTTTGCACATAGCTGTCCAGTTTTCCCAGCCCCAATTATTGAAGAGGCTGTCTTTGCCCTATTGTATATTCTTGCCTCCTTTGTCAACAATAAGGTGCCCATAAGTGCATGGGTTGATGTCTAGGCTCTCTATCTCGTTCCACTGGTCTGTATTTCTGTTTTGTGCCATTACCATACTGTCTTGATGCCTGTAGCTTTGTAGTCTAATCTGAAGTCACAACAGTCGATTCCTCCAGCTCCATTCCTCTTTCTCAAGACTGCTTTGGCTACTCAGGGTCTTCTGTGTTTCCACATGAAATGTGAAATTTTTGTTTTAGTTCTGTGAAAAATGCCATAGGTAATTTTCATGGGGATCACATTGAAACTGTAGATTGCGTTTGGTAGTATAGTCATTTTCACAACATTGACTCTTCCAACACAGGAACATGCAATATCTCTCCATCTGATTATGTTATCCTTGATTTCTTTCATCAGTGTCTTATAATTTTCTGTATATATTCTTTTGTCTCCTTGGTACAGTTAATTCCTAGATATTCTATTCTTTTTGTTGCAATGGTGACTGGGATTGATTGCTCAATTTCTCTTTCTGATTATATATACTAGTTATATATAGTTAGTATATATATTAGTTAGTATATAGAAATGTAAGTGATTTCTGTGTATAGATTTTGTATCATGTGACTCTGCTAAATTCACTGATTAGATCTAGCATTTTCTGATAGTATATTTAGGGCTATTGACTTCCCTCGTGGCTCAGATGGTAAAGCGTCTGTCTACAATGCAGGAGACCCAGGTTCGATCCCTGGGTTGGGAAAATTCCCTGGAGAAGGAAATGGCATTCCACTCCAGGACTATTGCCTGGAAAATCCCAGGACAGGGGAGCCTGATAGGCCACAGTCCATGGGGTCGCAAAGAGTCGGACATGACCGAACGACTTTATTATATCCCTATATGTATAGTATCATGTCATCTGTAAACAGTGACAGCTTTACTTCTTTTCTGATCTGGGCTCATTTTTTCTTTCTTTTCTGATTGCTGTAGCTAGGACTTCCAAAATTATGTTGAGTAACAGTGGTGACAATGGACAACCTTGTCTTGTTCCTGATCTTAGGGGAAATGCTTTCAGTTTTTCACCATTGAGAATGTTTGCAGTGGGCTTATAATATATGGTCTTTACTATGTTGAGATAGGTTCATTCTATGCCCATTTTTGAAAAAGTTTCGATCATAAATGGGTGCTGACTTGTGTCAAAGGCTTTTCCTGCATCTATTGAGATTAAGCACAAGCTAGAATGAAGACTGCTTGGAAAAATATCATTAACCTCAGATATGCAGGTGACACCACCCTTATGGCAGAAAGCAAAGAACTAAAGAGCCTCTTGACGAAAGTGAAAGAGGAGAGTGAAAANCGCGTGTCGTGGCGTGGTGTGGTGACGGGTCTGGAGCCGGGCCGCACGCTAACAGCTTGTTCTCTTGTCCCGCCCCCCCTTCCCGGCCCGGCCCGCAGAGGAGGCGGTCAACGAGGTGAAGCGGCAGGCCATGACCGAGCTGCAGAAGGCCGTGTCCGAGGCCGAGCGTAAGGCGCACGACATGATCACGTCGGAGCGTGCCAAGATGGAGCGCACGGTGGCCGAGGCCAAGCGGCAGGCGGCGGAGGACGCGCTCGCCGTCATCAACCAGCAGGAGGACTCCAGCGAGGTGAGGCCGGCCGGCGGCTCCGGGAGAGGCTTCCGCTCCGAGCGTGGGTCTCGCGATGGCGGGTCTCGCGATGGCGGGAGGAGACGAGCCGAGGTGCATGTTGGGCCAGAGGCTGACCGAGGTGCGTGTTGGGCCAGAGACTTACTCGTGGCTGAGGGGAAACGAGTGCTTCGGGGAGGCCTGGCACTTGAGAAACTGACTGAGAGCCGACCAACTATTGCGTTTGTTAAAGACCTAAAAGAAAACCTGCCGCAAAAAGGTTTCTAGCATGTTTGGTGGGGAACAGATTCAAGTGAAAGTCTTCGAACTTCCTAGCACTAGAGATTGAGAACTCTGCTCTAGGTGTGTATGCGTGTGGGTGTGTGGGTTAATATCTGTGGTTTCCTTCCAAAAGCCAGGATTTAGGACAGAGACCCTGTCTAAGCTGTGTCGCCTGAAGATACATTGCAGGCAGGGATCAAAGTTTTTCCTTAATTATTGGTTCTGAAGTCCAATACTAAACCAACTTTTGCATCAATTAAGAATTCCTAAGATCTTCTGCACGGTCTGTTCTTGCACGTTATTTGTCATAACCATTAAGATGGTCATTTCGTAAGCATCACATCACTGGCAGATGCAATGTTACACGTTGTAGTGTTATTACAGTATATTAGAACACACATACGCAGGTAACCTAAATGGCTGAAGGGTCGCGGAGGTAACTAAAACACAATGTCTAACAGGATGCCTTTTAAACAGAGACTGTAAGGTCAGAGCAACATGATAATGCTCTATATTAATACAGCACCCCAATCCCCAACCCAAAGTAACCTTAGAGAAGGACTGCCGTTAGCTTGTCACACCACGCTGAACTAGCAAAAGCATATGCTGATAAATCTATGGTCCACTACAACACATATCTATAATTCATGAAGGAGAGTAAGAATTTAATTTGTACCAGGCTTCTCTGTAGATGAAAGACCCTATGGGAATTACTCGATACCCAGAGTTTCTATTTAATGTGTAGCAGATGAA
This sequence comes from Neotragus pygmaeus, assembly GCA_006410875.1. Lineage (NCBI taxonomy): Eukaryota > Metazoa > Chordata > Mammalia > Artiodactyla > Bovidae > Neotragus > Neotragus pygmaeus. Next base: position 126,097 of record SJYV01041532.1, on the reverse strand, counting down.
TAACAAGGGGACAAAAGGAATTGATTTTCAACCTTTGAAAGTTTCTCAGGAAAAGAGGGACAAAGGGAAGTTTTCTAACCTTTACCTCCTGACTTCCATTGTTTAATTAAACTAGATATGAATTCAATTTTATTGGCATCTTATGGCTAAGATATTTAAGGACTTTGTTTCGTGTTTTTTTAAAGAACATTTTATTACCATCTTTTGGACAGAATTTGCCCTGCTCTATTCAAGTTAGTGATACTGTGAGGCACAGTTGTTACCATCATTAAAACATTATCACTTTCATATAAACATTTTGGGGCTGTTATGCATTATAAGAATATTTTATAGGTCACTAAATTCTGAAGATAAATATCTTAGAGAAATTGAGAATTAAATCTTTATATTTGGCTAACAGTGCTATATCTCTTTAGTATCTATAATCTTTGTACCTTTATATCTAATATCCAGAAGAATATATGAACTTGACACTGATATTTAGCATTATAAAAATCTGGTGTATCAAGCAGTAGCTATAGACAGTAGATAGGATGAAATAACCTAGATATGAGTGATCTTCTAAAGTAACTGTTTTCTTTGTTTTTGGATGTCTTGAGAAACTGATTTTTAATATAGTACTACCCTAGTCTTCAGTGACATTTCTCAAGGATTTTAAAGTAGACTATGCTAGTAGACTTCCCTGGTGGGTCAGAGGTTAAAGCGTCTGCCTGGAATGAGGGAGACCTGGGTTCAATCCCTGGGTTGGGAAGATCCCCTGGAGAAGGAAATGGCAACCCACTCCAGTACTCTTGCCTGGAGAATCCCACGGAGGGAGGAGCCTGGTAGACAACAGTCCATGGGGTCGCAAAGAGTCGGACATGACTGAGCGACTTCCCTTCACTTCTGTGCTAGTAGAAAAGGCTTGGAAGTCAGAGGGCCACATTTAATTTCTGGCTTCATAATTCTGTGATTTTGAAAAAAAAGAACAACACTAAACCTCTAAAAGCTTTGGTTTTCTCATCTCATGGTGGCTACAACTCTGAGACAATCATTTTTAATCACACTGCAGATGAAGAGGCTCACTTGGCTAGTCACATAGCTGGGAGTTGGCAGGGTCTCCATTGGGGCTCTCAGCATACCACCCTCCTTACTTTGTTTCAGAACAACGAAATGAGGATCATGAAGGCATTTCGGGATACAGATAAAGAAAGGCAATTTTAATCTGGTTTCCTACTTTTATTCTTAAACCGCAAGACCACTTTCAAGACTCTCGGGGGATTGACTTCTTGAGGCATCAAGCCTCTTCTCAGCAAAAGTAATACAGACGTTTCCCAAGATGGAAGGGAGATTTCATTTGAATGAAGCCCAGACTCCTTAAGACTTGCCCATGAGTACACACACACACACACACACACACACACCCCAAACACACACACACCCCAAACACACACACAAAGGGTTTAACCAAGGACTTGACAAAAAAAGCAGGGTTAATCTATTAGTCATAAATTAATGCTGCTAATTCTCCTGAGGAATAATGGTGTCTGAGAACAATCTAAGTTGTATCATTTGCTCAATCTTAGCTTGAATTTGTAAGTAAATACTTTTCTTCCCTCTCATGAGCTGTTTACTTTTCATTTAAGACTGAGTACACAATTTGGAATCCAGCAATTATTTTCCTGCACCCTATTCTTTCCTCACATTAAAGAATGTACACCTTTTAGAAGAAATGACTTGATAAAAGTCACCCCAGCAGTGATGCTTAGAGGTCACCTCAAGTCTAGAAAGCCGTAAGCCCTTTCAGAACAGAGCCAGAACAGCTCTGGTTTCCTTGGGTTTGGATAGAGTTCCCTTTCCTACTCCAACATTACCACAGTTGGCCCCAGGATAGGGGATTCTGGAGTTTTAGCCATTTGACCTCAAATAAGATCCCCATCCCCATCATGGATTAGAGCCTTGACATGGCGAAAGGGCTTGTATCACTCAATGAAGCTAAGAGCCATGCTGTGAAGGGCCTCCCAAGATGGACGGGTCCTAGTGAAGAGTTCTGACATGGTCCACTGGAGAAAGAAACAGCAACCCACTCAAGTATTCTTGCCTAGAAAACCCCATGGAGTATATGAAAAGGCAAAAAGATAGAGTACTGTAAGATGAGCTTCCCAGGTCATAAGGTGTCCAATATGCTACTGGGGAAGAGCAGAGAGCAATTACTAACAGCTCCAGTAAGAGTGACGCAGCTGAGCCTGAGTGAAAATGACCCTCAGCTGTGGATGTGTCTGGTGGGGAAAGTAAGGTCTGATGCTGTAAAAAACAATTTTTCATAGGAACCTGGAATGTTTTGTCCATGAGTTAAGGTAAATTGGATGTGGCTAAGCAGGAGATGGCAAGACTGAACCTCAAATCTTAGGAATAGATGAACTAAAATGGACAGAAATGAGCAAATTTAATTTTGATGACCGTTATATCTACTACTGTGACCAAAAACCCCTTAAAAGAAATAGAGTAGCCCTCAAGGTCAATGAAAGAGTCCAAAATGCAATACTTGGGCACAGTCTCAAAAAGGACAGAACGATCTCGGTTGTTTTCTAAGGCAAACCATTCAACATCACAGTAATCCAACTCTGTGCCCCAAGCACTGATGCCAAAGAAACTAAAGTTGACTGATTCTGTGAAGACCTACAACACAGCAAAAAATGATGTCCTTTTTGTCATAGGGGATTGAAATGCAAAAGTCAGAAGTCGAGAGGTAATGTTAATAATAGGCAAGTTTGGCATTACTTTGCCAACAAAGGTCCGTCTAGTCAAGGCTATGGTTTTTCCAGTGGTCACGTATGGATGTGAGAGTTGGACTGTGAAGAAGGCTGAGCACCGAAGAATTGATGCTTTTGAACTGTGGTATTGGAGAAGACTCTTGAGAGTCCTGTGGACTGCAAAGAGATCTAACCAGTCCCTTCTAAAGGAGATCGGCCCTGGGTTTTCTTTAGAAGGAATGATGCTAAAGCTGAAACTCCAGTACTTTGGCCACCTGATGTAAAGAGTTGACTCATTGGAAAAGACTGATGTAGGGAGGGGTTGGAGGCAGGAGGAGAAGGGGACGACAGAGGATGAGATGGCTGGATGGCATCAACGACTCCATGAACATGAGTTTGAGTGAGCTCTGGGAGTTGGTGATGGACAGGGAGGCCTGGGGTTTTGCAATTCATGGGGTCGCAAAGAGTCAGACACGACTCAGCGACTGAATTGAACTGAACTTGGCCTTGGAGTACAAAGTGAAACAGTGCAAAGGCTAGCAGAGTTTTGTTAAGAGAACATGTTAGTCATAGCAAACACCGTTTTCCAACAGCACAATACAACTCTACACATGGACCTCACCAGATTGTCAGTACCAAAATCAGATTGATTATGTTCTTTGCAGCCAAAGATGGAGAAGCTCTATAGAGTGAGCAAAATTAAGACCTGGAGCTGGCTCAGATAATGAGCTCCTTACTACAAAATTCAGGCTTAAATTGAACTAAGGAAAACCATCAGGTCATTCAGATATGACCTAAATCAAAACCTTTTTGATTATACAGTGTAGGTGATGAATAATTCAGGGGATTAGATCTGGTAGACAGAATGTCTGAAGAACTATGGAGAGGTTCATAAGACTGTTCAGGAGGCAGTGACTAAAATTATCCCAAAGAAAAAGAAATGCAAGAAGGCAAAGTGGTTGTCTGAGGAGGCTTAATGATAACTGAGGAAAGAAGAGAAGCAAAAGGCACAGGAGAAAGGGAAAGATATACCCAACTGAACGCAGAGTTCCAGAGAATAGCAAGGTGAGATAAGAAGGCCTTTTTTTAAATAAACAATGCAAAGAAATAGAGGAAAGCAATAGACTGGACAAGACTTGAGAGCTCTTCAAGAAAATTGGAGATATATCAAGGGAACACTTCATGCAGGGATGGGCATTACAAAAGACAGAAACCGTAAGGACTTAACAGAAGCAGAAGAGTTTAAGAAGAGGTGGCAAGACTACATAGTGGAACTGTACAGGAAAGGTCTTAATGATCCAGATAATCCCGATGGTGTGATCACTCACCTAGAGCCAGACATCCTGGAGTGTGAAGTCAAGTGGGCCTTAGAAAGCATTACTACAAACAAAGCTAGTGGAGGTGATGAGATTCCAGCTGAGGTATTTCAAATCCGAAAAGATGATGCTGTGAAAGTGCTGCACTCAGTATGTCAGCAAATGTGAAAAACTCAGCAGTGGCCACAAGACTGGAAAAGGTCAGTTTTCATTCCAATCCCAGAGAAGGGCAATGCCAAAGAATGTTCAAGCTACTGTACAATTATGCTCATTTTACATGCTATCAAGGTCATGCTCAAAATCCTTTAAGCTAGGCTTTAGCAATATGTCAACTGAGAATTTCCAGATGTACAGATTGGGTTTTGAAGAGGCAAAGGAACTGGGAATCAAATTACTGACCTTGGCTGGATCATGGAGAAAGCAAGCAAATTCCAGAGAAACATCTACTTCTGCTTCATTGACTATGTGAAAGGCTTTAACGTGTGGATCACAACAACTTGTGGAAAATTCTTAAAGAGATGGGAATATCAGACCACTTTACCTGTCTTTTGAGAAACCTGTATGTGAGTAAAGAAGAAAAGTTAGAACCTTACATAGAACAACTGACTGGTTCAGAGTTGGGAAAGGAGTACATCAAGGCTATATATTGTCACCATACTCGTTTAAATTCTATGCCGAGTACATCATGCGAAATGCTTGGCTGGATGAAGCACAAACTGGAATCAAGATGGCCAGGAGAAATATCAACAACCTCAGATATGCAGATGATACCACTGTAATGACAGAAAGTGGAGAGGAACTAAAGAGCATCTTGAGGAAGGTGAGAGAATGAAAAAGCTGGCTTGAAACTTGCCATTTAAAAAATGAAGGTCATGGCATGTAGTCCCAGCACTTCTTGGCAAATAGAAGGGGGAAAAGTGGAAGCAGTAACAGATTTTATTTTCATGGGCTCCAAAATCACTGCAGCTGGTGACTGCATCCATGAAATTAAGACACTTGCTGCTTGGAAAGCTGTGACCAAAGATAGCATATTAAAAAGCAGGTTCATATAGTCAAAACCAGAGTTTTTCCAGTAGGCATGTACAGATGTGAGAGTTGGAGCATAAAGAATGGAGCCCCGAAGAATTGATGCTTTTGAATTGTAGTGCTGGGAAAAACTCTTGAAAGTTCCTTGGACTGCAGGGAGATCAAAGCAGTCAATCTTATAGGAAATCAACCCTAAATATTTATTAGAAAGACTATTCCTGAAGCTTAACTGCAGTACTTTGGCCACCTGATATGAGGAGTCGACTCATTGGAAAATACCCTGATGCTGGGAAAGCTTGAAGTCAAAAGGAGAGGATGACAGCAGACGATGAGATGGTTGAATAGTATCACGGACTCAGTGGATGAGCAAGCCCTGTGAGATAGTGGAGGACAGAGGAACCTGGCGTCCTACAGTCCATGGGGTCACCAAGAATTGGACACAACTTAGAGACTGAACAAAGGTCCATATAGCACAGTGCTCCACACATTTTCTGAATTGTTCTTTATTTGTTGAATAATTGGTCTAGCCGTCATAGCAATTGATTGAAATTTGTATATATTCCTGTTAAATGTAGGATCCATTGATTTTTCAATCTGTACCCAGAAATGAATGGATATTCTTTTAAAACCTCATGTTTGTGACCTGTTATTTGATACATATTGCTCTAAATTATATTCATTTATGTGTTTATTCTGTCAATAACAAATTACTGAGCTTTTATTTTATGGCAGGGATAGCACCAGGCAATGAAGGTACACAGGTCCCTACCTTTGTGTTCACTATTAGAAGACTCAGATCACTAAATTATGAGTCTTCATGGACTTTAATGCAAAGGCTTCTGGAAAGAAGTTTTATTTCATCTGATACTTAAGGATAAGTCGGCAGCTATTCGGTAGCTACCCTCCACACACTATCCCCACCACCCCCTTATTGCCTCATCCGTTCTCTAATTTCACTTTGGTTTATAGACTAGTAATAGTTATCACCATATGAAAGTTACTGGACTGCTTAGGGAGACGCAAGCAAATGACATTTTCTGTACTTTGTCTCTTTAAGTGTATTACATGTTTCATCAAGAATGTAAAGCCAGAATTAGCATAAAATCAAAAGAAATCCATTGAATCTGACCATCTTCAACTGTTTTATTTTTTTCTATATTCACTTCTAGTTCCTATCTGTAAACATATATAGTCTTTTTTTTTCCAGTGAATATTGTTAGATTAGAACTATTTCAAAAGGAACATGCTGTAGCTTTTCTTTGAAATCCATAATTTTTTCTAATTCAGGGATTCAAAAGACATGACTGGAATTGAGCCTCAAAGAGTCAATAATTGTGCTGTTCCAATAGTTTTGTGTTGAAGCTATTAAAGTGATATTTCACCACAGACTAGGTAGGTGCAGAAATACGCACGCTTATATTGGGTGGTTTTGTGGCACTTAAGTAGAAACACTGATTGAACTTTCGGACTTTGTTTCCAAAACTTTCTGAGCCCTAATGTAGTAAATAGGTAAATCTGAGAGGTTCATCTTTATTACCCCCTCTAGAATTCATGGAGCCATTCCCAGTGGATCCTGTGCAGTGTGGCCCAGCCTCTGGGAATGGTCCCAGTGGACTCTAGCATGTAGCCACCACGAAGTCTCCCAACATGGCTCCTGGAAAAGCCCTCACAATCTAATCAGCCCTGTTGATCCCCAGAAGAATCTGGAGCTTTCAGAGTAGGAGCTGATTCTATGTTAACTCAAGATTTTTGTTTAATGTACTAAAAGGCCGGCTGTCTGCATCCGTAGATGTTCATGGTGTAGTGGTAGTCCACTGGGCCCGGAATGATCTGGAGTGATTCATCTCTTGGAACTTTGGTTTTCTCATCTATAAAACTGAGATAATGTTTTTGTGACTTATCTAGGAAAGTGGATAATAGGTGCAAGTAAGATAAGTAGAAATATTTTTTATAAAATTCACCTTACAAATGAACAGTGTGAATATGTAAGAGAGAGACAAAAAAAAAAATCAATTAAAAAGCTATTGTAACAGGAAGGGCAGGGAAGGAATTTCAATAATAACTGTGAGATTGGAAAGGAAGGGAGATCAGGGGAGAAGCTAGGTCTGTTGGGTTTGGCTCTGAGAGGTTGTTGGGGAGTTTCCAATGGGATGACAAAGTCTTGGGCCTGATTGTTGCCAATAACTGAAAAGGACCACGCCAGGGAGTTGAGTTTAGGGATGACTGACTCAGATAACAGGGGAGCATCCCGGTAGTGCTACAGAACAGGCATTTGAAAGGAAGAGAAGCTCACAAAAGAAATAAAGGCTGGAAGATGATTTGAGTCATTTTCTTACAACTAATAGTTAAAACTATGACTGAAAGGGAACGTGTAGGGAGGAAAGTATATTTCTTTTCTTTGTGCCAACTTCCCTCCATGCCAATATTTAGAGGGACATAAAAAATAGAAGACAGAGAGGTTATAGTATAAGAAAAAGAATTTTTTTATCTCAAACCCAAAGTTAAAGAGACATGTCACAAGGGAAATTGTTTTTTAATTAAAAAAAATTTTTTTTTTTGGTCTGTGCCACGTGGTGTGTGGAATCTTGGTTCCCCAACCAAGGATGGAACCCAGGCTTCCTGCTTTGGGAGCATGGAGTCTTATTCACTGGACTGCAAAAAAGTCCCAGTGATGGATATTATCTTTAAAAAGGAGGAATGGGGAAATGGTCAGTAGTAAATCTTCAGAAGATCTGAGGGCAGTGAGGAAGGAGAAAAAGTAAGTGGCCACTAATGACATATTAGTGGAAGTAAGGACATGTCCTGTCTGTGTAGCTGTCAGTGTCCCTCAGGGGGAGGAACAGGACTATGAACTTTCTGATTGTAAAGATTGTGCCGTGCAAAGGATGTATGTAGTCTCATTTGCTTTCAACCAGTGCCAAAAGGAGGAGGTGGTATTAGTTCCTGCCATTTATTCAGGATCCACTGAGCATCTGGACCCCTTAGTTAGCACTGATATAATCCTGAATAATCCTATAGTTATTCTTCCTACTTTATAGGTACTGCTACTCTAGGAGGTTAAGTACTTTGCTTGTGGTTCTAAAGCCACTAAGTAATATAGCTGAAAGTGAAGAACTAGGAAGGAACGATCTGAAGCCACTTGAAATTGGAAGCCCATTTCCATTACATACCATGATAGTACTTGTTCTTTGGTTGCAACTTCCTGGTCCAGCGTCTATCAACGTTAATGGGTGCAGTGCGCTTCTAACAGTATTCCTGCCAAAACAGGTTATGAGAAAGATCTGCAATGGACAAAGTGTGGCATTTTAGAAAGAGTGGTTTGCAGCCCAAAGGCATGATGAATCAAACGTTGCCTGTGTAGTTTCATAGATATGGAAGTTATTTGCTGTAAAAAGTTACTTACATTTTGGGAATTTCAATTATAATCATTCTGCTTTATTCTTTGGCCATCACTTGTGTGCAAGGTTTTTTTGGTGTTTTTGTTTGTTTGTTTGTTTTGAGATTTATAGGTGGATAAGAGCTGCAGAAACTTCTTAGGAGAAAATGTTTTGTTTCTTGTAAAAGGAATTTCCAATGATAAGAACCAGAAAAGCTATTATTTTGCTAGTAGGACAGAAAGACCATTCTTTCTGTATCTAAAACAACCAGATGAAGGAAATAAATTTGTTCATAGGAACAAAAAGATTGTTGATATGAGACAAGTGTCAGTAGTCTTTGACATGCAGCAATGGCACCAAAAGCTTCAGTTCATCATTTCCACGTCCGTATGTAGCGTCAGTACCTTTATAAAGGGAGGGCTGTGTTCTGCCTCCTATTCTTCATCTGAGTCCTAGCCTAGCTTTTGAAAATGGCTGATTCTCATGATAGGAAGGAAAAATATTCCTTATGCTGAAAAAAGAATAATCTCACAAATAAAGGAAGACTATAAAGTGCCATGGACTTTGGGAACAAAATTTGCTATGAAATGGTATTCTTGAGATGTCTATACTATTGTGCTAATTGTCACCAGAATCGTTGCTTAAAAGACTGAAAGCAAAGCTCATCTATCTGAAAAATCAATGAAGAAAACAAGCAACTATTAGGAAGTAGTAGCTTGAATGTGAAAAGCACAAATTGAAAAATGTAAAGTTAGATGAAGCCATTGACCACCTTAACACCCTGCCTTTATGAATATACCCCTGGGTATCATACACAATTTGCAGTTTTCCACCTTTGTAAATGACGGAAAGCTTAGAAACTAAAAATGATTCAAATTAGAGTACTCATAAGATTCTGCACTCATAAGTATTGATAAGATCCATGGTTCCCCGAAGTGATGGTTGAGAGACCAAGTGCCCCTGGTCAGGCATCAATCTTAGAGGTATGGATTGCTGCTGTTGCTGCTGCTGCTGCTAAATTGCATGAGTTGTGTCCGACTCTGTGCAACCCCATAGACGGCAGCCCACCAGGCTCCACCACCCCTGGGATTCTCCAGGCAAGAACACTGGAGTGGGTTGCCATTTCCTTCTCCAATGCGTGAAAAGTGAAAGTGAAGTTGCCCAGTCGCGTCCTACTCTTTGCAACCCCATGGACTGCAGCCTACCAGGCTCCTCCATCCATGGGATTTTCCAGGCAAGAGTACTGAAGTGGGTTGCCATTACCTTCTCCAACAGGTATGGATTAGCTAACAGGAAATTTGGTAGAGCCGCCCAGAAGGAATTAGTGGAAATTGCTTTGCCTGTTTTCTAATTACTTTATTTTTTTAATGTTTTTTATTTATTTGACTGTGCTGAGTCTTAGTTGCAGCAAATGGATTTTCAGTTTTCACTGTAGCATGCAAAAACTCTTTGTTCTCAGCAGGCGGTAGGGAACTCTATTTCATGTGGGATCCAGTTCCCTGACCAGGGATTGAACCTGGCCTCCTGCATTGGGAGCACATAGTCTTAGCCAGTGGACCGGCAGAGAAGTCCCTCTAATGAACTTTTAAAAAGGAATCTGCACTTTGGAGTTTTCCATTTGTTGAACACTTGAGCTAAAACACATTCATTGCAATACATTGTCAAGAGCAATAAAAAATAGGCAGTTTTTTTTTTTTTTCCCCACCAGCTTATTTGAATTACTCTTTGTTGCACCTTTCTAAAGTCGTAGGTTGTTTTTTGTCTCAGTAGTGGGTGGTAAATGAATGGGATTGAACAACTTCAGAATGGGACTGGAGATAAAACTAGAGCCCTTGAATCCTGGATTAGAATCCAGAGATGCTCAGCAAAAAAGTCTCGTTTCCCAGCAGCTTTATAATCCAAAACATCTGTTTCTATATTTGGCATTATTCCACTTTTTTATNAGAATGGGACTGGAGATAAAACTAGAGCCCTTGAATCCTGGATTAGAATCCAGAGATGCTCAGCAAAAAAGTCTCGTTTCCCAGCAGCTTTATAATCCAAAACATCTGTTTCTATATTTGGCATTATTCCACTTTTTTATTCTTAAAATTGTTCCCATCTTTCAAAACACTTTAAAAAATAAAGAAGTCCCCATTCTGTCTCCTCTTTCCATTCCCCACACATGCATTTGTAATTACCTGGTTTAGTCTGTGTGTTTAATCAACTTAAATTGAGACAGTTACCTACATCTGATTTCAATCTGAAGGAGCCATTGAGAACGGGGCAGTTACTGCCTTGTGTCTGCCAAGATGTGACTCTGCCAGGAAACGGATAGGACTTACACCAGGGTATTTCCTAAAGAAGCCACTTGACTCAGATTAGATGTTTAATTTCCTTAAAATGTTGTTTTGGGTCTCAGTCTGTGTTCTCTAGTTGGGATTTTCTGATGTAATTTAGGAATTTCACTTATTTCTGAGTTTGTTCCAGGATCCAGCTGGCATTATGCAAAATGCCTAAAGCTCAAGGAAGTAAACCACCCTGAGTGCTGAGTGTCACACCTTGCTGCTCCGGAGGATGGACAGGCCCATGTTTGTTCAGGTCTTTGTGGCGCCATTGTCCATGCAATAAGATTGAGTTAATTTTCAGAAAGAAGGGCTTCTGGTTATGGTCATGAAGCCTCTGATCAGAGGTACATATTATTTGAGATATTTTCCCAGGAAAATTAAACTGCAGTAGAAAAAAATTACTTTGTTCTGGTACTGACTGTTAATTGTAATTCCATTTTTATTTATAACATTAGCATAGAAATCAAACTTCTAGATTTCCTTAGCTGTGTTCACTTGCAACACTTTCTACTGGCCAGACTTTGAGATCTTAAAGTTTTTATTTTTTCCTCTTCATTGGGCTGTCATTTCTGAGTGGTAAAGAAATATGAACACAGGACTGAGCTCTTTCTGAAAGTTTTATGCTATCGTTCTTGAGTTTATAGGCCTCAAGGACTTGAAAGACTCTTTATTTGTTAGCCAAATTAGGATGAATACTAAAGTGTCCTTAGCATATTTTGCACAGTGGTAAAAGCATACAGGCCATGGTGATGAGCTGACATTCCACTGGGGCATTTTTAATAGGCTTATGAGCCCACTTGAAGCCAAACCACCAGCATGCTGAAAGCAAAAATAATCGCAGGAAACACAATGGGGAGATTATTTCATATCCACATAGATCGGGGCTTTTAAAAACTATATTTTAATTGTGATAACAGCCACATACTTTCAGGGGTTACCAGATTACAGTCAGAGGTTTGTTTGGCAAGAAAATAAAACCAAGGAAGATAAAAGAATAAAACGGCAAATGGTACAGAGCTAAGATCACTTGATACAACATTGCACAATGGCACAAACATTTCACGGAGGCTTCCTGAGTTTCCCCTCCTCCTAGAAGGGCCCGTAGGGCACTGTCATCGTCAGTGTGCTCCCTGAAACTCCCTCATTTCCCAGGATCTTCCCAGGCAGGGGCTTCTCCGTCTCTAGTGCACCTGTGCCCAGCTTCATGGTGTGTTTATCTCAGAGGCAGGCTCATTTCTGCCTTTCTCACTTCTTGGAAAGCACCCGTGGAGACTGGCAGTATTCTTGCTAGGGTGCTAGAACTCACTAGAGTTTTCAATTTCCTCTGCTTTTCTGACTGCTCGGAGCTGCTGAGGTACAAATGAGCTTCAAAGGAACTCCATCAGTTGGAAAGCAGTATATGAAAATTGAATTGTTGTTTACCCAGTTTTAGTATATCTGGTTTTTCAAAGCCAAATAAGATGATCTGATTTATTGATTTCACAAATATTTATTGAGCACCTACTATATATATATATCAGGTACTGGGTGCTTATATCAGAGAAAAGACAAACCAAGGAGCCAATCTTGAGGGATCTGAAGTTAAAGGGGATTGTTTTGAGACTTTCCTACCATTTGGTTTTCAGGTACAGTGAATAACTACTTGCAGTGGGGGAGAACTGACTGGTGCCCCAATCTTTCTGGTCTGTGCTGGAGCAGAGAATAGAGTCCTCTGTCTAGTCCATTTTATTCCTTTGAATCTAATAGTTCAGTCCAGTTCAGTCACTCAGTCGTGTTTGACTCTTTGCGACCCAATGGACTGCAGCATGCCAGACCTCCCTGTCCATCACTAACTCCCAGAGCTTGCTCAAACTCATGTCCATCAAGTCAGTGATGTCATCCAACCATCTCATCTTACGTCATCCCCAGATCATTCTCAGTTCCTTTGTGGTTCCTGTTAGTGTCTAGAAAGAAGAAGCTTCTTCCAGGACTGGTGTCTTTGTATCTTTCCATGGTGGTATTCTCATTAGGAGAGGAAAAAATTCAGTTGTAGCAATTGTTAGTATGGGTGAACAGAAAATTTAGATGTGAAGATACTAAACCTAAAAAGAAGGAATTTTACAGTGAAAATGGGAAAGAGTTTCAACCAGTTTGTGTAGATGTCTTAAGAGTTTTTGAAGTCTGGGCAGTCACCACACCAAAGCTTACACCTCCAGTGTGTTCAGTGTGTGTACAAATACACACATGGATCTTTCATTCTCACCGTTCTTAAAAGTGAGGGGTGGGGGCGTTCCTGCCTAGTTTCTTTCTCGGAGTTTGGCCTGGTCCAGGTACTAACTGGAGCTGTCACCCTCTGCCTCCTCCCGTAGAGCTGCTGGAATTGCGGCCGTAAAGCCAGTGAGACCTGCAGCGGCTGTAACACGGCCCGATACTGTGGCTCCTTTTGCCAGCACAAAGACTGGGAGAAGCACCACCACATCTGTGGACAGACCCTGCAGGCCCAGCAGCAGGGGGACACGCCGGCCGTCAGCTCCTCCGTCACGCCCAACAGCGGGGCCGGGAGCCCCATGGACACACCACCAGCGGCCACCCCCAGGTCGACCACCCCAGGGACCCCTTCCACCATAGAGACGACACCTCGCTAGGCGTGCACTCAGAACTGTCGGAGGAAAGGCAACACAACCAACACGAAACCAATTCCTCATCCTCAGATGCTCAAAGTTGTTTTTTTTTTTTCCTTTTTTTGTTTGGTTTTGTTTTGTTTGTTTATAGACGAACTATCCTGTTTCAGTACTTTCAGCAAGAGAGAACCTAACTGTATCTTGAGGCGATCGTAAAACAGAAGGCCAGTAACGGGTCATAATGACTTATTGTGGATAACAAAGATTTCTTTTCCTTAGAGAACTGAAAAGAGAGCAGAGAATATAACATGAAATGATAGATTTGACCTCCTCCCTGTTATTTTCCAGTAGCTGGGATTTTAAACTAGATGACCTCATTAACCGATGCTTTACCAAACAGCAAACCAAGAGATTGCTAATTGCTGTTGAAAGCAAAAATGCTAATATTAAAAGTCACAATGTTCTTTATATCCAATAATGGAAAAAAAAAAAAAGAGGAAAACCCTCAAGGGCATGAGCATTGGCTACAGCAGTAGACGTTTTAACAAGAAGATGAATGGCGTCCGTGGGTTGCTAACTGAACTTTGAAGACCCGCTACATCACGCGCAGATGTGTAGCATATTGGAAGGAGACACAGATGTTCGGGTTTTTTTTTTCCTGTTTCTGAAAAGAAATAATAATATCCAGGTCAACAGAAGGAAAAATGAAAGATGATTTTGCAGTGGGATATATGAACACAACAGCAAGAAAAAAATGCCATAACACAAAAGGCTCCTTTATATATATATATACACACACACATATATATATATATAAGTATATATACACACACACACAGAAGTCAGAGACTCAGCCTGCAGTTATTAGCACCCTGGCAGCTTTGACACCAGCCAGCTGCTCTAAACAACCCTCAACGTTTCTTCACTTTTGCAAGGTTCCACAGAGCAAGACATTGGGTCTATTCCAGCTCATTCATTTTATATTGAAAAATAATTTTTTAAAAAATGGTGGCTCCAGCTCCAGCCCCTTTCTAAATTTTTTCAACCCCACCCTGTTTGGATTTTTAATTAAAAACTAGTAGTTCTCTTGGTGTTAACACACTTCTGTCCTGTGAGGTTTCCCAATGGTGTTTTTTCTTGTAAACGTGCTGGACGACTGTGAAGACGCGTTGTAGTTTTAACCACGTGCCCACATTTAGTCTCTTTATTCCTAGTTGGTGAGAAACCTGTATCTTTCTATGCTGCTTTTATATCTGTATGTATTAGTGGTATTTCTCTAGTAGTAAAAAAAAAAAAAAAAGAAAAGA
>SJYV01041532.1:84474-111383 GCA_006410875.1 Neotragus pygmaeus | reverse complement strand
GATGGTCTTGATCCCTGCCTCCTGTATAATGTCACGAACCTCCGTCCATAGTTCTTCAGGCACTCTGTCTATCAGATCTAATCCCTTGAATCTATTTGTCATTTCCACTGTATAATCGAAAGGGCATACCTTTTTTAGGTCATACCTGATTTAGGTCATACCTGAATGATATAGTGGTCTTCCCAACTTTCATCAATTCAAGTCTGAATCTGGCAATAATGAGTACATGATCTGAGCCACAGTCAGCTCCTGGTCTAGTTTTTGCTGACTGTTTAGAGCTTCTCCATCTTTGGCTGCAAAGAGTATAATCAGTCTGATTTCGGTATTGACCATCTGGTGATTTCCATGTGTAGAGTCTGCTCCTGTGTTTTGGAAGAGGGTGTTTGCTATGACCAGTGCATTTTCTTGGCAAAACTCTGTTAGCCTTTGCCTTGCTTCATTCTGTACTCCAAGGCCAATTTGCCTGTTACTCCAGGTGTTTCTTGAAACATTTTTTTGGAAATATGTGTGACTGGGAGCAAAAAAAGAGAAAACTACCTACCTATCAAAAAAGAAAAACTTTCTGAAGTTCATTAATGAAGACTGTTTAACTGTTTAGTCACCCATTTGCTTTATCTATTTTAGACCATAATTATTATGTTACTACAGCCTGGAGTTTTTGATTTGATTGTGTTAAAGAAATGACAATCAGCAAAAAAGTATTTTTCATATATTTTCCCCTAAGAGCAAATAAGCACTGCTAAAAATCCTAATACCTCTACTCTGTGATCAATGAAAATCACCATTTAAGGTTAAAAAACTTTTCATCAAGTCTAAATTTTTGGGGGGAAAACCCCACACAATTAGATAAAAAATACCATGAATGAAACATAAGTTTACTTTTGTTACTGAAACCTTTTATTTATTTTTTAATATTTAAATTTACAATTATTTATTTATTAAAATTTTTATTGAAGTATAGTTGATTTACAATGTGATTTTATTTTTTAATTTAATTTTTAATTTATATGGAACTTAGTTGATGTACAGTGTTATATTAGTTTCATGTGTACAGCTAAGTGATTCAATTATACATATACATATTTCCATCCTTTTTCAGATTCTTTTCCCATATAAGTTATTACAGAATAATGAGTAGAGTTTCCAGTGCTATTACATTTCCTTTCAATAAATAGAAATAGATATAAAATATCTTCAGGATTAACGTCATTAACCCTGAATATTGATTCTGATAAATTAATAAAAAAACACACTAATTATAATAATCTAAGTCACTTCGGTTGTGTTCGACTCTTTGCAACCCTGTGGACTGTGGCCCGCCTGGCTCCTCTGTCCATGGGATTCTCCAGGCAGGAACACTGGAGTGGGTTTTGACCCTCCTCTAAGGGATCTTCCTGACCCAGGGATCGAACCCAGCTCTCTTATGTCTCCTGAATTGGCAGGCAGGTTCTTTACCACTAGCACCACCTGGTAAGCCTACTAATTATAATAAGTAGTTTTTCAACTACTTATTCTTAAAACCATAAATAGTAATCAATTGCTTTGAAATCCTGCCTCGTTAAAACATTCCGTGAAGCAGATGGACTGAGCCAGATAGCTTGCCAGGCATCTTCTTTCTATAAAGAGTCCCCCTGACGACCGCTTGGTGCTGTCGCCACTGCTCTCTAGCTGCAGATGGTCCTTTTCCAAGTACCTAAAAGGGCAGATGAGTGTCTCAACCTTGAATACTCACCAGAGCCCAGTTGCCAGGATATTGCTCCCAGATAAAGAGAGGGTTTGTATTAAGTGGTATTTCAGGTTAAATCATTGCCAGAGCTCTTTCGTGAAGAGTTTGAAATACACATAGTTGATTAAGGGCATGGCTTTGGAGTTAAACAGAAATAGCTTCAATTAGACTTTGCTGCTCAAGATATCTGACCAGTCTTTAACTCACTTGGCACTAAGCTTCCTTGTCTTTAAAATGGGGGTGCTAATACCTATCCCACTGCACCATTATGAGGAAATAAGTTGGATGGATCTTTTTAGAATGTAGTTAGAGTGTACCCCTCTTCTGCTTTAAAAGGTCAGTGGCTTCCTACCTTATTCAAAATAATTTCCAGAGTTGCCCTTGTCTGTTCTCAGGCCCCCTACACAGCCCCTATCACTTCACTGTGCCACTGATGTTCCCTGAAAATATGAGGGCCTTTGTGCTTGTAGCTTCTGCTCTGACTGTTCTTCCCCACTCGTCATCAGTTCTCACAGCTTACTTCTTCACTTCATTCCCGTCTTCCCCAAGTTCACCACATCCAAAAGACCTTCATGATCACCTTACTTAAAAAAACGTACACACGTGCATGCACACATACACACACCTACTTTTTAGACTTTTGATCTTCACGTTTATCCATTCCTCATATAGTATTTATTTGCCTAGTGTTCTTTGTCAAAATCCCCCCCCACAATATAAAGCCAGAGAGAGATACACTGTTTTTATTTACTACTATGTCCCAGGCCTGGAACTCATTCAACTCAGATATTTAATAAGCATCTCTGATGATCTAGCAATTTGTTGCTTACATATCTGGGACTCAAATTGCTTGTTATTTAAGTGTTTCCTAATATTTCTAAAAAGTTCCTAAGGACGTTCAAGGGTCCTAAGAAACCCGAACCAGACTCCTTTAGGAGGACCTGGAGAAGANCACAATATAAAGCCAGAGAGAGATACACTGTTTTTATTTACTACTATGTCCCAGGCCTGGAACTCATTCAACTCAGATATTTAATAAGCATCTCTGATGATCTAGCAATTTGTTGCTTACATATCTGGGACTCAAATTGCTTGTTATTTAAGTGTTTCCTAATATTTCTAAAAAGTTCCTAAGGACGTTCAAGGGTCCTAAGAAACCCGAACCAGACTCCTTTAGGAGGACCTGGAGAAGAGTTAGCCAGAGATCCCCTCTATGGCATCTGTAGGGCTGTGCCCTTTACGTCTCCCTCCGAGACAAAACCATCTCAGAGTGCGGGCAGTGGACGGCCTCCAGCTGCAGCATGCTCACCCCTGCAGCTGTCAGCAGCGGCTCAGGCCGGTGGGTGGTGTGGCCGAGCCTGCGGCCTGCCCTTCGCTGCTCTAGCCGAGGCTCCTCTGGCGGGCGGTCCTTGCTCCAGGCTCCCATCCACCTGTGGAGATGCTCTGGGAGTGTGCCGCATCTGAGACCCCTCCTCCCCGGTCCTCTTCCTCACCCCTCCTTCCGCGGATGCCTTCTGGTGTGCGGGCACTCCCTGCCTGCTCCTGCGTCATCTTCTCCTGCTTCTCTCTAGAGGTGTTTCCTGTATCCATCTCCTACTCTCCCAAGTGCCTCTTGGCGTCTGTCCCGAGATGACCCAACTCCTGCAGCAGTCCTTCTGTCAGGCTAGGAGGGTCACGTGCTGAACCTTCGGACTGCAATTTTCTGAACCCAAGTCTTGCTCAGGATTCTCTCAGTTGGTAGCGATGGTCCTCCTGTGCCTGTTCCAGTGATTTCTGCAGCTCTTGGAGACATGATAAAAAGTAATAGAGTCAGGATTGGCCCTTAGGGCCGGTGGGAACTGTGCACCCTGAAAACCTACACATAAGCTGTGTCAGAAGATAAAAATGGGAAAGGAATGACATCTCATGTGGCCAATATCAAGATAAAGCATTTTTACAAACTGGACTATTTAAGTGGGCAATGTTGACATTCAGAGGGAAATTCCATAGAAGTCATTTGAGATTCCTTTCCTTTCAGTGACTCTATTCAACTGCCAACTCATACTTGGCCATAGTTCAAAATATTATTTCTTGGATCAGTCTCTTCAGATATATATGTCTTGAATGTTACTATATGTCTAATCCCTTAATCATTATAGTTCATTATTCTGGAACTGATTGTGTTTTTATTAGAAGTGGTTTACTGAAAAGAAGGATTTACTAGTTTATGGTCATGTTTCAAGCACTTCTGCAAAGCACAAAGAATTTTTTTTTTGGAGGGGGAGATGTTGAGTAAAATGTTATTCATGACATTTGTTAAATAAATAAGGTAGACTTCCCAGGTGGTCCAGTGGTGAACACTCCACATTGCCAATGCAGCAGGTGTGGATTTGATCCCCCGTAGGGGATGTAAGATCCCACATGCTGTGAAGGGTAGCCAAAAAATAAAAATTAAAGAAAATAATCAGACAGACTGTATTCAGGAGACCACTTCAAAGGGAGTTTGCCAGGAGAGGAGAGAAATTGAGCCCAACTTTGAAAATAACAAAGAAAAAGGAATTTGTACCCAAGGAGCAGGTAGGGTAGTCAGTGAGTGGAAAATTGCTAAAAGGAAACATCCAGGGTAAGGAGAGATTTTGGCTAAACCACCTGAGTAGAATTCCTGCTTCAGGCAAGCCAGGGTGATCAGAATCTCCTGGGAGGTGGTGGAGGTTGAAGAACGAGGTCAGATATAAAGGCTGATCAGATCCTGAGTTGGGGGATTCTGGCTAAAGCAACTCAGCAGGGTTCTTGCTAATGCTGGGCAGTGTAAAGAGAGACATGGAAGTCCAGAACTCAAAGCCTGACTGGGAAGGAGGTTCAGAGGGGCCTGACGAGTCGGCTCAAGCAGAGAANCTGGCTTCTCTAACTTGTCTTCCTGGGATATGTGCCTTTGTTCACATTTCTTTCTCCAGAAACATACAAGGAAAATAATGCAAAAAAAAAAAAATGTGTTTTAATCAGTAACGGACACCTCCCCTACAATTGTGATAGGTAGGGTGAGATTAACATAGCAGTTAATGATTTATTTTTGCAAAAGTCAAGGAACCCTGACCTAAGGTGCCTACCCTATAATGTGTTAATATTTTTTTTTTCCTTTTAAAAACAGCAGGATAGCAACCAGTAGGTAAGAACAGAAATGAGACTCATTGAAGTAGTTCCCTTATAAACAATTCTTGAAAACAACGTCTGTGACATTTTCATGCAAGTGGATATGTTGGACAAACAGCGCATGCTTTGTAATTTATACAAAAGACGTGAGCAAAATCTCGAGACTTCTAGGTAGTAGACATCATTTTTTTAAGAAGTGTTAATGATGTATTTGATAATATAAAAATATGTCTGCCATGAGAGAACATTACAGCCATTTTTTTCTGGAATGGAATGGGAAGGAATAAGCAAAGGGGTTTGTTCTGTATGGGTGTCTATACCCTTAATCCAAAGTGAATAAATAAAGTTGTGTTTGCTCAAAGCTGTTCCTCGTCAGTCTGTTCTCAGTCACGCTAGGGAAACTGAGTCAGACGAGTACAGAAACTGTTTCTTCCCGTCTCCTCACCTTTCCATCCATAAAACCACAGATGTAGGACCAATTCTCCAGGACAGAATACCAGAGTGGGTAGCCTTTCCCTTCTCCAGGAGATTTTTCCCAGGCCAGGAATAGAACCCAGGTCTTCCACATTGCAGGTGGATTCTTTACCAGCTGAGCCACCAGGGAAGCCCAACAATACCTGAGTGGGTAGACTATCCCTTCTCTGGGGGATCTTCCCAACACAGGGATCAAACCTAGGTCTGCCACATTACAGGCAGACTTTACCAGCTGAGCCACAAGAGAAGCCCAGTGATAATGAAGCCCTGTTTGTTGGAGAACTAAGCCTGTCTGACCAAATGGTTAGGCAGGCAGCTGGTCATCTTAGAACAGGGAGCAGAGGGAGCAACAGTCTCCAAATCAGTTCATAACTCATTCTGTGGGAACTTTCATTTGCTTCAGGAAATGTTCTCAAGATGAGCTATGGAAGAGTGAGGATAGAGAGACGCCAGAGAAAGAGGGTGTGATGGCACTCTGATCGGAATGTGTCTCCCCTCCAAATTCGCCTGTTGAACCCTAATCTCCAAGATGACAGTATTATGAGGTTGGAGGGAGTGGGTGGGAGGTGATTCGATCGTGAGGGTGAGTGACACTCTCATGAATGAAATTAGTGCATTTATAAAAGAGACCCCACAGAGATCCACCATGTGAGGATGTGATGAGAAGTCTGTGTCCTGGAAGAGGAACATCCCCCAACCTTGCTGGTATCCTCATCTCAGACTTCCAGGCTCCAGACCCATGAACAATACATTTCTGTTCAAAAACTCCCCGATCTGTGGCGTTTCGTTCCAGCAGCCTGAATGAACCAAGACAGAAGGAGACAACGTTCCCGGCCGAGGTGACTCCTCGAGTACAAGCATAGACGCCAAAAAAGCAGCATGGCCTGTCTGGGAGGGGACACGGCCGTGAATTTTGCTGAAACCAGGCGGTGTTGGGTGTTTTGTTTTTCAGAGAGAGGCAAAGTTTTATAATAATAGCCTTTCTCAGGAAACGGATGATGGCTTGACTTTGCTGTGTGCAGAAAATAAATAAATACATTGTTGATTCTTGGCTTCCTTGCAAGTGAGGTCACCATTTTCTCTGCCAAAGAGAAAGATTTTTGTATTCCTAACTAAACTTGTCTCCGATGGTGTATACTGCTATTTTGGTTTCCCTGGTGTCTCGGTGGTAACAAATCTGCCTGCTAGTTTAGGAAACAGGGATTTGATCCCTGAGTCAAGAAAATCCTCTAGAGAAGGAAATGGCAAACCACTCCAGTATTCTTGCCTTGGAAATCCCATGAACAGAGGAACCTGGTGGGCTGGAGTCCATGGGGTCGCAAAGAGTCAGACATGACTTAGTGAGTAAACAATAATACTGCCATTTAAAACCCATCTTCTGGAGGTGTAGTGAAGGATAGTCTACCAAAAAAAAAAAAAAAAAAGGCAGTCTTTTAAAATTCCCCTTATTACAACTGTGTATTTTAATAACAAAATAACAGACCATAAAATTAAGGCAACTACAAACCACCTCTTTTGATGGCAAATAGTACTTTCTCTTTGCTCTGTAAGAAAGACTTGGAAAAATGTTAGCAGCAACTTTTTCCTACCGTCCTACCATTTAATATGTTCCCTAAAAAGTAGGCATAAAGTAATAACTATCATTTTTTTGTTGAATTAAATGGAATATAAAGAATACAAACACACACACATGCATATACATATGTAAGCACACACATATACATATGTGTACATGTATATACTATATAGATGTGTTTGTGTCGCTTGTGATTACTACCTACTTTTATGAAATAGTCTTACAACATTATCAGCTAAGTTTATTTCAGTAACTTGGTAATCTATGGTGCTGAAACAAAAATATTAAGTAGAATTCAAATGTGCTTATACAAGGCCTGAGATTGATAACTCAAGGCTGAAATAGAAACTACTTGTAAAACAGTTGCGGCTTAATCTACAAGTTACTCAGCATTTCTTAAAACATGTTCTTTGGAACAATTGTTCCAGAAGTCATTAATAGGCAACTTATGGGGAAAAAAATCTAAAGTGTTCAATGATCAACCCATCATTAATGTTATAAATGTATATGCCCTAAGGGATCTGAAAAGTCTAGCTCTGGAATGATCAGGTAGTTTTATGTACTCCGATTATTTCCCAAACTTTATATGAATACTTTCATAAAGCTCTGATTCATATAAACTTCTGTAATACATTTTTTCCTCTCATTTGTCACATTTATTATAAACAAGCCCTTGCCTCTTATCAATCCCTCCCCTTGTATATATCTTGTTTACAAAGGTCAGCTTTTTATCATCCATAACTGCACACCTAAATGACCAGTCTTCCCCAAGTTCAACTTTTAACAAAGTTAAACTACAAATGGCTATTCAATTGTCTTCGAAATAAAGACCGAACACCATGGTCTGGATTCCAGGCCCTTCATCACTAGTCTCCCTCCCTCCTCTCTACCTCTAGATTGCACTACTATCCTTGACAAGTCTCCTTACCAGCCATATTTATTTGGTTGTGACTAAATTAGCTATCTTCTGCTGTGGTCTGTACTCAGGTTGGAAAAGGATTTCCAGAAACATTTCAGAAAGTAGGGAGTTTATTAAGAACAAAGAGCAGACATAATCGGAGCTCTACAAGCGCAGTGGACCAGCCTCCTGACTGCTCGGGGGGAGTCAGTGCTTTGAGTATGTTAGTAGCCAATTTGGGGGTTTCCCCAGTGGCTCAGGTGGTAAAAAATCCACTTGTGATGTGGGAGACCTGGATTCGATCCCTGGGTCTGGAAGATCCCCTGGAGAAGGGCATGGCAGCCCACTCCAGTATTCTTGCCTGGAGAATCCCCATGGACAGNTAAAAAATTAGCCGAATGCATTGAAAGAATAATTTCATCTCTCCTTGTTAAGCAGTTTAGCCCCAGAGAAAAAGGACTCGTTTTCCATTTTCCTATCTGATTGCTACTAACGCAACTTGATTGATTTTACATGAAACTTTTGTAGGCCCTAGATATGACAACTTGGCAAACTCTAAGTTTCATAAATACTTGGAATAGCAATTTTCTTTTAATCAGAAGGAAAGATTTCTTGGCTCCACAGTGAATCCCTCATCCCCTCACTTACGCAGTCTAGTTCCCAAGAGACCCTTCATTATCAATATTTCTTAATATGTTTTCACATTCTCAGATTTTGTCTTAAGTGAAGTTTTCCCAGGATTTAGACTATGAGATAAAGATTTGCACACAGAAAGTTTATCAAGAACTTTCTTTGGGATCAATACCTAGGGGAGAATGAAAGATCCAGGAGTTGGCAGAGAGAGAAGTAGGACTGTGAAACATTTACACAAAGGTTTCCGCATCCTACAGGAAACTAGGATGGCCCTTCAGAGTTGTCCCACTTTGTATACCACACAATCCTATCAAAAAGGTCTTTAGACATGGGGTTCTCCTCTCCCCCTACTCCAGGGAAGTGGCATGACCTTGTGGAGGCTTTCTTTCTCTGAAGGCAGAGACTTGATGTGAGCTGAATGCTCAGTCATGAAGAAGGGGATTTTGGTGGCACACCACAGTATTTATTACAGATTTGATTTTTGCCTTTATGATCCCCCTCTGAGTCTCACAATTTCTTCTAATGCAAAGTTTCTGAAGACTTGGTCCTGGTATCTAAAATCACAGCTGAGGAGATGCTATTAGAAGGAACTAAGCAATAAATTGATTTTGGTCTGAGCCCTTCCACTGACCTGCCAAATCATACCCTGTCATATGCCTCCTCCTGGATAACTGAGATCATAATGGAGATTTCTTCTTCATTTCATAAAATTTACAAGTGGACCTCACTCTTCTGAAAAAAGAACTACATTATCTCATGATATTTATAACCTTACTTGTATGATAGTGGGATAATGCTAGAAATCAATTGGACTTTAACCAATATCCAGAGAAACAGGGGTCTGAGCACCAGAAGGAAGTCAAACTCTGTTGAAAACTCCTCCCACATTCTGACCTACACCCTCGAGTAGAGAGGCCACTAAGAGATCTCAAGCTCAGAGGCAAGATGCTAGTTTCCTCTCACCTTCCCTTCATCTGTTAAACTTGGACTTCAGGGTAGATACCTTGAAAGTTTCAGAGTTAGTCTCTCCATTCTCAAATTTCTGAAGTCTACATAGACAGTAATATTATTAGGGTAAACCATATAAAATTGCCAATATTTGATAATTTTTCACCTACAAAAAAGGCATATGGTTCAACCAACAGTGTAAGCATTCTTAATCTTTTCTATTGACCCTACTTGGACTGTGAATGGCTTTCAAAGGGCTCTCTTAGCTCCCTGAAATAGTATCATGTTTTTATACCTAAGTATTTATGTGACTTCACTTTTTGTGGAGAGAGAGGGCACACATGTCAACAAATTTTCTAAGAACTTTGTGATTTTCTGCTCACCAAAATTAGGAACCCTTGGGCAGTCAGAATAATACAGAAAACCCAAATTCCTAACTGTCTAACATTCACGTTGGAGAAAGTCACTTAAGAGCTCAGAATCCTACCTTCCACTTCTACAATATAACCTTTGTATCCTAGGGACATTATAGTTAAAAAATATAAATATATAGTGTCTCAGATGGGAACAAAAACCTAACGAGCTTAATGGAGGCTCTAGTAAAGCATGGTTGGGGAACTGTAAAGTACTTACAAACTGAAAGTAGTAAGTGCCCACTTTCTCCTATTCAAGGGCCCTCCCTTTCTCTCTGAAATCAGGAAGTGGCATAGATGAATGAAAGTGGAAAGGCACACAGAAAAAAATAACATCTCAGTAACTAACCAAAAACATTTTAAAACCTCAGAGAAGATTCTTTTCAAGTTTGTGGTATAGTTTCAGGGTTTGCTGTCCAGGGACCACCGCAAATGATGACCTGAACGTCAAGATGCTTGGTTTAGGAGTCAATTAAGTGTGTTTGTACCCCAGCAGGCAGACTGAAAAGGGATTTCTTAAGCCCAAAAAAGTTCTACACCAGGGAAGCATTCTTTCAATCTTACCCTTTAGCAGTGGCCAGAAGTCAGATCCGGCAGTTAATATGCAGACTTTGGATGGAAAGCAACCAAGTGCATGGGACTGGTTTTCAATTTCTTTCTGTCAGTCAGTTTCTATCTATCTATCTGCCTATTATCTATGTAATCCATACTCTTTCTTTTTCAAAGTATTTTGCTAGAGAGTCACTGAGCTAATTTTATCGGCTATCATTCTATCTTTAGGCCATTCCTCAGTTCTCTCCGAGAATCAATTGCTTTTCTAAAAGATCTTGCTTTCTTTTGATATCTAACTATAGTTTGTCTTCTTCATAAAAGCCACATTCAAATTAATTTTATATTGCCCTGTAATACGTAAATGCAATTTTCTAAACGAGCAATAAAATATTACAAATAAAGCTAACAATTCCCTTGACCTCTTAGCATCTTGGACATTTCTCTTGGGGCATGCCTGGTGCTCATTTCAGATTTGTGTATTCGCCAATTAGTTGCCTCTAGTGTATTTTGTTTAGAAGTGGGCAGCTGTTCGCATTGTGCATTTGGTGTGGTGGTTAGAGGAGTGTCTTACTTATGTAGTGACAATGGTGGCATGAAGTGAGAATAAGCAGAATTTTGTGTTGCCAGATTTTCTCCTCTAGCCATCACCTACTCTTGTTTAAGAGTACAAAATTCAGTGTTTATTTCAGATATAATAAAAATAGCCTAGACTGTTATATAAATTAAAATAGATGTGACTTGGCTGTAGAAGGAGCAGCTTTGAGAAAATAATGTTTGTTCAAATAAAGAATGCATTTTAGTATTCTAATTATACTGTCAATTCTAGAAATGTCCTTATTTATATGTACAGCAAAAGTAGATTTTTAATAAACACATATTGAACTGAATTTTTTAAAATCTCTATTAAAAGTTATGCATACAGAATGTATTTTTCATAGATTCCGTATATAAAGTAGAGATGAATTCTATACCAAAAGCCTCAAATATTGCCAGTTTCTATGGAAGCAGAACCTGCAGTACCAACTCACATCTCAAGTACCATTTTAAAACAGCATATGTGAGATTCTTTAGCCTATAAATTTCAGAAAAGCATAATTCTCTATATACCAAAATACATAGTTGTGTTTAATTTAAATGTTTCTTCTTTATCCTGGTCTTCCTGAAGTGTAAACAGAATTTTTAAAAAATATTCCTTTTTGGAAATAAAAATTCTTGAGCACTGAGTCTTTGCTAGACCATAGGCATTATCTTTGTGCTTTCACGTGATTTCATTTCATCCTCATAGTAACCAAGTGAGGTGGGTAGTATGTCGGCTCCTCAGATGTGGAAAAGAAGAACCCTAGGCTCAGAGAGGAGAAATGGATTGTCAAATTTAGTTTACCCAGCTAGTAAAGGTAGGGCTAGGACTAATCCAGGTGGCACAGTGGAAAAGCATCCACCTGCCAATGCAGGAGACATGGGTTCGATCCCTAGGTCGGGAAGATCCCACTAAGAAGGAAATGGCAATCCACTCCAGTGTCCTTGCCTGGGAAATCCCATGGACAGAGGAGCCTGGCAGGCTATACATAGTCCATGGGGTCCCAAAAGAGTCAGACATGACTGAGAGACTAAACAACAATAATAAAAATGGGCTAAGAGTTAAACCCAGGGTTCTGCCTGGCCATCCCTCCCTTCAGAATGGTGCACTTACTAGATTTCCTTTACTGTGGTTGGCATTCATTGTGCAGACTTGAACCAGTCTCTGGTTTGAGGTTCCAATAATTATACGACAGAGTTCTACTTCTTTGCATTGAGTTGCTCCTGTGGGGGCATATTCGGTATTCAGATGAGAATCAAGTGTGGCTACCTCTCTTGTGTCACTGTGAGAGGAAATGCCCAAGACTCAGCATCCTGTATCATGATCAGACTTTCCTCTGCCAGTGTCTCACTTGTGGTTTTCCTACTAAAGCCATGGCCGGGAAATGCTGGCATAACCACTTCCCACAAATCACAAATCAAGGCACAGAGACACTGCCACTGCCACAGGAACAGGCTTTAAGGTTCAAAGTGGTTTGGGATTCAAAGACCCTTAGAGCAAAGCGATGCAAAATGAGTCAGAGGTTTTGGGCCCGGGCCCTCAAGACCGAGAAATCCACAGCATCAGGCCTACTAATTAGTTTCAGGTTGGTGGTGTCTATTTGGGGACCCAACAGAAAGTGGGAAAATGCAGCCCTCCTGTTCCTCACTGAAGCCACCCCACTCTTCCTGAGACCTATTCGGGTAAAGCCACCAGGTACTTCTTTGGGCTCTGTTTGATCCTGGCTCAGGAAACAACCCAGAGCTTTCTTCCAGTACTTGGGTCTCTTTTGTGGTGTATGAAAAGGAAGAGGTTGTGGGCATTCCCGGGGGACTTTGATGTTGTCTGGGGGCTGGAGTTGAGGGCTTTGCGTTAGGCTCCTGGTTAACTTATGGTGTGTTTCATGTCTAGCTCTCATCTAGCAAGGAACAAAGGACCTCATATTGCAAGCCATAACCTATGGGTCTGGAAGTTTTTTAAGTTATAAAGAAATATTTACTACTTCAAAGAGGGCAAATGAAAAGGTGGGTGGGTGGGGAAATGACACTGTAAAAAAATTGAGCATGGCTGGTCTTGCCCTCAAAAGTGGAGAGCAAGAAGGGAGAGCTGTGCTACATTGACCACTGAAAATCATAAAATCACCGTAATGAAGCCAGCAGTGCAAATGGACACTCTATAAACATACCACCAAGGCTCAGGGAGAGTAGGTCTGTGGACAAGGAAAAATTCTCATTAAAATAGAAAACATGTTTGACCCTCAGGCTCCCCCTTTTAAGAAAAGCCCTCTGCCTTTAGATGTCGTACCCTGCTCTGACACTGAGGACAGTGTTTGGCGGGCTCTGTCCCTTTCAGAAGGCTTCCCTGGTATCTCAGCTGGTAAAGAATCTGCCTGCAATGCAGGAGACCCCAGTTCAATTCCTGGGTCCACAAGATCCCCTGGAGAAGGACGAGGCTACCCACTCCAGCATTCTTGGGCTTCCTTCGTGGCTCAGACAGTAAATAATCCACCTGCAATGTGGGACACCTGGGTTCGATCCTTGGGTTGGGAAGATCCCCTGGAGGAGGGCATGGCGACCCACTTCAGTATTCTTGCCTGGAGAATCCCCATGGACAAAGGAGCCTGGGGGGCTACAGTTCATAGCGTTGCAAAGAGTCAGATACAAATGAGAGACTAAGCACAGCACAACACGGCCCTTTCAGAACCTGATACAAAGCTAGAGAAAAACATACAGACTGATGTACATTCTAGCCCTAGATTCTAATAAAGCCGCAACTATACAACACCGGGGAAGATGGGAGATGACTCTCAATATCTCAGTGTTAAGAATAACATTGAGTTCTAGGAAATAAGACAAAAGTAGAATTGCAACATCAGATAATGGAAGATAGGTTCTTCAGGTCATTCCCCAATCTCCGAAATGTTTTATTTTAAAGGATTTTTAGGGACAAGACTGCTTCATTGTTAATTCGTCTAGCCATCTAGAATATTTCTTACAGGTAACTGAATTTTCCTATGAATTTTCAGCACTGGCTTATTTTCCAGCCACGGATAGGGTAAATGTTGTGCTTGGGGCACCAGAAGAATAAGAATAAGCAGTTTGGCAGCATCTAGTTTCTGAAGCAACAGACTCTGCAGTGACCCTTCTCCTGTGTCACAGTTAAAATGCTAAGTGAGAGGTTCTGATAACAATTTTAAGCGGGAGACAAGGAGATAGCAAGGGTCTCCCTGGTGGCTCAGTGGTAAAGAATCCACCTGCCAATGCAGGAGACACAAGTTCGATCCCTGGGTCAGGAAGATTCCCCTGGAGAAGAAACTGGCTACTGACTCCAGTATTCTTGCCTGGGAAATCCCATGGATAGAAGAACTGGCGGGCAACAGTCCATGGGGTTGCAAAAGAGTCAGATGTGACTTAGCAACTAAACAACAGCAACAAAGGAGATAGGGAAGGATAATTAGCTATGCCAGTTGAGAGCAAAGCGTTAGCTTGGTGATCATCTTGTCCACGTCTCTTATATTGGAGATAGGGAGGTATTGGCTGGCTGTGCAGTAGTTTAACGTCTCCAGCAATGGTCTCCTTGAGTGATCTCTTAGAGAAGTGTAAAGAAAGATTCAAGTAAAAAAGAACTGGTTGAAGTAAAAAGTCTCAGAAAAAGATAGGACTCTCAGTAGCTGAAAGTCAGCTACTTTCCAGCTAATTTTTACTTTTGATAAGACAGTGGCTATCTTTCTGTGCCTACTCAATGTTTTTTTCCCATTTGTAAAGGAGGGAGTTCTTATCTTCTAAGTGGCAAGCTATTTGAGAAGGATAAAAATAGTGTGACATGTGCCTTGAGAGCCCACTGGAAATAATGGCTCGTACATATATGTGCTTATGCCTAGGTTTGTTTCAATAGACCAGGAGTGGCCACAGCAATTTTCATTTTCTTGACATCTGATGGCCTGGTATCTGGGAAACGTCAGCGGCCAACAGTGACCCTTTACCTGACCGATGTCAGTGGAAACAACCACTCTCTTGGTGAGTCTGACAGTTGTCACCTTAGGGCCACCAGAGGACAATCCAGTAGACCCAGGATTCTGCTCGATGTCTCTCTCTGATGTTATTTGAGACCTTGTTACATCATATAGCTATTGAGAAGATAAAATGAACACTAGGTATGGAAACTTGATGCTACACAAATGGCTTAAAATATTATTCAATCCCCTTGTTTCTCTTCAGGAACCTATGAACTGTCATGCCAGCATAACCCGCTGGTTATCAACATAACTCATCACTCAAATGTCCTCTTCCACCATGCCACATCAGTGCTGCTGAATTTCTCAACCCCGTTCATGGGCATCTCGGCTGTGGCTCTAAGGACATCCTCTGACATAAGTCCTTCAACTTCCAACAGCNGGATTGGGGGCAGGAGGAGAAGGGGACGACCGATGATGAGATGGCTAGATGGCATCACTGACTTGATGGACATGAGTCTGAGTGAACTCCGGGAGTTGGTGATGAACAGGGAGGCCTGGTGTGCTGTGATTCATGGGGTCGGAAGGAGTCGGACACAACTGAGCGACTGAACTGAACTGGCCAATGAGATTTGACAGGAAGAGAGGAATGTCACTTTCTGGAGGAATGTTTAGAAGTTGAGAATGGTTTGCTAAATATCTTTGCCATTTTTGTAGTGACCATGAAAAAAAAAATTCCAACTCACACTCTTCTCCACATGAACACACTTAAATGGAACTTCCTCCTTAACTACATTAGAAACATATTCTGAGTGATAAATAAAGTTTATCATGTTAAACCCCTGATATTTTGGCATAACCTCTTACTGTGGGATAACCAAGCACATCTTAACTACTATGATCTTGGGAAAGATGTTAGATGTAAAATGGCAACATGGACAAATACATTTGGGACATACCAATTAACACTTTCCTTCTGTAGGATTTTTGAAAGTCCTCACTATGCTAATATTAACTGTGAGTTTCCAATAATGTGATTTAACAAGTAGTACTTCTTTAACTTATGTGACTCCATTTTTTGTTTTATCCTATGAAGATTTCCCAATGAAAGATGACCTTAGAACAATTAATATATATTGAAAAGAATGTAATATACACTAGCAAATGCACCTTCAAATTAGAGGCGTGTGTGTGGGTACATGAGTGTGTGAGAGAGTGAGAGGAGAGAGGACAAAAGAGGAAGTAAGAGAAAGAAATGTAGTAAGAGGAAATTTTTCCATTTTAAATCTACTTTCTGTTCTACTTCGTTTGAATGAGGAAGAATTTTATTAATACTTCTAAACTTATGAACATTTCTGTTTGCTTTAGTGAGTGAATTGGTTAGTAAGGTTTTGTAATTATGCCTGCTGTATGCTGCTGCTGCTGCTGCTGCATCACTTCAGTCGTGTTCAACTCTGTGCAACCCCATAGACGGCAGCCCACCAGGCTCTGCCACCCCTGGGATTCTGCAGGCGAGAACACTGGAGTGGGCTGCCATTGCCTTCTTCATGTCTGCTGTATAGGGTTGGCCGAAAAGTCTTTCATGGAAAACCTCTAACTTTTTGGTCAACCTAGGGGGTTTTTCATAATAAATAATGTAGTGATTTCAGACACAATTACACACCATGATTAAAATTCTATACTTCTTCTAAAGTTCTATGATTAGGCAAATTACAATAAGGTGAAATGTTAGATTCAGAATTTTAAACTGTTTTTTTCTAAGTATACAAATTTATTTTTTCTCAAAAGGATAGAGCATGTCACTGTTGTTCAGTTGCTCAGTCATATCCGACTCTTTGTGACCCCATGGACTGCAGCACGCCAAGCTACCTGTCCTTCACCATCTCCCGGAGCTTGCTCAAACTCATGTCCATCGAATCAGTGATGCCTTCCAACCAACTAATCCTCTGTCATCCCCTTCTCCTCCTGCCCTCAATCTTTCCCAGCATCAGGGTCTTTTCAAATGAGTCAGTTCTTCCCATCAGGTGGCCAAAGTGTTGGAGCTTCAGTTTCAGCATCAATCCTTCCAATGAATATTCAGGACTGATTTCCTTCAGGATGGACTGGTTGGATCTCCTTGCAGTCCAAGAGGCTCTCAAAGAGTCTTCTCCAACACCACAGTTCAAAAGCATCAATTCTTGAGCACGCTCAACCTGCTTTATAGTCCAACACTCACACCTGTACATGACCACTGGAAAAACCATAACTTTAACTATACAGACCTTTGTCAGCAAAGTAATGTCTCTCCTTTTTAATATGCTATCTAGGTTTGTCATCGCTTATCTCCCAAGGAGCAAGCGTCTTTTAATTTCATGGCTGCACTCACCATCTGCAGTGATTTTGGAGCCCCCCAAAATAAAGTCTTTCACTGTTTCCATTGTTTCCCCATCTGTTTGCCATGAAGTGATGGGACTAGATGCCATGATCTTAGTTTTCTGAATGTTGAGTTTTAAGCCAACTTTTTCACTCTCCTCTTTCACTTTCATCAAGAGGCTCTTTAGTTCTTTGCTTTCTGCCATAATGGTGGTATCATCTGCATGTCTGAAGTTACTGATATTTCTCCCAGCATTCTTGATTCCAGCTTGTGCTTCATCCAGCCCAGTGTTTCTCATGTTGTACTCTTCATATTAGTTAAATAAGCAGGGTGACAGTATACAGCCTTGATGTACTTCTTTCCTAATTTTGAACCAGTCTGTTGTTTCATATCCAGTTCTAATTGTTGCTTCTTGACCTGCATACAGATTTCTCAAGAGGCAGGTCAGGTAGTCTGATATTCCCATGTCCTTAAGAATTTTCCAGTTTATCGTGATCTACACAGTCAAAGTTTTAACATAATCAATGAAACAAGTAGATGTTTTTCTGGAATTCTCTTGCTTTTTTGATGATCCAACAGATGTTGGTAATTTGATCTCTGGTTCCTCTGCCTTTTCTTAATCCAGCTTGTACATCTGGAAGTTCTTGACTTACATACTGTTGAAGCCTAGCTTGGAGAATTTTGAGCATTACTTTACTGCATGTGAGATGAGTACAATTGTGTGGTAGTTTGAGCATTCTTTGGCATTGCCTTTCTTCAGGATTGGAATGAAAACTGACCTTTTGCAGTCCTGTGGCCACTGCTGAGTTTTCCAATTTGCTGGCATATTGATTGCAGCACCTTAACAGCACCAGCTTTTAGTATTTGAAATAGCTCATCTGGAATTCTGTCACCTCCACTAGCTTGGTTGTTAGTGATGCTTCCTAAGGCCCACTTGACTTTACATTCCAGGATATCTGGCTCTAGGTTAGTGACCACACCATCATGGTTATCAGAGTCATTAGCATCATTTTTGTACAGTTCTTCTGTGTATTCTTGCCACCTCTTCTTAATATCTTCTGCTTTTGTTAGGTCCATACCATTTCTGTCCTTAATTGCACCCATCTTTGCATGAAATGTTCCCTTGGAATCTAATTTTTTGAAGAGATCTCTAGTCTTTCCAATGCTATGGTTTTCCTCTATTTCTTTGCAGTGTTCACTTTGAAAGGCTTTCTTATCTCTCCTTGCCATNTAGGTCCATACCATTTCTGTCCTTAATTGCACCCATCTTTGCATGAAATGTTCCCTTGGAATCTAATTTTTTGAAGAGATCTCTAGTCTTTCCAATGCTATGGTTTTCCTCTATTTCTTTGCAGTGTTCACTTTGAAAGGCTTTCTTATCTCTCCTTGCCATCCTTTGCAACTCTGCATTCAGATGAGTATATCTTCCCTTTAGCTCTGTAATGTTGGTAAAAAAAAGTTGATGTTTGTTTATTTCTAAGGTTAACATGACTCGGTTGTTTTTAAAACCTTATGAAAAATCAAAGTTACATGTGGTTTGCAGCTTTTAATGACACTAAAAGAGTTTGGGAAGACATAATGATCTCAGACTATTTCAGTGTTGTTTAGTACCTGATTTTCTTTGTGCACTAGTGAATGCAGATAAAAAAACA
This sequence comes from Neotragus pygmaeus, assembly GCA_006410875.1. Lineage (NCBI taxonomy): Eukaryota > Metazoa > Chordata > Mammalia > Artiodactyla > Bovidae > Neotragus > Neotragus pygmaeus. The sequence continues at coordinate 92,521 of SJYV01041532.1, read as the reverse complement.
AATATACACTTTGACCAAGTTCTATTAATTCTTCTACTCATATTCTCTTGAATTTTTCTCCATTATTAATTCCATTTCCAAACCAGTTACAGTAGCTTATTTACTTCCCAGAGCTAAAGTAGATGTAATTCTAGAAATTATCAAATAACTTAGAGCTACGTTGAATTCTATAACACAGGTTATCTTCAAAAGTATCTGTCACAGTTTACAAGATGATGTCTAATAAGGTCAATAGGTACTTCTTAAATAATTGGGCTAAGTACTTGGGTCAAACAAGAGGCAATACAGTTATTCCTGATGAGTCTGAAATATTATTGAGAAGAAAGCACTTTCCTACATAAAACAACTTGACAATGATAAAAAGCAGTATAGAACCAGGTGCTAAATATTACTGGAGTCTTTATAGTAATATAAAAATTCAGAGACGGTAGACAAAATGGGTCACTATCAAAATGGCCTACTATATCCTATATATCAGCAGTAATCATTTAGAAAATTTAATAGAAAGAAGAGATTCAATTCATAATAGGAAAGGAAGGAAGAAAGGAACGGAGGCAGGGAAGGAGAGAGGATGGAAGAAATCAGAATCGTTATTCACTGATGGTGGGAGTGTTAAATGGTGCGGCTACTGTGGAAAACAGTCTGGCAGTTCTTCAGGAAGTTAAACATAGAATTACCATGCTGCTGCTGCTGAGTCGCTTCAGTCATGTCTGACTCTGTGCAACCCCATAGTGGCAGCCCACCAGGCTCCCCCGTCCCTGGTATTCTCCAGGCAACAACACTGGAGTGGGTTGCCATTTCCTTCTCCAATGCATGAAAGTGAAAAGTGAAANAGTCTGAGTGAACTCCGGGAGTTGGTGATGGACAGGGAGGCCTGGTGTGCTGCGATCCATGGGGTCACAAAGAATCAGACATGACTGAGCGACTGAACTCAGCTGAACTGAACTGATATAGTAGCATATAGATCAATTACTATATCTCATAGGAACCACAAACCAAAAACCTATAATAGATACACACAACAAAAAAAAGTAACCTAAACACATTACTAACGATAGACATCAAACCACAAGAGAAAGAGGAAAGCGAGAAAAAAGATCCTCAAAACCAAATCCAAAACAATGAACAAAATGGCAATAAGACATTCATATCAATAATTACCTTAAACATAAACGGATTAAATGTTCCAAAAGACAGACTGGCGGAATAGATTCAAGAACAAGACATGAATATATGCTGTCTACCAGAGTCTCAACTCAGAGCCAGGGGCACATACAGACTGAAAGTGAGGGGATGGAAAAAGACATTCCACGCAAATGAAAATCAAAAGCAATATTCAGACAAAATAGACTATAAAATAAAGAATGTTAGAGACAAAGAAGAACACTACATAATGATCAAAGGATGAATCCAAGAAGAAAATATAGCAATTGCAAATATATATGCACCCAACATAGGAGAACTTCAGTATATAAGCCAAATGCTAACAGCCATAAAAAGAGAAATCAACAGTAATACAATAATAGTGGGGCTTCAATGCTCAGCTCTCATCAATGGACAGGTCACCCAGACAGAAAATCAAAAAGGAAACATAGGCCATAAATGACACACTACCACAGATGCACTCAATATTTATTTTTTAAAAAAGGTTTATTTTGTATTGCAGTATATGCTCAGATGGTAAAGAATCTGCCTGCAATGCAGGAGCCCCAGTTTTGATTCCTGGGTCAGGAAGATCCCCGGAGAAGGAAATGGCAACCCACTCCAGTACTCTTGCCTGGAAAATCCCATGGACAGAAGAGCCTGGTGGGCTACAGTCCATGGGATCACAAAGAGTCGGACACGACTGTGTGACTAACTTTCACTTTCTTTCTTTCATAGCTGATTATTAGGAGAACCCAGTTCGATTCCTGAGTTGTGAAGATCTCCTGGAGAAGGCATAGGCTGCCCACTCCAGTATTCATGGACTTCTCTGGTGGAACAGACAGTAAAGACTCCGCCTGCAATGCTGGAGATGTGGGTTCGATCCGTGGGTCGGGAAGATCCCCTGGAGGAGGGCACAGCAACCCAGCCCAGTATTCTTGCCCGGAGAATCCCCATGGACAGAGGAGCCTGGAGGGGTGCAGTCCATGGGGTTGCAAAGAGTCAGACACGACTGAGTGACTAAGCATGGCACAGCATAGCTGATTAACAACGTTGTGGCAGTTTTAGGTGGAGAGCGAAGGGACTCTGTTGGTTATCCATTTGAAATATAGCAATGTGTACATATGGATTCCAAACTCCCTAATTATCCCTTCCTCCCATCCTTCCTCTGACAACCATAAGCTCATTCTCTAAGTCTGTCAAGTGTCTGTTTCTGTTTTGCAAATAAGTTCATCTGTATCATTTCTCTTTATGTGTGTACTAAGTTGCTTCAGTCTTATCAGACTCTTTGCGACACTATGGACTATAGCCCACCAGGCTCCTCTGTCTGTGGAATTCTCCAGGCAAGAGCACTGGAGTGGGTTGTCATGCCTTCCTCCAGGGGATCTTCCCAACCCAGGGATTGAGCTCAAGTCTCTCACGTCTCCTGCACTGGCAAGTGGATTCTTTACCACTAATGTCACCTGGAAGCCTCTCATTTCTCTTTAGATTCTACATATCAGTTCAATTCAGTCACTCAGTCTCTTTGCAACCCATGAATCACAGCACGCCAGGCCTCCCTGTTCATCACCAACTCCCGGAGGTCACTCAGACTCACGTCCGTTGAGTCAGTGATGCCATCCAGCCATCTCATCCTCGGTCGTCTCCTTCTCCTCCTGCCTCCAATCCCTCCCAGCATCAGAGACTTTTCCAATTAGTCAGCTCTTCACATGAAGTGGCCAAAGTACTGGAGTTTCAGCTTTAGCATCATTTCTTCCAAAGAAATCCCAGGGCTGATCTCCTTGAGAATGGACTGGTTGGATCTCCTTGCAATCCAAGGGACTCTCAAGAGTCTTCTCCAACACCACAGTTCAAAAGCATCAATTCTTCAGCGCTCAGCCTTTTTCACAGTCCAACTCTAACATCCATACATGACCACAGGAAAAACCATAGCCTCGACTAGACAGACCTTAGTCAACAAAGTAATAAGTGATGACAAATGATAGGTCTTCTTCTCTGTCTGATTTACTTCCCTCAGGATGACAGTCTCTAGGTCTATCCATGTTGCTGCAAATGGCATTATTTCATTCTTTTTAGTGACTAAGTAATATTTCGTTGTATATGTGTTCCTTATCTATAGCTTTTTCAATGGATATTTATTTTACTTCCATGTCTTGGCTATTGTAAACAGTGTTACAATGAACATTGGAATGCAGTTATCATCTCAGATCATGTTTTTCTCTGGGTAGATGCCCAAGACTGGGATTGCAGGGTCATATGGTAGATTTATTTTAGTTTTTTTTAAGGAACTTCCATACTGTTCTCCACAGTGGCTATACCAATTTACATTCCCACCAGCAGTATAGGAGAGTTCCCTTGTCTTCACATCCTCTCCAGCATTTCTTGTTTGCAGATATTTTGATGATGGCCATTTTCACTGGTTTGGCTATTGAAGTTTTGATTTGCATTTCTCTAATAATTAACTATGTTGAGCATCTTTTCATGTACCTCTTGGCCATCTGTGTGTCTTCTTTAGAGAAATGTCTTTTTAGATCATCTACTCATTTTTTGCTTGGTTGTTTCTTTGATGATGTTAGACCTCGTGAGCTGTTTGTATATTTTGGAGACTAATCCCTTGTTGGTCACATCATTTGCACTTGATTTTTTTCAGTCTTAGGATTGTCTTTTTGTTTATTGTTTCCTTCCCTGTGTGAAGTCTTTTGAGTTAACAAGGTCCCATTTGTTTATTTTTGTTTTTATTTCTTTTATTCTGGAAGAGACTTCAAATAAGATACTCCTGTGATTCATGTTAAAGGATTTAGCATAGTCAGTGAAACAGAAGCAGATTTCTTTTTTAATTCTCTAGCCTTACTCAGTGACTTCACTTTCACTTTTCACTTTTGTGCATTGGAGAAGGAAATGGCAACTCACTCCAGTGTTCTTGCCTGGAGAATCCCAGGGACGGCGGAGCCTGGTGGGCTGTTGTCTATGAGGTTGCACAGAGTCGGATACAACTGAAGCGACTTAGCAGCAGCAGCAGCAGCCTTTCTATGATCCAGCAGATGTTGGCAATTTGATCTCTGCCCTCCTCTGCCTTTTCTAAATCCAGCTTGAACATCTGGGAGTTCTCAGTTCATGTACTGTTGAAGCCTAGCTAGAAGGATTTTGAATATTACTTTGCTAGCATGTGAAACAAGTGTAATTGTGTGGTAGTTTGAACATTGGCATTGCCTTTTTTTGGGATTGGAATGAAAACTAACCTTTTCCAGTCCTGTGGCCACTACTGAATTTTCCAAATTTGCTGGCATATTGAGTGCAGCACTTTCACAGCATCATCTTTCAGGATTTGAAATAGCTCAGCTGGAATTCCATCACCTCCACCAGCTTTGTTTGTAGTGCTGCTTCCTAAGGCCCGCTTGACTTCATACTCAAGGATGTCTGGCTCTAGGTGAGTAATCACACAATCATGGTTATCCAGATTATTAAGAGTGTTTTTGTAAAGTTCTTCTGTGTATTCTTGCCACCTCTTCTTAATAGCTTCTACTTCCATTAGTCTGTACAGCTTCTGTCTTTTATTGTGCCCAGTTTTCCCCACAGCCAGTCCCTCCCAACAGGAAGCTTACATAAACTTCTTACTCTTATCCATCAGAGGACAGAAAAAATGAAAACTACAATCACAGAAAACTAACCAAACTGATCAAATGGACGACAATCTTTCCTAAGTCAATGATTCTGTGAGCCATGCCATGTCAGGCCACCCAAGACAGAAGGATCATGGTGGAGAATTCTGACAAAAGGTGGTCCATTGATGAAGGGGATGGCAAGGCACTTCAGTATTCTTGCTTTGAGATCCCCATGAACAATATGAAAAGACAAAAATATACGACACTGAGAGATGAACTCCCCAGGTTGGTATGTGTCCAATAGGTTGCTTGAGCCGCAGTGGAAATTATGTCCAGTTGTGGGTGTGTCTAGTGTTGAAAGTAAAGTCCGATGATGTGAAGAACAATATTTCATAGGAGCCTGGAAAGTTAGGTCCATGAGTCAAGGTAAATTGAAAGTGATCAAACAGGAGATGACAAGAGTGAACATTGACATTTTAAGAATCAGTGAAATAAAGTGGAGGGGAATGGGAGAATTTAATTCAGATGACCATTATATCTACTACTGTGGACAAGAATCCCTTAGAAGAAATAAAGTAGCCCTCATAGTCAACAAAAGAATCCAAAATGCAGTACCTGTAATCTCAAAAATGACAGAATGATCTTGGTTCATTTCCAAGCAAACCAATCAATATCACAGTAATCCAAGTCTATGCCCCAACCAGAAATGCTGAAGAAGCTGAAGTTGAATGGTTTTATGATGACCTACAAGATCTTTTAGAACTAGCACCAAAAAACTGTCCCTTTTAACGTAAGGAACTGAAATGCAAAAGAGGAAGTCAAGAGATACCTGGAGTAATAGGCAAGTTTGGCCTTGGAATACAAAATGAAGCAGGACAAAGGCTAACAGAGTTTTGCCAAGAGAATGCACTAGTCATGGCAAACACCCTCTTCTAAAAACACAAGAGAAAACTCTACACACAGACATCACCAGAAGGTAAATACCAAAACCAGACTAATTATGTATATTTTGCAGCTGGAGATGGAGAAGCAGTATTCAGTCAGCAAAAATAAGAACCAGCAAAAACAAGACTAGGAGCTGACCATGGCTCAGTTCATGAACTTCTTATTGCAAAATTCAGATCTAAATTGAAGAAAGTAGGGAGAACCACTAGGCCATTCAAGTATGGCCTAAATCAATTTGCTTATGACTATACAGTGGAGGTGACAAATAGATTCAAGGGATTATATATGATAGAGTGCCTGAGGAATTAGGGACAGAGGTTTGTAACACTGTACAGGAGGTGGTGATCAAAACCATCCCCCCAAAAAAAGAAATGCAAAAAGGCAAAATAGCTATCTGAGGAGGCCTTACAAATAGCCGAGAAAAGAAAGGCAAAGGAGAAAAGGAAAACACCCATCTGAATGCAGAGTTCCAAAGAATAGCTAGAAGAGATAAGAAAGCCTCCCTAAGTGAAGAATGTGGGAGACCAGGGTTCGATCCCTTGGTTGGGAAGATCCCCTGGAGAAGGGAATGGCCACCCACTCCAGTATTCTTGCCTGGAGAATTCCATGGATAGAGGAGCCTGGAGGGCTACAGTCCATGGGGTCGCAAGAGTCAGACAAAACTGAGCAACTAACACACACAAAATATAATACAGTATAAACATAGTTTTAATATGCACTGGGAAACAAAAAAACTCATGTGATTTTCTTTATTGTGATATTCACTTTATTGTGGTGTTTCTGGAACTGAATCTGCAATATCTCCAAATTCTACCTATATTATGACTTAGAGATAATGGCAGCTGAGAGTAGAGGAATAGTGATGAACATTGAAAGAATGTATTTCCAATATACAGTGGAGCAATCAAGAAATGGATTTATGATAAGTTGGGTATAGAAATAAGTAAAAAAGAAATATAAAGCACATTTTAGTGACAGGTAAGTGAGTGACTGGTGATGACAATCAATAAAATGAGAATTATTAGTTATAGGAAGAAAAAGAACAGAAAAAAATCTGATTATTTTTCCCTCTATAAGAATGCTAAAAAATGTTTTTTCTTGTCTTTGATTTTCAGTTTCACTCTACCTGGGGTTTCCCAGGTGGCTCAGTGGTAAAGAATCCACCTGCCTACAAAGGAGATGCAGGACATATGGGTTCAATTGCTAGGTCTGGAAGATCCCCTGGAGGAGGGCATGGCCACCCACTCCAGTATTCTTGCCTGGAGAATCCTATGGACAGAGGAGCCTGGAGGACTACAGTCCATGGGGTCACAGAGAGTCAGACATGACTGAGTACTCACACACACGTGTACTAGCTCTACAAACGCTTTCCTCAGTGTTTATCAGGTTTCTTTAATCTGTGACTTGCCATCTTTTTTTTTTGCAGGCGGGGGGACAGGAATCATCGGTCATTATGCTTCACATATTGCTTTGCTTCCATTCTCTCTCTTCCCTTTCTGGGACTCAATTGCACGCATATTAGAACTCTTAATTTATCCCATTTCTATATTATCTCTCTTTTTTCTCTACAGCTTTAGTCTAGATATTTTTTTCTGTCCCACCTTCCAAATAACAAGTGCTCTCTTCACTGAGTTTAACCTGCTGTTAAATCTACTGTGTCGGTAATTATATTATTGCCTGTTGGCTCCAAGCCCATTCTTCTGTACTCTGCTTCTTGATGCTGAACCAGGACACTACAAACCACATTTCTGCTTTGTCAGCTGGTGACAAGAGGAAACGCTAGAGGGAGTGTGCAAGATTGGAGGAGGAGGAAGGAACTTGTTTCTTACTCTTAACGTCCTGTGAGTTTCCTATGAGATTTCTTTTTCCTAGCACATCATTTGAGCATTACCTCCAGCCATACTTCTTGAAATGCCTTCCTGTAGCAACAGCTGAATCCAGTTTGCTCATCTGTTGTTCTGAGACGACAGAATCTCGGAGATTAAGTCACAGTCTCAAGAACACCAACACCAGATGGCCAGTGCCTCCTCAGAGGCCCTCGTTTCAGCTTCATGGGGCTCTTCCTTAAGGTTCGTAAGTTGTAGAAATGTCAGTGTCTCCCCTTGGTTTCCCTATTTCCGCTGTAGGTGTGGTAATGACTAACTGAAGTTCCTACCCTGTGATATTTTAGAGATCTTATCCTACTCTTTCAGTTACTTAATAAATTTATGTCTAGTTAACTATTCTCTATATTAAGCTCTTCTGTTCAAATTACTGGTTGGTGTTTTCTCTCCTGGGTCCAGCTAATTTCATTTATTGCATTCTTATTTTCAGTTGTATTTCTCAATTCTAAAATTAACATGTTGGTTTGGTTTTTT